>JAQISU010001239.1:17552500-18115000 GCA_029339505.1 Unio delphinus | reverse complement strand
GACTATATGCATCATTTAGGGTATATTCTGTGGGAAATATTCAAAAGAATGTTTAAAGATAAAAAAGAGGGTAGAAACAATGAGGGTAGAACAACGGTCATATTAAACCAAAATGTTTATATCGCCCATACATTGCCATCAGAAAGTACAACGATTGAAGATCGTACATATGACCCAGCGTTGGGCTAAGTAGCCCACTCTTTCAGGTGTTTGTGTCGCACGACGGTAATTTTTATATATGACTCTCAGGTAATAAATATGTGTTACCAAGTGGTAATACATGCAGAAAATATTCGTTATTGGGACTATTTGCGGGAGACAAAATAAAGTGATTACATAAGCGGGGTAATCTGTATATCGGAATTCTTCTTTCCTAATCTATGTATGTATGTATGTATGTATGTATGTATGTATGTATGTATGTATGTATGTATGTATGTATGTATGTATGTATGTATGTATGTATGTATGTATGTATGTATGTATGTATGTATGTATATGTGTGTGTGTGTGTGTGTGTGTGTGTGTGTGTGTGTGTGTGTGTGTGTGTGTGTGTGTGTGTGTGTGTGTGTGTGTGTGTGTGTTACCAAATGCGTTCATCTTAGACAGAGAAGACATATATAAAGTTACAATTGTATATTTCTCAACATTTTTGGGTGTTGGGTGCAAGAATACCCCCACTCACCGTATCAAAAGATTAACTTTTTAATTAAGGTTGATTAATATGTCGCTTCATCCTCATACACATGGCACAGTCATCACACACAAATGAAAGTTGTGCAATTTAACATTTGCCTGAAGTTTAAAATGAAGTGGACTGTTACGAAAATACTCAAATGTAAATAGGTTTTACTATCTGAAATCTTCTTCGTCTATCATTACAAGAAACTCACAATGTGGCGAACCGTTCCGGTGGCCTAGTGGTTAGAGCGTCCGCCTCAGATGCGGGAGGTCGTAGGTTCGATCCCCGGCCGAGTCGTATCAAAGACTTACAAAAATGGTACTGACTGCTTTAAGAGGTTAGTGATAAGACTGGTCGGCCTGGTGTCAGGATAATGTCTGGGTCGGACATTATGCTACATGTCATTGGCATGATGCCCAAGTGCTATACATCACAGCCACACTGCAAACATCGAGGCGATATGACTGGAAAATTGTTAAAGCTACGTTAAAACTCCTGATCAAACAAAGTACAATGTGGTGGTACAACCCACTTACACTATCATGCACACAACTCTGCTGACATTCAATATGATTGAGACGGGTGTAAATATGAATATGTTCCTATATTACATGTGACTCGGAGAATCTCCTTTCTTAATAGGCTCGTATTTTCCCAGGATTACGAGTGTTTGTGCACGTAGACCTATGTAATAATTTACAATTTATGCACGCATAACAAGACTTCTAATAGACGAAAATGATCTATGAAATGAAAAACACGTCCTAGAGCGGATATAAGGACAACTGGCATCTATAGAAATATTTCTTCGATGAATATATTCATTGAAGTCAATGCATTAAAGATAATCGTTGACTGAAATTGAACTCACACATATGCACGCTAGCCTGTGATTTGATTCAGTCATAAATAAGACGTTAGGCTAGTAATTGAATATTTTTTTTTTGTATATTAAACAGACTTAATAGTTGCATTAACATTATGTAGCGAAATGTTAAATGAACTCTAGCTATTGCGAAAAAAAGAACTTATCACGTAATATAGCCGAAAAACAGTAGGTGTCATTAAACGCCATACGTAGTAAATTTGTCTTCTCAAGTTACACCACACTCCCATTTACACCAGAATTATTGCAATCAACATTGAATAGGTCAATACAGATTTTAAACCATTCATAAAGATTTCTGAAAACATTTCAAACACCATCTGCAATATGAAATGTGAACATATGGTATCCCAACTCGCTTCGCAATTATATGTAAAAGACATCCGATGACCCACAAATAGTATGTGTATTTTGCGGATATTTTTGTAATTTCATGGTCAAGTATTTGGTCAATAAAATTATCTTTTATGAACAAAATATTCTTTTAATTATTAACTTAAAAATATAAAGTTTAAAGCATAACTCCTCATATTTTCAGAGCTTATTTAAATGAAATAAAACAAGAACCTGCTTTGTCAAAGAATATATCCAAATAGCACTGATTTTTCAGCCTTTCTACGCAATTGTATAAAATACAGTTTGCTGACGCAACAACGTCACATTACATTGGATGACGTAAGTACTCATCGACGTTTTGAGGTCTATCATGTGAATTGTTTACGCACCAGTTTCGAGAGGACATATCATATGACTTGTTACAAGTCAACTTCGAGTAGTTCTATCATGACATGTTACATATCAACTTCGACTAGTTCTATCATGACATGTTACATATCAACTTCGAGTAGTTCTATCATGACATGTTACAGATCAACTTCGAGAAGTTCTATCATGACATGTTACAGATCAACTTTGACAGGTCCCATCATTTGACTTGTTCGAATTCGGAGAGTTCTAAGCGATTCACCTGTGCATAGAATATTTATATTTATTTACCTATCAACATTAGAATGACAGCTGACATTATGCGTTTTTATTTTTTTATTTCTTTATAAATAACGGAACACAAACCTATTTACTACTGTGATCTACACATTGGTGTGTACACAAGTAACACAACAACAGGGGCGCCCGCAAAATTATTATAAGGGGAATAGGGCAAACATGTTACGTTTTACGGATGTAGGCCAAAACAAGTTTAGATGTGCAATGCAGAGAGGAGGGCACTTGCCCCCCCCCCCCCCCACCTTGCCACTATGTGCGGGCGCCTATGCACCCTAAGACCTCAGAATGTTAATGTGTAAACACACATACACACTCAAACTCGTAAATAGACAAAACTTGATCACAAATGTAAAATATCCACTTTATTGTTAACTTTATTTCACTCTCAATATGACACTTTATCTGCTTTTTCACTCTTCTCAACCCATGTGTTATCTTCATGTATACATCAATTTACTTTTTTTCTCGTCAATAAATCTTCCTACCACTGGTTACCTTTTCTAGACAAATTATTTTTTTGTTGAAATGTGTTAACTGTTTATTTTAACTGAGTTTGTTATTCATTTATTTGTATTTTTTATTTTTGTCCCAAACAATGTATTTCCTATTGTCTAATATTTGTATACACAAATGGACTTCAATATATTTGTATACACAAATGGACTTCAATATATCACAATCAATGTTTTTTGTCAGCTATTTAATACGAAATAATACATCCAGAGAGTATTTATTTGTGATAAATTGTCTTTGGGTGATACCAACAAGCCAACAGGATGGTAATCTAAAATGGAAGCTTTCTATTTTCAGCAATTTACAATGCTTTTTCAATTATTTCAAACGTATATATTCTATATTATTTTCTAATATCTTTAATTTATTGTGATAAACATTTTCAAATTAAAATAATTTTATATGAGTAGAGATTATCTCTAATTATTTTGCTATTTTGAAATTTTAGTCCCTGCCTAATCTCATATGTAGAATTATTGGATAAAGATAAGTGCACAAAGATGTTGCAGAGATGTTATACTGGAAAATATTTACTGTTCATAAATAATTATACAAATAAATATTATAGAATTTGAAATGATTGCTTTGTCTATGTGTCATTGAATTTTTAAAAAAAAAATAATTGAATATTTTCACGTATGGAACTTACTTCTACTCTCTTTGCTTTTTACTGACCATGAAATGTCCTGATGTAAATAACTAAAAATATTTCATTATGGAAAGCTAGGACAAAGATGGCACAATACCGGATAATATTTACTGTTCACATCAAATGTATGTAAATATGTATAAGAATTAAACATGTTTGCTTTGTATAAATGTTGACTGTTCTTTTCTGTAAATAATTAAAAAATTTGACCTGTGAAAATAACTTCTACTCCCCCTTTTTCCTATTGACCATGAAATGTCGTCATGCACATTCCCAAAAATATATAAATATGGTAAGTGTTGGAAAACAGAGTAATATATGCAAAGACATGCAAAGATGGTATATTGACATTAGAGTCTTACAATACTGGAAATGTAAAATATTTAATTACTGTTATTGTTGCGATAAGGAATATGGCACGAAAGGGGATGGTAAAGATACTCAATGATGGAAATGGACATACCAAATATTTAAAATATTGGAAAATATTTTGCTTTAACTCTGTTTTTTTTTCATTCTTCTTCTGCCCATCTTTGCATGGCTTATCCTGTATTTGTCCATCTTTGCGATGTACTCTAAAACTCCAGAACTGTCAGCACATATTTTGTACATATATATCTCTTACACCTTTAGAAAAAAAAATGTACCAATTACAGGACATTTTTAGTTTCATGACATATTAAAATGGCATCTTTCCCCCAATACTTATAATATGTATATTTTTTACCTTGTCTTTGCATGTCTTTGTCTGTCTTTGCACAACTTTACGGTGTATCGTAACTATAAAACTATCAACACAGATTATATACACATTTTTGTCAATTTTGTGTCATGAAGCATTCTAACAATAACAGGAAATTTTCAGTTGAGATGTTGTAAAACATCATTGAATGCATCTATTTTTCCCGTACATACAATAGGTATATAAAAAATATAAACCACCACATACTTTACTTCATCGTTAAAATTAGATAAAATTTGTTACTAATAATGATAAATATATTCCAGGTGTTTTTTTTTTTTTTTTAACATTTTGGATATTTACAATAATTTATCAGTGAGTGCAAATAAACATTTAGAAAGATAAAACAAAGAAATGAATACAATATGGACAATAGCAAGATTCCTATTTTTAAAAAATTGTAATTAACATTCATTTTTTTCCCCAATATTTTGTCTCTTTAAATGTCTATGTGCCGTCTTTTCCGTGTATTTTCGTGTCTTTGCCCTGTATTTAGTAGGACCTTTTCTCTTTCACTCGAATCCAGTATGGCGACCAGGCGTAACGTGACTGATGATCTTGAAGAAGAACGGGAAGATGTCCAGACAATTCCAGCTCCGAATATTTCCAGGATTAAAAACAAACAGATGCGCTCAGAAGCATATAGGCAAATGAAAAGAGAGAAGAAAAAGGTGTAATTTTGCGTACCTGCACGAGGATTATTTAAAAAGTTGTTGTGTAATATACGTTATCTATTTTCGAGTATATTGCGAAATCAGTTTTGGTTTCTTGAAATGAGAAAATCTTAATATTTTTAGCAATATTTTGATTTATAATGTACTGATTTTAATAAATGGGGCTGGAAGGGGATGTACTTGAGTATTTGATCCGATATCTATGACGTTATTGACATGGTCCAAGACAGCAAATGTATTTGTACAGGGTTGCTAATACTTAGATCACACATGCACATGTTGGAAATCCGAATAATATTTTGATGAACTTTGTCCAAGAATTACGTATGAGCACATCAAATATTTCCAGAGATACGAATTAATCCTTTAAAATCCAAATGAACTGAATAAAAGTTAACAGGGATTAAAAAACTGGCTACAAGTAACAAGAAAAGAAAATGACATAAAGTCAGATGTAAAAGCACAAAAGTATATTTCACCAAAACAAAATACATTTACATTGCCATAGCATGTAATGAAAAATATAAAAAAGAATTTAAAAACTGACAAACAATATTAAATTAAAACAATATATATATATATATATGTATGTATGTATGTATGTATGTATGTATGTATGTATGTATGTATGTATGTATGTATGTATGTTAGTATCATTTATTTTTGCAGGTCTCGATTTTCATGGTTTTGTAAATAAATTATTTTTTCATGGGCCCTCAAATTTGTGGTTTTGCGTGAGGGCTTTCAACAAAGTTTCATGATGAGTCTTATTTGATTACATATCTGGATTAATTAATTCTCTTTTTGTGTGTGGTGAACTTTAGACATCCTCCTCCCCCCCCCCCCCCCCCCCCCGCTTTGCCTTGGACAATAGGCAGCCCTCTTGACCCATGATCTACTTTTCAGTATAGATGTTCCCCCGCCCCCAACTTTCACCAATGAATTGAAATTTATGTGCATCTGCCCCAGTATAAGGTGATGTTATTATGTCAACAGTTTTTTATACTCCAAATTCCAGAATTCCCTGAATCAGTTTTGGTTTGAATGTATTGCCTTCTGTATTGGTCATGCTTACCACATTGCTATTAAGTTTATCATTCCAACTACTGAAATAATCATGTATTGCTCTTTATGTATGGAGTAAATTTCAACTTAAAAGAAATGTTCCAGCAGATCACCAACTAATCAATAATCTTTAATAAATTCAAAACAGTTGTTGTAATTTTCATAAGTATGAAACATCTCTGATTTACCTAAATTCAGAGAAACTGGACTGTTTTTCTTGTATGCTTGACAAATGCAAATGAGTCAAATTAGTTCTAACACAACATTGTTAAAAAGACCTGCAAACACAACATCACTCTAACTATTGTCCATCAGTTAAGAACGATAATCTTTGGAATGAACCTTTACCTTTGAATTGTGTATATGACAACTGTATTAACTGCCTTGTTGTGATAGTGTCCCATGAGAATTATGTGTCTTGCTGTGTGGATCATGACCATTTACTCTTTAACAGGCTACATGCATATATCAATGTTTTCCCTTCTCTATGAGACTAATTGGATGTTTTATGTTGACGAGGGATGAAAATACAAAATTGTCTTTTTTCATGTGACTTTTAATGATCTGGCAGGTATGCAAATGACTGACAGGAGAATCTCTGTATGATATACATGTCCTAGCTACAATAATCCTACATAATTGAACCCATGCAGTCTACATTTTGTGTTAAAACCCAGATTATATATATATATATATATATATATATATATATATATATATATATCCCAACAACAATAGTCCTACATAATTGAACCCATGCAGTCTACATTTTGTGTTAAAACCCAGATAAGTTGTCTCAGGAACCTGTAATTTTGGATCAGTGAGAAAATTTTGAGTGAGGGTGTATGACTCTAGGGGGTTATTTCCAAATTAGCGAGTTAAGTAGAATTTGCTGAAAAGCATTACAAGAGTGACTTCTCAGCCAAAAATATGATTCTAACAAGTTTTTCACCTGCTAGTTTCTATTACTGATTTGTGCTCGTTTTTTTTCTCCTGAAGATGAAGATAAAAGAGAGAAAAAGAAGACAAATGGAAGCTGAGGCTATGGGTGACAAAGCTCCACCAAAGAAAGTCCCACGAACCATCGAGAATACAAGGGTGTATGATGAGACAATGGTTAATCCACAGGATGAAGAAGTGAGTGACAGTTTACATATTAGAATGAAAATCTATCTTTTAATATCATTGAAATTGTAAATAAAGAAAGAAATTTAAATATTTTTTTTTACAAATTCTAACAATTTTTTACTTTTTTTAATGTAGAGTGTTGAGTGTACTTGGTTTTTATGTATTGTATTTTCGAAGTACTTGGATCTGACTTATCAGAATACTTATTTTGTTCGAAGCATTTAGGTCATATCCTCAAATCAGTACATTTGGCGATACTTTTCATAGTAATGGAGCATGGTAGTATACCAGGTTTGTCTAATGAAATTTCCTGGTTTAATCACTTACACTTAATTTGGTTAATTTGCGAGATTTGCAAACTATGCTAGAAACTATACTGTTGCAAGGACAAGGTATACAGACAATGTTCTATTAATACAAACCATTTACCATATGAACCCTGGTAGTGGAGCTCCATATTTTTGGAGGAATTATTCAGAATTATAATACTGCCAAAAATGAATAATTTGAAAATTTATAAATTTATTAGTCAGCCTAGCAGATCTGAAGCCCGAAATCTTCCATTCACCCAGTTCTGGCTACATTGCTCCATAATTTGTTTAGTTAAAATTATAATATATTGATATGAGTAATGCTGAGTTTAAAACTCATTGGAAGAAATGAGTAAATTCAATTCTCTATGTTATTAATCTCATAAAGGAGGAAAAAAGATGGAATGCCCAACATCTTCACTATATTAGGAATTTTTTTCACTGGTTCAGTGGATGCTCTAAGGATTTCCCTGTTTTCAAGCCATACACCTAAATGATACACTTGACTCCAGAAGCAGGTAATTGTGCCATTTAATTGAATTACAATACCCAGCAAAGAAATTGATTGCCATGTCACCTTTACTGTGTCAACATTATGTGGAAACTTGTAACGGAATAACTGATGTGTTGGACATTGATTTTATAATATTTTAGCAAATTGTCAGTAAGAATTATGTTTATTCCAAAGCAATGCACCTACTGCCACTTGCATTAAAAAAGATAACTGCCAGCATCTTTCAAAAGTTCATTTGTACTGAAACTGAGATCACATCAACAGGGTTGCTAATACTAAGATCACAGTGACAGAATGGCTAATACTAAGATCACAGTGACAGAATGGCTAATACTGAGATCACAGTGACAGAATGGCTAATACTGAGATCACAGCAGTGACAGTGTGGCTAATACTGAGATCACAGCAGTGACAGTGTGGCTAATACTAAGATCACAGTGACAGAATGGCTAATACTAAGATTACAGTGACAGAATGGCTAATACTGAGATCACAGTGACAGAATGGCTAATACTGAGATCACAGCAGTGACAGTGTGGCTAATACTGAGATCACAGTGACAGAATGGCTAATACTGAGATCACAGCAGTGACAGTGTGGCTAATACTGAGATCACAGTGACAGAATGGCTAATACTGAGATCACAGCAGTGACAGTGTGGCTAATACTAAGATCACAGTGACAGAATGGCTAATACTAAGATCACAGTGACAGAATGGCTAATACTAAGATCACAGTGACAGAATGGCTAATACTAAGATCACAGTGACAGAATGGCTAATACTGAGATCACAGTGACAGAATGGCTAATACTGAGATCACAGTGACAGAATGGCTAATACTGAGATCACAGTGACAGAATGGCTAATACTAAGATCACAGTGACAGAATGGCTAATACTGAGATCACAGCAGTGACAGATTAACAAATACTGAGATCACAGTGATAGTGTGGCTAATACTAAGATCAATTTGACACTGGCTTATACTGAGATCACAGTGACAATGTGGCAGATACCAAGATAACATTGACAGTGTCACTAATACCAATATCATATTGACAGTGTGGCTAATACTAAGATCATATTGTCACAGTGGCTAATACTAAGATGATATTGACAGTGTGGCTAATACTATGATCACATTGACAGTTTGGCTAATACTGAGATCACATTAACAGTGTGGCTAATACTATACTAAGATCACATTGACAGTGTGGCTAATACTATACTAAGATCACATTGACAGTGTGGCTAATACTAAGATCACATTGACAGTGTGGCTAATACTAAGATCATATTGACAGTGTGGCTAATACTAAGATCATATTGACAGTGTGGCTAATTCTATAGTAAGATCACATTGACAGTGTGACTAATAATAAGATCATATTGACAGTGTACTAATACTAAGATAATATTGACAATGTGGCTAATATTAAGATAATATTGACAATGTAGCTAATATACTAAGATCATATTGACAGTGTGGCTAATACTAAGATAATATTGACAGTGTGGCTAATACTAAGATCATATTGACAGTGTGGCTAATACTAAGATAATATTGACAGTGTGGCTAATATTAAGATAATATTGACAGTGTGGCTAATATTAAGATAATATTAACAGTGTGGCTAATATTAAGATCACAGGGACAGGGTGGCAAAAACTGAAAACTAAAAATGCATATTTTACAACCTTACTGGGTGACAGACTTCAAAGAGTATACACTAGTAACATTACCTTATGTACTACTCTGTCAAATATAATGAATTGCGAGAGAATCTCATTCAATTTAACAGGAAGTAGATGCATAAGATATGCAAAAAATGTCTTACCCAAAACGTGTATTTGATTGTTACTAACTGTAGTAGATCTAAAATGTAAATATTGATGAAAGTATTATAGAGAACAGAAGCACTGGAAAAACATTTGACTCAAGGTAGTGTATACAGTATACATTGACACAGCTGTTAACACATTAACCCCTAGAGTTTTTTACTGTTTTTACATGAAATGCGAGTAGGAAACACATTTTGGGGACTATTTCTGAATACATCCTAATACATCGACTTCTAAGCAATTTTCGATTAGCCCAATGCCTAATTGTGCTAAAAAAAAATGTTTTTCAAAGGTTAGTTTGCTGGTGCATGAGCAAAAGGTGAAATGTTGGAGTTCTGTGGTTTTTTTTTTTGTTTAACGGGACCCATCAATTTCAAATGGAGAGACTCTTTATTCAAAATGTCCACTTTATTCTACTTTTTGTTCAGGTTCGCCTGTCTGTGTGCACTTCAGACCGGTCTGCCTTAGATCTGAGTCCATAAAGTCTAAAATCTGGACACAAAATCAGATTCCGACCATAGGCGAATTTTGGGTGGAATAAAAATGGGTCCAAAACATTAGGTTTTTCCCTCTGTATTTTGTAGTGTAACTAAAATGTCCATATTATTTGGTATCATTGTAGAGCTAAATATGTCTACCTTTCTATAATACCACCCACTTTAGTGTATCATGCATGACCTCGATGCTACAGACCTTGGATGTAGGCTACTACCTCATGCCCATTAAAAACAGTGCTAGGGGTTAATGTGTTACCGTATTTTTCAGCCTACAAGTCGATTCGGATTGTAAGTCAAATTCACCAATTTTGTAAATTTTCCATCCTTCATCCATATATAAGTCAATTCGGAGTATAAGATGAGGCCAGGTCAATATCTTGGCTTCATATTTAGTAATGGTATCTTTGTATGATATTCCATATTACCGGCAATCATGAAATTGCATTACCAATGCTAACATGCTTGTGATTTTACTTCTGAACAAAAAACTGCTATATTCTGTTATCAATTGACACCGCTGAATAAACATTCCATACTTGTTTCATTATAATTAAAAGCACATCCATGTTGTAGTTGATTTATAGGCAGGAAAAATGGTAATTTAATTTTTGTATAACTACATACTGGCAGGCAAATTTTATGTTTAGTTCTGTCCAGACATATGCAGATGTCATAGGGGAAAAAAAACATTTTGCAGATGTGTAATGAAGGACATGGGATCATTTTAGACACCAATTGACTCATCAGTTAGTATCAACAGTGATACCCTTTGTATATGACACATGTTTTATATGTCAGGTTGCCTTAGATGAAGCCCAGGATGAGATGGCATCTTACTTCAACAGGGAGACCATACCCAAAATTCTCATCACAACCTGTGACAGACCAGGACAAGTGAGTTATTTTTGTCAGGATGGTAATAATTTCTGCCATACAGGCATCAGTGTTCATTAAAGTATGCTTGTTTTGAAGATTTTGTTGTTTATATTTAATTTTTGTCTTTTTTCTTCATTAAATCCCCAATAGTTAAAGTATTACAAATTTATAGCTTTCCATATTAAGAATAATGACCAAATATTTTGCATAAAATGTAAACCAGATTCAAGGTATGTGTACATTACTCATAATTCATATGTAATCAACCTGGCAAAGTTCACTTTGTGTCACAAGCAACAGGACACAGGCCACCCCCAGTTACATTACAGCTCATGTGATATTTCGAAACATCATGTGTTGTAGTTGGGGGCTTAATCTCATCACTATTGCTCAGTGATTTAGCAATAAATACCCCATAAATCATTACCGTACCTCGGCAAGCACACTGATGGTAACTGCACTGTGGAGGGACTGGTAGAAATCACTGATTGACATTTGAACAGCCAGTTAATGAAGGCCACCCATGGAAAGACTGAGACATCAAGGGTGATTTACAGTTAATGATGCCAGTGGGTACTTGGGTACCTGCCCATTGATTGTAATTGTAGTAACAAAATGATGCATAAGTTACCCGTTTGACATATATAAGTTTTCTGCCAGAGCTTGTAAAGGTAGTACTCACTTTGTTGTCAAGTTGGCAATCCCTTTGATTGAGCCACAAATAAATATATTTTTGCAATGCCAAAGATAGGTTTGCCTCATCCAGTAAATAATTAACTTTAAAACCTTAACCTTTTTTCCCACATGACAATTCTTTGATTGAACTGTAAGTGTGATACAGTGGCAAGTAACAGAGGGTGGTTATTTGATCTTGCCACACAAATGATGTGTTCATTTGCAAACTTGAATACATTTCACAGATTGAAGGGTCAAAGTGATACTTACAGAGCTGTCAGCATTTGCACGACAGTGAGACTAAGAAAATGGAGTCGGATAATTTTATACCTTAATGATTTACTAGATTACAAGGAAAGATGTTTAGAACTTAATGAGACAATTAGGATGAATTTGTATTTGTATTTGCCGTATATGTTGGGACACCATAAATAAATTTTAAGTGTAAGTTGTGGTACACCTTTTAAATCTTTTGAAAATTAAATGTTTGATAATGCACTCCAACTGATTTTTTAAAAAATAAAACATAAATCTGTGTACTTGAGATAAAACTATTTAATCCACTGCAGCAGCATCACGTCAACACAATCCTTCTCCTGTACATGTGCGATCAATTCTCTTGGTAAATGAATATTTTTTTAAGCTTTCCCATACCATGTTTTATTTATATAGATGCAACACATCACCTGAAACAGAAACTATAAGGACTAAAGTTATATTTTTTTTAATTTGTAGTAATATTGTTAATTTTCACACTTTTAACCCCCATCTTATCGCCAGCCAGGAATGTGATCAAAGTACATGAGAATTTCAATATATGGGTTGATTATTTCCCACTCAATTGCAAAATCATTTGCTTCTCTTTTGGCCTTCATGAATTCATCACATGATTTGATTTTCTGCAAATATTCTGGATGATGCATGGTCATCGACAACTGTACACGAAGCACTTTATTGTGTCAGTTTTTAAAAAAATTCTCTTGTTATTGTTTCAATTTATTTTCACAATTCCTGTGAATACCAGTGAAAAGGAACCAAAGTTTGTTTCCATATCTCAGCCGTCTTGTATATTAAAAAATATATCTGCTCACTTCAGATGATCAATAGTCGGCTTTGCAATAAAATAACCTTTGTTTTGATATCCTTTTACAAAAAAAGTAACAAAAGATGGCTTCTGAGATCGGCTTGCTTTGTAATAAAATAACCTTTTGTCTTTGATGTCATGTCTGTTGGTTCAGAGAAGGAGTTTACTGCTCGCTGCCAGTTGAATGACATCTTTAAGATATCAGCAGATTATTTCCCTCTTGTTTGCAATTTTGTTCGAATAGTTTTCAGTTGGATAACATGTTCAAACATTTGAGCACAACCACACACAATTTTGCTTCTCAATGTTAACATCATTAAACAATGTGGTGTGTGCTGTTGTTCATAATTGATTTACATTTTGGAAGCCTACGCTACATATTCAGATTACATGGATATATTTTATTCTTTAATGCTCATTGAAAAAGGGAATAAATCATAGCAATACAAGGTTAGTTTCTATCTTTTGTTATCAATTAAGTGTTTTATTTATCTATCTTTTTGTTATCAATTAAGTGTTTTATTTATCTATTTTATTGCAATGTACTTGGGTGTGTGCATAAATGCAATACCAAATTTATTTTGTTTCTTCAGTTGGTACATATCACCTAAGTGATAAAATGTTCACCATAAGTTCTGGGACTGGAAAAAACATTTAACAAGCTTTTGCAAGCATTTAACAACCCTTTCGGAAAATTAAATGGTCTCTTCCTAATAAAGAGTTGAATAAAGCAGATGTTCTGCAGGAATCATAGCAGTGATCATTACCAACACTCATACAATATCATATTTGGAAGATGATGTTAGTTTCCGGTTGGGTAATGTTCTATCACATGAAGCAATCTGACTTTACGCATTGGACTTAATGGCATTTGTCATTAATAACGAAAGTTGATAATTGTAATTAATCTGACCTCAACATGTTAAAATGAATAAACAAAAGTCTTCTAATATTGTTCAGTTTGTCCCAAATGAAAATGGTGCCAATCTTGTATGGCTATTATAGTGGTCAGTTTATTATTTCTCAAGAATATTAGAGTTTGGTTCAATACATTGATGTTAAAAAGAAAAAATAAATCGTATTCCTGGAAATTCTTTTTAGACGAAAGATCATCAGTCCCTTTGAGATAACCAGTTTTACTGTCCTTTTTTTGGGGGGGTCTTCAAAATTTCTTTTTATAATTGAAACAGAATGTCTCAATTTCCTACTTGCAGAGAATTAGCTTTCATGAAATTGTAAAAGATATGAATATTTAACTATACTAATACAGTAAATGCATATAAAATCTGGGCAGGTAGCATACAAATTTTTGATAAGTACCATTTTCATTTTTCTGTAGGCTGCTGGAAATGGCAGTTTTTTAAAATTAAATTCATGGAAAATTTGGCTGACTATGCACAACCGTTATTCTTTCTCTTGCAGAGAACCAACAAATTTTGTAAAGAATTGAAGAAAGTTATTCCCAATTCACATCTGTACTACCGGAGAGGTCTGGATTTGAAGAAGATAATTCCACAAGCATTATCCAGGGATTTCACAGATTTGCTTGTTGTAAATGAAGACAGAAAAATACCAAGTATCCTTATCATGGCTTACATTTCGTGTTTCAAGTGACTACCTAACAGTCTGTGAGTTTGTGTATGTGTGTGTGTATGATTTCTGACTCCAGTTGCCTCAACAGAATATATCATTGTATTTCTTGATGTGCTTTTTAATCAAATTTAGGCAATATATCTGAGATAGTAATATATAATTTGACTAATTAATACATCTGAAAGATAGTAATACATGATTTGACTAATTAATACATCTGAGATAGTAATACATGATTTCACTAATTAATACATCTGAAAGATAGTAATACATGATTTGACTAATTAATACATCTGAAAGATAGTAATACATGATTTGACTAATTAATATATCTGAAAGATGGCAAAACATGGTTTGCAAATTAGTTACCATATATACACGCATATAAACACCACCCCTCCCAACTGAATAGGTATAAGCTGACCCAAAAGTCGGAGTTGACATCACAAGATCAAAAGATAAATTCAAAATGCATTTACTTAGGTAAACTTACATAAGCAGAAATTATCCATATAACACTCTGAAGGTATGGTTATTACATGGTATAAATTTGTTATTCTTTTAGCCATATTCAGATTTTTGTATAACTTGATTGGATAGAGCCATGAATTGGGCATTCGCTGATTACTGTAACAATACCTCCTTTTTGTCCCAGTTATTGTTTGTTTATGTGTTATTGCATTTGACTTTTTATATCAGTGGACCAGTAATTATGTTTGTATTTTTCCTTTAAATGCCTATTTCATTACAATTTACCACAGTATGAGAAGAATAAACAACAAAAAGGATTGGTACAATGCTCGCAGTTAGACTAGTGAGAGTATTTACATAATAATAATAATGATGACTTTGTATAGCACCTAATCTTTAGAAGCTATAAGTGCTTCACAACATCTATTATGAAATGAATACCAAAAAATAACAGACACCATGAAATTGGAAAACAAAAAATCCTGCAAATATTTAAGGTAGGAAACATTTTTAGGTCTTTAAGTTTGTTCTTGCAGTCGAAAGAGGTGAATTTAAGAGCACTCTTGAAAGGGATCACTGTAATTTCAATTGACAATTCGTTCCACATCGCTGGGCCCTGGTATGCAAATGAATGTTGTCCATATGACTTCGTTTTCATAGTGGAAATAATGAGTATACGATTGTCAGAAGAGGAGTATAGGTATCTTGCTAGTATATACACATGGGTGAGGCCAGATAGGTATGTTGGACAGGAGTCCATCAGTGAAATGTAGAACGGAGAACAAATTCTGTGTTTGATTCTGGATCAAACAGATAGCCAGTATAGGGTACAGAGCAATATGGATGTGTGCTCTGATCATGGTACTCTTCGGATTATATGAGCAGCTGTGTTTTGAACATTTGATGATTCTGGAGTACATATTGAGGAGAACCAGACAGAATTGAATTACAATAGTCCAGTCTTGAAAGTACTAATGAACACGCAAGTGTTTTAGTGGCATCAATTGAAAGATATTTGTGAATGGAGCTGATGCGTCTCGGCACAAGATATGCAGCTTTGGATATGTTCATGACATGTTGGTGCACTGTGACAGTACTGCCTTGAGTAACACCTAGGTTTCGTGCTGACTGTGTGAATTTAATGTTGTTGTTGCTGATATTTATTGTTTGAGGCAAACGATGTGAATGAGAAAGTCTATGTGTTGTGATCAGAATGGCCTCAGTTTTATCATCATTCATCTGCAGTTTGTTGCATGTCATCCATGATTTCACATCAGAAATGCATATTTCTACTCCTTTGATGGTAGCATCAACTTCATTTGTGTGGCTAGACTTGTATATTTGGGTGTCATCAGCATACAGTTGGTGAGACACTGGATGATGATCTCAGACACTTGAGAGCGGCTGAGTATATAGAATGAAGAGTACTGGTTCAAGAGCAGACCCCTGTGGAACACGATAACATAGATCAACTGGGCTGGAGTGTATTCCATTTGCAGATACAATTTCTGTCCTGTTGACTAAGTAGGACCACAGTAAGGCTGTATAATGGCACCACCGCATGTACATTGTCGGTTAGAACATGTGCTGAATGGTGTTTTGTAGAATCAATGCTGTGACCGTTGTAAACAGTCATAAAATATTAGCATGAGAAGATGAAGTCAATTTCTGCCTCAGAAATGTGTTTCTATTACAAGAAGCCATCTGATTTTGTGCATTTCGCTTAACAGTGCCAATCATGGTCCCATTGGAAGTTTGGTAATTGATATCCTAATTAATCTGAGAACGAATTAAATGAAAAATAACCTGGTGTCACACTTTATTATGCGACCACAGTGACAAACTACAAAACTACACTTTTAAAAAAAATTAGAATTCATGTTTGGTTGTTTTTTTTTTTTTTTTTTTTTTTTTTTTTTTGTTTTTTTTGTTTTGCTTGCTAGCCAGACTTGCCAACAGTCACAAACGGGAAACTGCATAATTTACGTTTGCATTGAAATAATTATATTATAAGAATTCGATCAATTTATTATGATCACATTACTGACATCATTTCCATACAACTACTTTTGCTATGATAATAAAAATTATTTTTATATATTTCCAATACAAGACTGAACAAATAATTGAATACATGTGGATATATCCTAGCAGAATGCCGTACATTATTTGGGAATTAAAATCTCTCAGCATGGGCATGTAAGATTTGAAAATTTTCCTGCTTATTATTAATTTCAACAATATCTTGAGGTCAGATTAATTAAAAACACTTACTAAACTTATTATGCTATTAATGATGAGACCGTAATTAGAGCTGTTAAATACATCGCGCCAAGTCAGATGGCTTCTTTTGATGTTAATATTTTATAACAGTCTTTACAGTAGCCACTGCTTTGTTCCTGCAGTACATCCGCTGAAGTCTAGACTTTATTAGGGAGAGGCCATTTAATGGGGGGGGGGGGTAAAGGCACATGTTTTGAAACGTGTTTCTTGCTCGGACTTTCTTATATAATGGAAACTGTGCCATTCCTTTTCTTACTTTAAATAATTCATGTCAGCTATAATGTAACATCTCGTATTTCAAAACAAGGAACAATTCCCACCTTATAAGACATGCTAAATGTGGCATTTTATAGAAGTTGTTCAGCCTCCAGAAAAACAAGCAAAAGTTGAATGAAAATGACATAAAAGAGAGGAATAATTCTTATGATAGGGAAAAGCATAATCAAACATTTCAGAAGACATGGACAGGTGGAGGATGAGAAAGGACACCTGGATCCCTTTTTGGAATTGGATCCGGATTATATAGAAAAACAAGAAATATTAATTGATGATTTGAAATAGGATTTATACTTCTATACCTCTGCATTTCATATGATAATGTTATTTATGAAATAAAATGTGTTGTTAGTCTCAATACAAGTGTGACATTGTTTTGTGGACAGGACTGGTAAATGTTTGGCAGGACTAGTAAATTTCTCTGTACACTAGTCATTCTGGCTAATAAGAAATTTGTGTTAAATTCAAGCCCTGTATAATTTTTTGGAGTGTACAGATACCGCTAATTATAATTAATTTTGAAGTTATCAGATACAGATAGTTATAATTATTTTGGGAGTGTACAGATATCTATAATTATTTTTGGAGTGTGCAGATACAGGTAATTAGAATTGTAGAGTGTACAAAGAATTAGTTATTTTTGGAGTTTGCAGATAACAACATTTTAAAGACACAACCAATATTTGTGATTTATGGATTAATTGTATGTGAAAAAGTAGAGAATATTAAAGGCAAAATGGCCCAGTTCTGTACTTATTATTTTATATGACCTTAACACTGTCAAGATGGTATAGTGATATCTCATCTCCCTGATGGACCAACAATACATTTCAAAATGTCGGCTGTCAGATTGACCACAGAGTTAAAGGTGAGTTATCATTTTTATATTTCCTGTGATGTTATGGTACTGAAAAATATACCTACTCAAGTTGTAAAGATGGCAGTTTCTGAATCAAAGTTGACAATTAGCAGGACTTTGTCACCAGTATTAATCCTCTGTTCTTGAAATATACAATTTGTTATGAATATACATTATCAAATATTAATTTATAATATTGTGTTTAAGTCATTTCATTTATTTACATTTTTCCAATACTTTAGTTCTGTGTGTAGCCTATACTATAGTAAGAGTACAAGTATGTAGCTTTTCCTTTCATAAATCAAGGTTATAAATCAAGGTTATTGCCATGTTCATGTCAACAACTAATTCTGCCAAATCATGCCATAAATTAGTTTAATGAAAGTCATATCAATAGTACATGATCTTTCAGAGATAACATTTCTGTTCCCTAGATGTTGATTGGCTGAATAAAAAAAGTGTGACTATGACTGTTAAGATATTTTATAATTCAGAATAATTTAAATACCTGGAATTGTTTCTAGTGATTCAGAAAAGTTTATTTGATGCACAACTATTGATAATATCAAGGAATGTATGTCTAGCAAACTTGTTTGTAAGATATATACAGTCTTGTGAGAGTTATAAGAGGAATTGTGATTTCTTTATACTGTGAGCTTTGAATTGCAGTGTGAAAAATCATTTATTTATTCAAAACAGAAAGCACCTTGCTTGCTTATTGTAAAAAACATTCAACTACCTGTATATTTAATAATTTGGTTCAATTACATGAAATATTCAAGGACTTTTATATTTAATAATTTTGTTGGATTACAAAAAACATTCAAGGACTTTTATGACATTCGCTTTTATTGGATTTACTTTGAAGTCCAACATACATACATACTTACTTATTCTTGTAAAAGGAAAAAAAAAATTTCTACCTACCTTAACTATTCCATGTCATTCATTTGCGAGTAAATTGATGGCAGATTTTTCTTTAATAAACATATACCTTTTTGGCATTGATTAGATTGTATGTTGAGTTTTAGATTCACAGATGGAGGTCACATGCCAGCATGTGTCCCCATCCCCCCATGAGGTAGGAGCATCTCCCTCTCCAAGTTCAAAGCATGGTGATCATAGTTAGTTATCCCCCCCCCCCTCCTTGAGGCAGGAACATCAACCTTTCGGAGCCTGTAAACTTGTGGCAACAGGCAGATTGAGTTATCCTGGAAGAGTAGATACTACAAGTTAGCAATTTAAGATCTGTGGAATGGTCATCATTCAAATCACCTGACCATTCATTGACAGCTTATTTATCATCAACTCTTCATCAACTAGTCACTGAACAATGACATGTGATAAGTCACTGGTTAATGTTCACATGTCACCAGTCTACATGTACTGATCACTGGAGATTGAAGTATCTTTAGTACAATGACAGGGATTGGGTTGAGGCTCCCCCACCTCAACAGATTTCCAAATGCGGTCAGATTCACTGTATATGCGCCAAACATGGGAAGGGGATTGCATTAATTCTTACCGGGCTCATTCCCTCCTTAGACCTGAAAGACCAAAAACACGTTTTATCCATTTTTGGTCCATCAGAGACTAACCAGGAAAACTGTCCCTAGGGGTTTGTTTGTGAAGCTCTTTAAAAACATTTGAGCCCCAATCCAAGAAACCCAAATTGAAATCTCATCATCAACTGTTGGTCATTAGACAGAGTCACTAGGAAGGTCCAGGGAGAAAGTTGACAAGCATCCTTTTTTGACAAGGACCCCCATGCTTCTTCACAAGAAAAATATGTTGTGGTTACTGGAAGATGTATGCTACCTACAAAAAGGCACAGTATAGAGGGTGTTACATGAGCAATTTCTGTCCTTCTACTCCAGGGTTTTCCTGGTGCACAAGAATGGTTGAATATTTCAGCTCATTATCAACCTATCCACCTTAAGGTTTCTGCAGGGAACCATTCAAGATGGAAACCACAGCTACAGTAGGATTGCCAAAAGGTCTTTGGCTTGGCAGTCTCCATCAACCTCCATGATGCACACCTTTAGATCTCTTTTTCTTTTCCTCCCAGGAGGTACCTCTATTATTGCTTGGACCAGTTTTTGTGCTGCGGCCTAGCTTTTGCACACATACCTTTTTCCAGAGTAATGGGAGTAGTCACCATCCATCAAAGGTCACTGTGGCTCCCTGTCCTCCAAGACCTCATTGTCAGCTTGCCAATAGCTTTGAATTCGCTTCTGGGAGGAGATCACGGTTTAATGGCTACCATTCCCGACTTACGACCAGAAGGGTGCAGGTTAGAGTTTTTTTGGACCAGCCTGAGTCAGCTACCATGGTGTGTTCTTGGGCAAGGCATTTTACTCCCATTGCCTCAGCACTAAATAACCTTCTTAGGACCTTGAATTCCACAGTTAATATGGTTCTCATAAGAAGACTACACTCTCTCTAGTTTCTGCTTCTGGTAAACTGGAACAAAGATCCCCTGATATCATATATTTCCCTGGAATCAGAGTCGTTTTGTGATGGTCTTTGAGTATGCCATATGCTCCTTCTCTTTTTGTGGCGGTTTTTGTACCTCCTTTGCTGGGCAACCTTAATCTGAAGGAGTACCCTCAGAATCCATTACATCCCTGGCAGAAGAATATCATGGCAGACAGTCTGTCAAATGGAGAAAAGGTTGTCATTACAGAATGGTCACTGCATCAATCTGAAACAGACTTCAAACTAAGACATCATTAAAATTAGTTTTCTACTCACCTTTACTAATTGACTTGTGTTGATGGTCTGGTGGGTCCTGAATCTAAATGGTGACCATCTGGAAAATCTTGTCATGGCTGAATGATATTGCACCGTCACCAAAAGAAGTCTTCTTATGATGTGTTGATGGACCTTGATGAAAATGGTCATCACTGTGTCTATATCATCAGCTAATTTAAAAATCTTGTTATTGCTGAAGAATGTTGGATATGGTTTCAACACTCAGCATTTTGTCTTGTCATGAATTTCAGGGAATTATTTTTGGCAAATATGGTCAGTCCCTCAAGGAGCTCCTATCATATTAAGTCTATTTGTAGTTTATTGGCATTATGTCATGAATTTCAAAGTTGCCTGTCAGGTAACATTTACTTGTCCTGACTGTAAATTGTAAACTATGTCACCACACATTAAATAAATGTATTTACAGTCAGAAGCCAAAACCATGTCACTAAAACATAAATAATAAATGGATCAGATGGTTAAACAAAAGTATGTAATATTACATTAGTAAGGTGAACAGACATTGAAATCTCTGACTGTGGCAGACTTGCATGCTTTGCAATACCTATAGAATTAACTAATTCAGTAAAAAGCAAATAGCTTACTAAGAGAAAAGACAAAGACCTTTTTTGCCCAAGATCATTATATATCGTGACTCCACAAACGATTTAAGGCAGACAGTACCTGATGCACTTTAGTGAACACAGGTGTGAAGCTATTATGTCATCAGTATTGTGTGGGGTTTTCAGAACAGATCAATAATACCAGCCATTGTTAATTGTAATAGAGTTTTGAGAAATATTGCCTTACAGTGATGGTTTATGGGAAGTGCCTGAGTCAGGTGTATGGTCTTTGGCTTTAACTGATATATCTAACAAAATCATTAATCAGGTTTAACATTTTCCTGTACTTTTTATGCATCATGGTGCATTCTGCATACAGGCTTAAGTCAACAGTTAGTTACCAAGGATCAAATAAAGGTATAAGTTGAGTTGGTGTGTTCATGCCAGTGTTGAAATGCATATTTTGCTTGAAGTCATGGCTGCTGGTAACATTTTTTTAGGTGGTTGTTTATGATGTTACATTTATATAATAAAAACTTGTGGTCATAAATATCTGGTGGTTACAGATGTTGCTGAAATCAGGATTTACTCTATTTATCATACCTCTTTATCTTTTTGTCTGCTTTAAATTTAGTTTTTGATGTATCACTTCTTTTGGTTTTCCTAAAGAAAACTTCATTGTTGCTTATAATCATCTTTTCAGAAGCACAACCATGTCTGGAGTTTTAGGAGAAAAAAAATCTTGTGTAACAAATGACACTTTGTGATCTGGCTGATATGCTTATCAGCTATGAAAAGAAATTTATATAGAATGACTAAGAACTTGTTTAAGTTGTTGGTCATTCAGAGAAACTTGTGAAAGTAGGAATAACTGTTCCTGCTGTTTTGTAAAGCATTATTTGTCAGATCTTTAGATGTGTACCAGGGGCCCCCGAGTGGTCTAAAGCGCTGTCCATTACGGATCACTGCCATCTCACCTCTGTCTGCTTGGGTTCGAGTCTATGATTCGGCTAATGTAGTTATATGAGAAAGCTTGCCAATAGCTTCTCGTGGGTCGGTGGTTCTTTCCGGGGGTTTTCCGGGTTCTACCTCCACCATTAATTCTGGCCGTCATGTATAGCCTATATTGTGCTGAAAAATGGCGTTAAACCATAAAAACAAACAAACAAAACAGATGTGTACCATAACAATGAAAGATAGCTCACAGGTGCTACCTCATAATTAGGATGATCTGAGTTATGGATTCTTTTGGCTTCATGTGCAGAGGGCTGGAGAGCTGACAGGTCATCAGCCTGAGGTCATCCTGAACAACTTTAACACTCGGCTGGGGCACAGTGTAGGTAGATTGTTGGCATCTTTATTCCCTCATGATCCTGAGTTCCATGGCAGGCGAGTTGTCACATTCCACAATCAGCGAGACTTCATATTTTTCAGACACCATAGGTAAGCTCAGTGCTGTACATTATCATTGTACTGTCATTTTCATATTGCTTATTCTCTTGTACATTATCATTGTACTGTCATTTTCATATTGCTTATTCTCTTGTAAATACAGTTGTAATGTCATTATCATATTGCTTATTCTCTTGTAAATACAGTTGTAATGTCATTATCATATTGCTTATCTCTTGTAAATACAGTTGTAATGTCATTATCATATTGCTTATCTCTTGTAAATACAGTTGTAATGTCATTATCATATTGCTTATCTCTTGTAAATACAGTTTAAATACTTATGCTGGTGTTGGTGGTGATGATTAGATGAAAGTGGTAGTAGTAGATGATGGTGGTTGTAGTGTAGATATTTTGAAATTGAGTTATGATGACAGTTGTTTTAAGGGAAAATGTATGCTAAATTACAATATGTGCTTGTTTCATTTGTTACGTATGATTTAAGATATATTATTTTAATTAAATTGATTGTTTGTAAGTTTTAAAATCTTTTTATTTTAATTTCATTATATGTCAAAATAATGTAATTTTGTTTATTAGGCTTTTGACGATTTTCCAGGATTTCAGTTAAATTTTTGGAAAACATAAAATTAGGAATGTTGTTTCTAAGATGACCTAGTTTCTGGCCTTGATTTGCAAGTTGGATGTAAATAACTTTTTTATTAATCAATTGTAACATGGGATTGATAAGGGTGAAATCGAGGCTGTATTTGAATACATGCCTCTAGATTTCATGATTATAAAATCACCATTAAGCAATTTTTAAAAAAAAATAATATTTAGAGTTAAGTGATTGGTTTTGTCAGTGTCATGAGTACATGACTTTAAAATATAAACACAAGGCCCCCTTGATTTTGCAGCTTTGAGATTTTTAAAAATGCATTTTAAAATAAAATATAACTTTTGTTTTGCAGAAATATTCTCAATGTGTGCTTTTTGCACTTGATATCAAGTTCTTCTGCTGTATCCATTTCTTTGAGTTATGTTAAATTTTCTTCAGATTATTTGGATTTTAAAAAGATTAATTAATTTCTCTGGAAATTGTTGATGTACTCGTACAGAGATCTTGGACAAAGACATTTTGTTTGGATTTCCATAACCATAGTGTTAAATATTTTATTTCCACAAGAAACTGGAGATGAACAATGTACTAACTACAGCTTATGTCATCATTTTCCAATTTGAAATTTCCATCAGAACTTAAAAGTTGAATTATTAGAACACTACCTGACTAGGACTTTTGTAATTTAATTCATTGATTATTCTTCGATTATTTTTGGATTTAATTCTTAAAATTGTAAGTTCTTTTTACAATATTTTGCCAGGGAAATAAATTATTTGTTAAATTTTAAAGTGCTTGTTTTCACCTTTTCTGTGTTACTGTTTATTCGAGCCTAAAAACGTAACATAGAATTGGGGCTTGTCTGGGATGATTGAATTTTGGCTAAAATATTTCAGAAAACTTTGTTTTAAAAAAAAAAAGAAGATCCTAAGTGAGATCGACAAGCCAGTTCTAAAATGTCATCAAAATTGGAAATCATTCTTTTAAATCCAATCCCAGGAACGTTGGACATTTTCAGATGAATTAATTCAATTTGTCAGAAAATAACGTTCATGCCAAAACGAAACAAAAAATAAAAATATTTTGGTTCAGTATTTGTTCGAAATAAATGTTTTGAATAAAAATGCTTTGGTTTCGATTAGTAAGTTTGTATTAGACTCTGATCTAAAAGTAAAAGAATTCAAATTAAAATGCAAAGTGGAACTGGAGTTAAGGAAGCTCAAACTTCAGGAAAGAAAAATAAATACAAATGCAGTTACAAGAAAATAAAATGCAATTACAAACAGAAGATAAAGTGAAAGAAAGACAAATGCAGTTACAAGAAAAACAAATACAATTTGAGAAGGAGGAGATATAGAGACAGATGCAGAGTTAGAAAGAAGAAAGTGAATATCACTGTAGAATGAAAGAAATAGAGCTGGCAAGCGAAAAAATTTAAGTTTCTATCTTGCAAAGAGCATTACGGTAGATTAGTGCCTTTTTTCAGAGAAAGATAAGTTGACAAATATTTTACTCGTTTTGTAAAAGTTGCTGAAAATTTGAAATGGCCAAGTGAGCATTGGACTAACTTATTACATTGTGTACTCACTGGTAAGGCTAAATATATTTTCCGTTCACTGTCAGTTCACTAAAGTGGTGCCTATGATACCATCAGAGAATATATCTTAAGGGGTTATGAGTTAGTCCATGAAGCTTATCAGCAACAATTCAGAAACTATAAAAAAAGAAAAGAAGCTTAACAGACCCATGTTGAATTTGCTAGAGGAAAAGAGCAGTTATTTGATAGATGGTGCTTAGCAAAGAAAGTTGAAAATGATTATGAAAGTCTCAAACAACTTGTATTACTTGAAGAGTTTCAGAACTGTGTCCATAATGACATGAAGACTTATCTTGATGAGCAAAAAAGGTAGCAACCTTGGAAAATGCTGCACATGCCACTGATGAGTACTCTTTAACTCATAAATTTCCTTTTGTAAATAAGACTTTTACTCAACAGTCTTTTGGCAGGAAAGTATTTCAGCCTGATACAAGCCCTTTTAAAACTCAAACTGGCACAATCAAGAGAGCTTGATTCTAAATATTCCTACGCATACCTATTGCATGAAAAAAGACGCGTTATTTCTGATTGCTACAAATTGAAAAATAGGCACCAGAATCAAGACAGACCTGTTCCAAATGTTCGTATTTCTAAGAGGTCATGGTCATGTCTTGAAGGCAATAAATTGTTGGGTCTACTAAACTCCAGTTTGGTTTTATTATTAAGAATTATGAACCATTCATATCAATGGGTTCTATATCACTCTTGGGTGATTTGGCCAATCCCACTCCTATTAAAATGTTAAGGGTCACAGGAGATTCTTAGAGTCTTTTTTTTTTTTGACAGGTACTTTTACTTTTTCTGACAAGTCTTCAAATGAGAATGTTCTTATTCAGGGATTAGAGTGTGACTTTGTTAATGTTCCTCTCCATTGTGTAAATTTGTCATCAGACTTAGTGTCAGGACCTGTGACAGTCAGAAAAGTCTCTGTTTTATCCATTGAGTGCATTCATTTATTACTAGGCACCAACCAAGTTGGAGACAATGTTGTGGTTAATCCACTTGTAACTGACTAGCCTTGTTTAGATCAGAAAGTCAATCCAATTGAAAAAAATTCCCTGATATTTTCCCAGCTTATGCAATTACCAAAGTTATGGCAAAGAAAGCTATTTAGAATGACTTCCTTTAGCTGACATGTGTATTGGTCAGGCATTTGATGAGGTCACTTTCACTCTTTGTTTGGATCAATCAGAAGGTATTGACCACAGCGATCCTCTTTTAACTCAATGTTTTCTCTTTATTCTAATGAGGGTGATAAATGATAATCACTTGTCGTCAAACAGGAAAAAGATCCTGAGATCTCTTGTTTGTTTCAAAGAGCCATTAGTGAAACTGAAGCCTCTGAAGTACCTGTCTGTTATTTCATTAAAAATGGAATTCATATGAGAAAATGGAGACTAGGGTCATCAACGGATGACCAGGTACCCGACCATAGTGAAATATCCAGGCATTGAAATTTAATGATGAGTACCTTTTCACAAAATAATTTGTTGACAACACTATCAAAATATATATCATCAGCAGTATGCTGGTCTGAGTTGCAGTTCCAGTCTATATTTAGGATTAGGATTATGCATTAGTGGCCCACTACTAAATGGCTGCATCACGCTGAGCTGTGTGACCATTATGTCTGCATCAATAAGGTTTCCAGAGGCAATTCCTTTGAGGAATATTAAAACTTTGATAAAGTTTTGTACTCATTTGACCTTCCTAAAGCTGTTCAATCGGATCAAGGGTCAAAAGTTAGGTCTGGAACTTTCCAGCCTATTGTGTTTTAACTTGGCACTCTGCAATTCAAGTCAAAAGTGAAATTATGGTCTGACAGAACTAGAATGGAGAAAACGTTTGAGTCTGATATTGGAGGACTGTCTCTCTTGCTCATTCTTTAAACGTTTCTACAGATTAGATTTTATGGCTCAGACAAAGTTAAGAAGAAAATGAATGAGTTAAATTATAATATTAGTGCTCTTGGGATCTAAATAAATCATAGTACCAGTATATTGAAAGAGATAGCCAGGTTAAATGTGCAAATAATTTAGTTGTACCTGTCCCACTTTGTGAAGATTTAAGTGAAGGAATATCATCAGATTCTACTGAGTGGCAAACCTTCATAATTCAGAAATTATGATTGACTTGGACCAGAAACTTTCACATTTGCAAGAACAAGAAAGAAATGAACTCAAACAGTTATTAATTGAACATGAGCACTTATTTCCAGATGTTCCTAAAAGAACAAACAAACTTTTCTATGACATTAAAATTCCAAACTTGCATTTGTCTGGTATATTTTTCTGTACATTTTAAAGCTGACATTAATTAGCAACATCATACAATAGTATCCATTAACTGAGACATGTTTTCTAGCTGTGTCCATTGGGTGCTTCAAGATATTGAGAGAAATAGTAAACTCTTCAATGAGCATGATGTTACCTACAAATGAAAAAAAAATCCAGAATGGTCCTAACAGAAAATCAGGAATTCTTTTTATTTAAATATTTTTTTGATGCCAGTGATAGTTAATAAGATAAATATAGGGTCAGTCTGGAAACTGAAAACAAAATTATATTTCTTGTAAGCTTTAGGGTTTTCAGGTTTGTCATAACATATTTTTTATGTAATACACCCTGCTTAGGTACCATGTGGGAACAACATTTATAATTCAGAAACATTCAAACCAAGAATAATTACACTTTGTTACTAAGGAAGTTCATAAACATAAAATATATGCCAATGCTTTATGTTTATGATATGGAAGCTTGAATGTTTCCTTTATTATAATTGTATGTTCATTCAACCAAGTATCACAAGCTAGCTTGAAATTTTCCAATCATTTGCAGAGAATTTAAATCAGATCAATCAGTTTTCTAAGAATACGAATATATCATCAGAAAACAGTAGTCATCTTTGACTAACACTACAATATATTACAGTATTATGTCATAATTTATTTTTGACCAATATTTATAATAGTAGCCAATTATAGAATTTTCATGAGGATCGCTTTGGTGGCCTAGTGGTTACATTGTTTGCCTCAAATGTAGGAGGTTACAGGTTCGAACCCCAACATATCAAAGACTTGTAAAAATGGTACTAAGAGCTGCCTCACTAGGTTCTCAGCATTAAGAGGTTAGTGTTAAGACTGGTCAGCCTGGAGTCAGGTTAATGTAGCTGGGTGGGATATCATGCCACATGTATGTGGCATGATGCGCTAGTGATAGACATCGCTATAAACTGCCTCACTGCAGACATCATAGCGATATGACTGAATTGTTAAAGCAAAGTTGAAAATCCGAATCACACACACACACACACACTTTTCATAAGAAAAGAGATTATGCAAAAATTGTATTCTTGCTTTAATTGTGTGGTGACATTAAAGCCTTTACATGTGATTTTTTGCAGATTTGGACAATTCTAGGTTGTTTTATTAGGCAGTTTTAAGAAATAATCATTGATCACAAACGCAACATGGTTGGGTATCTTGAAAGTTTTAATAACTTGGCCATTTTAAATTCATAACATTGTGGCATGCTTCCTTGCATGTGCTGATGTAAGTATACAAACTTAGACAAAATATATTGAATACTTTATTAGTGGCTGTGGTGATTAGTTGACAGTGCATTGTTTCATTTCAGGTATGTGTTCAAAAATGCAAAAAAGGTGGGACTACAGGAACTTGGGCCACGGTTTACACTCAAACTACGCACACTGCAGAAAGGTTCTTTTGATTCCAAGTTTGGGGAATATGAATGGGTTCACAAGGTAATGTTCCATGAACTTGTTTAGTTTCCCGTTACTAAAATAAATGGACAGTGAAATTGTCTCATTTTGTTTGTTCATCTAGTTTCAATTAAATTTGCCACAAAGCTTCAACAGTTAAGAAACGTTTGATGATGAACCCATTTAGCAAAACGTTTAGAGTTATGGCCCTTGCTCATCCAAACCTAAGCATTACAGATATAAACTCTATCATCCACATTTGTTAATATATGATTTAAATCAAATGTGCTGTGATGCCTCATCTCACAAAACAGTTAAGACAAGTTTAATGATGAGCATATTTTACATACATTTCCTTCAGTTATGGCCTCATTTTACCATAGGCATTGCTAGTACACACCCTTATGAACATTAACAGCAACATTTATAAATCAATTTAAATCAGATTTTCTATGTGGCTTCATCTCAACATAAACTTGAAAGACTTAATTGATAAGACCATTTTGTACTTGTTTTACAGAGTTATGGCCCTTGATCATCTTAGTATGTGCATTGCTAAATAGCTAAGTGACAAGTACCATTATCCCTGATAATTTTTGGATTAGTAAGAATGGACAATTACCAGGATATAAAGATGCACCTTAACAGTTCAAACTGGAGATTATTGCAAAGAAATCACACAAATGAATCATTTTAACTAAAATAATCTCAACATCAGATTTTACATGTAGTGGAAGCTTGTTCCACAGATCTGTACCAGAGTATTGGACGCTCTTTTTAAATTGCTCTGTTCTTGGTTTTGGTGCTAGAAGGTTTCCATGTGATATTGATTTCAACTGGTATTGTGTTGAAAAATGCCTGATTAAGTCCTGAAGATACTCTGGTGCAGTTCCATGTAGACATTTATATAACAGAACTGCCTTCTGAAAATCTATCCTGTCATATATTGTGAACCATTTGAGTTCAGTAAACAATACTTTTAAGGAGTGATCAATAGATGCATCTAAAAATTATGTATGCTGCACGTTTCTGAAGTTTATAAATCCTGTCAAGCTCATATTTAGCACAGTTTCCCCATACATTTGAACAATAATCTATTGTTGGAAGACTATATGGCTTGTAGTATAGATTGCGCATTTCCATAGGTAAATATTTCTTGAGTATGGCAAGTTTTCATGAGTGTTGTACAAAGTTTATCAATATGATCATTCCTTAATAAACTATGATAATAAATTAGCGTAGAACAACTACACAGTTATATAAGCATTAAATATATGCTATCATTTCACAGCTTAGTGTTTCAAAGATTCTTTTTAATTACTGCAGCATGACCTATTGCTAGGTATTACTGATAAAAGTATAACCCCATCCCCTACATTTGTCATATCAAACATCACAGGAATACAGCACAACCTTGATAATCAAAACTTGTGCCAGAATGTATGCAGTATGTGTTTAAAATAATCATAAATTTTCACAATTGGAATAGGCAGGCTGCAATTTAGAGGTAAATGCCCCTAATAAGAATAATTCTTTGGTATTATCTGGGTTTGGATAATTGATGTTTTTATGTAAAAGATGGATTTAAGTATTTCATTACCTTTAGGTAGAATAAGAGGCCCAAGTGGCATGTTATTGCTCATTTAGCTTAAATAACTTAATAGTTGAAGCATGCCTATATTGTATGAACACAGCCCAATGTAAACTATCTCCAGAACTTTGAATCATGTCATATTTACCTACTTTTCCAAAACCTGATAAACATTCTTTCCAAAGATAATTAATGATCATTATCATTAGCTCATAATTGAAAGCTGTAAAGGATAAGTTACAGACAAAGCTTTATTATTTGGTCTGCAAAATTTAGGTAAAAAAAAAAAATATGTGTTCTTATCAAGACTTGTATGGATATTATGTTGAATAGGGTTAGTTAGTCAGTTTCATGGTTTGTGGCACAGCTGCACAAGATTATTGAGTGCCATGGCAGTTGAAGTAAGTTGCCTTGCTTAAGGACACACCATGGTAGTTGATCCAGCATGGTCTGATGGTAGGTTTCTAACCCCCCACTTTTTCAGTCATGAGTCTGGCATGCTAATCACTGAAGCATTATGGCTACCATTGAATGGTATGTGAGCTTGGATTGTTTATGCAGGATATATGATTGGTAGCTATACTACGTTATGCAAAGTCACTTTGTAAGTGTTGGCATTTCATCTATTATAATGTGGTGGTTGTTTGATAAAACTATTTTCTATCATGATGTATATATTAACTAGAATTATACATTAGCAGTTATTAGAACAACTTCACTTATTACAGACTAAAAATTAAGCACAGGAAATTATTTTTAAGAAATACTTTGCAGATGTGCATTTTTCTTAATTAAAATAAATTGAATCATGATTAATTTCACCCACAAGGTAAACCAATTGGAAGATGAAGACTTATAATCCAAGGGTTATGGGTTTAAGTTGCCTTTGGCCCATAGCTTCCATTTCCTTTGCAGTGACATGGCCTGTAATGTGTTGAAAGTTGTAACAAAAAAACAAAAACCAAACAAGCAAGAAACCATTTCACTGCTGGTGATTATATTTTCCTGACATTGGACAGCACATTTTTCTGGAGATAATATTTTCATTTTTTAAAATATTGATACCTTGGAAAATGGTATCAGAGAGCTACAATTTTTCATGTTTTTTTTTTTCTTTTTCTTTCAGCGCCATGAAATGGAGACAAGTAGAAGAAAATTCTTTTTGTAATCGGAAATGGCCTCTTTTTACAACATACAATAGCCTGTTATGAAGCATTCTTGAGAACGTTGTTCAGTAAAATAAAAAAAAGATAAAAATTTTACAAAACTTTGCAAGGAAGAGAAATGGCTGAAATGGAAAAAAAACTGGAATTTGTTTCATGAGAGAGGGAGCAGAAAATAATATTGGCTACTTGGATTGATGGTGGATTTTTACCTGGGCCCATATCAACAATGCCTGCCATCTTGGAAAATATGTCTTTGTTTCAGTTCTGCACTAAGTGATCTGTAGGAACCTTGTTGTACACCAAAGTTTCAAGATATAGGACATGAAAGATGTGAAATATTGCAGTCATTCATATCATATGGCTTTGGTTGTTTGAATGGCTTTCATCTTGAAAGACTTTGTCCATTTGTTGCAATCAGTTTTCATAAAAAGAAGTAAATCCTTTGACACTTAAGTTGTTTAATGATTTTCACTTGATGCAGTATATTAGGTTTGCTTTTATTAAAATAGTCAAAAAAGATCTGAAGCAACTAGTTTTCTACCTCCACCGAGTTGTAATAAGGCTAAAATATTTACATGTAAATGGCTTTGTTTAGTTTACTGCAAGTAAATGGTTTACAAACTCGGCAACCATGTCTTTAATAAGAGGCTTGTTTAATAAGGCTTTCTGGCAATGTTTTTCCTAGTATGGATTATTTTTACATTGATTTTGGCATACTACAAAAAAGCCATAGTTGACAAGAATTGGTTGTACCACATAGTAAACAATATTACAATGCCACTCTAAGTTGTTTGCATTTTTTCTAAAATACTTTTATTTTCAAGATACCCAACCTTCTAAAGATCATTAACAACATTACTTCAAGCATTTTCAACAAGAATAACATGTACACAAAAATATTGTGTATTATATCACTGCTTTTTGTTGCCAATTCACAAGAAGATTTCTTTTTTCAAAAACATGGGGACATTTGTTTCATGAAATAATTGTTGATATCAAGCTCTGTTGTTTTATTAGTAAAATATTTATGCTGTCATTGCATTGCAAGTAATAGCAAAAATTCTCATTCTTTAGGAAATTTCAGAGTGCCAGTTCAAGAATTTTAGATTCACTACAAACTTTGGAACTCACTTCTCAAACAAAGATTTTATTCACCAAGTGCTCATTTTGCTTGGTTGCCATAAAAGCCTTGATTACATTTGTAAATTATTTTAGGCAGTTTAATTATATTACATAATAATATTTATAGGGCCTAACCGAGTAGATAATTTTCGCAGAGTACCGAATCCGAGTATTTGGATGTACTATTTGCTGGATGTGGGCACGAACTGAGTTGTAGGTGCGACTCCATAGAGTACCGTTTGTTTCATTATTGTATGCGAAGCTTAAACTTTTTGTGTACCGTATACCGTATATATCGCCTATAAGATGAAAATTTTTATTAATAACTAAAATTATTATGTATTAAAAAAAACTTTTTTTTATAAAGTTCAATATTTATTGAATTATTTTACTTGTAACCATTTGTGCGTGTATTATTTGCTGAGGCGAATACTTCCGAATAGTTCCGAAAAACCAGATATTCAGCCGAAGCGAATGTCCGAGGTGATTTCTGGTTAAGCCCTAAATATTTATAACTGTTTGATTAATCAACTTAAGTTTGTTGACCTGGCACACGACTGCTAGGTCATACTGTTAGGGTTTGCATGCCTTTTAACTTTTCTTTTATTCTACCCCCTTGAATTGAATTGATACAGAGATGTATTTAACATGATAATACAGTCTGATTTTAATAGAGTGTAACAACACCATAGATATTTCCACAGATAAGTCAGAAATCAAAACAGGGTCAGCACTTAATTATGTTCTCATGGAACTGCTCATGAGCATAGCTGTGACAATAGTCTTATATATTTTTCATGTAAGACATTTTGCGTTTATGATGATAACACTGAAACTGAATTAAAAGAAAGAACTAAAACCCAAATTTCACTTGACAAAATCTCTTTTATTGGTATTTACTTAATAAAGTGTTGCCACCCAGTAGTTGAGAATTTCATGATGTAAATTAAAATTTCCACTATTCCTGATGATAAAATCAGTGATATATAGGTTTTATTTACCTGTTTTGATCCCACTGTCTTCATGTTCAACCAAAGAGGTATTTTCTAGTAATAAAAAAGAATGGGGTCCATGCCTAACTCTGTATAATAAGCAGGTTTGCAAGCTACACCCAGATGTGAGTTACAGAAGGAGTTGTGTATGTTACAGAACAATATTACAATGATCCTTTGGATGATTTACCTAAAAATAGATGTACATGTACTCAACAAAGATAATGAAATGATGCCGTGTTCAGTTAGGTGTAGCATACACATTGTGAAAAGCTTGCATATAATGGGCTGTACAACTAACATGCATATCTGGGGAAGGGTGAGTTTCAAATCAGTTTGATTTAGTAGCATCTCATTATTCTGTGGATAAAAATTGAGACATTTTTGTAATTATTGAAACCTTTGCTGTAAATTATTGGCAAGTTAAGTACTTAAAACTTTCATTTTGAACAACAACAAAAATGCTGAGTTGCAAATGAAAGACATTTCTCATTTTAAAAAAAAAGACTTTTAACTCACTAACCCCATGTACCTTGTTTATGCTTCATGACATTTTAACCAAATTCCATACTCTGTAGCATCAGCATCATTTATGATATATTAAGTACATAGAGTTTCAGAAAAGTAGAAAGATGTAGAACTGAAAAGATACTAATAGTCAAGACTTTCTACTTGGATTATAAAATACATTGGAAAAACATAATTTTTGACACAAGACTTTTTTGGCCTTTAAAAAATTGCTCATTTTAGAAATGTAGTTTTTTTTCTGGACTTTAGTTTTTTTGACCTTGGATTTACAGCAGACCAGTCCAAACTGCATATGAACCTTTGCAAGACAAAGGGTAAGTTTAAGATTTGGAGTTAAAACAATAGGACCAGGATATGAAAATCATGGGTCCATTGCACCATACAAAGTCAAAGTTTCATGATTATGTACATGCACGGAAAATAGTCAATTAAAACCAAGCATCTGGCTAAATAAAAATCTCAGAAACGGATGTGCTTGGATGCATTAAGAAGTAACTCCATTACATGTTTCCTACCCCAATTTCAGGCAAAGGTGAACAAAATTTCCTGGATCAAATGACAAAAACACCCCTTCAAAACCTGTGTGTGTTTGGATAGCTTTAACAAATTTTCAGTTGTATCGCTGCAGTGTGGCAGTTTACAGTAATGTCTAGCACTGGGGCATGACGCATGATGTCCCACCCAGTACCATTATCCTGACACCAGGCCGACCAGTCCAAACACAGACCTCTTAATGCTGAGCATCAAACAAGGTAGCTGTTAGTACCATTTTTGTAAGTTTTTGGTATGTCTCAGATGGGGATCGAACCCATGACCTCCCAAATCCAAGGCAAATGTTCTAACCACTAGGCCACCGTAGCAGTCCTCAAAACCTGTACAAGTCCGAATTTACTAATCAGACTGCAGCAATCCCAATAAAATGCAGGCCTGACCTAAGCTTCTGTTAAGCTTGCACACAAGTTTAATAAGTCAATCCTTTTTTCGTACTAAATCAGTTCTTTATTAGAAAGCACTACAAATAGGAAACGACTGGTGTATATTTTACAAAGTACACAGATTAAGGATACCTAACCTGTACAGAATCACAACAGATTGATGACTCAGTTAATGTTTATTCAGAAACATCATACTTTACTACAATGGTTTCTGGACATCTTATTTCATCCAAAACAAAAAGAATTAACATTCTTGTTGATTTTTGGTCAGTTACCATCCACTATGTCATAGGACCATGATCTCCGATAATATCAGATGATCTAACAAGTGTGCTAACTGAAATTTTAAAGCAAAACTTTAAATCATAATAGATTTTATCAATGAACAAAAATGATCAAGAAGAAGTTATCCCGTAACAAATAAAAGTAATAATTTAATAAATTACAGGAGTAACATTTTATATCATTTCAAACAGTACTGGAAAAGACCCTTTCACTGAAAGTTTCTGTTTTTGAATGTGAAGTTAAATGTGCAGTTGTTAAAGGTAGATTTGCTTGCATTGCTGGTCATATATTTTGTTTGGTTGCGTAGTAGAGTAACCGCTCTGGTGGCTTAGTGGTAAGAGCGTTTGCCACAAAAGTGGAAGGTTGTGGGTTTGATCCCCGGCCAAGTCATACCAAAGACTTACACAAATGGTCATAACAGTTGCCTCACTTGAGGTTAGTTAAGAGGTTAGTGTTAGGACTGGTCGACCTGGTGTCAGGATAATGTGACTGGGTGAAACATCATGCTACATGTCTGCAGCATGATGGCCCAGTGCAAGACATCACTATAAACTTCCTCACTGCAGACATTGTAGCAATATGACTGAAACATTGTTAAAAGCTACGCTAATAATCCTAAGCAAACAGACAAACAAAAACAAAGCATAGTAGAGTGCTGGGAGGACTTATTAGTAATTTAACTTTGGATTGGAGATTTTATCAGGTTGCTGACTTTGATGTGAAAGGGTGTGTGTTTGGTGGTAATTGTTATAGTTCGGTACTAGGTCTGTGACTGTGTATCGAGATACTCCTTATGTTTGTGGTCATAAACATAATATTTCTTGTAGCAGACCCAGCATCGCTTATAGCTTGAATTGCTATTGCATGGAGCGAGTGATCAGTATAGTTTTGCACTCGTACATTTTTGCAGATGTCTGGCATGACTGAAAAGGGTTTTGGTTTCACCAGTTAACAGATGTACCATTTGTCAGCCAAGTCAGTTTAACAGATGTACCATTTGTCAGCCAAGTCAGTTAACAGATATACCATTTGTCAGCCAAGTCAGGAGATCTTAGTGCTTCTTTACCAGTGTATAAATAAGTTTTTTTTTTTACAGATTTCACTGGACAAGTGCTTGTGCCAGTTGCATACATTCTTTTGTCCTATGTTTCTTAAAGTTTCTATCAATATCACATTGATTTTTAAGAAAACCACATAAACGGTTACTTGAGTTTTAGTGATTTACTCCATGCCAGATTCATTATTTTCAAATCTTTAAGAAAGCTGAGGTCAGGTGATGGTGACATTTTACACCTTGGATTACAAAGTGAATAGCCAGCATATTCCCGATTCTGAAAGAAAAGCAACAGGGTAAAAGATATCTTGATTTTCCCTAATTCTTCTAGTGAAATTGGGTTGATCTTGAAACACCTCATTTTTATTATTAACTTTCAATTTTGCATTTAATGTGGAATTAGCAGTTTTTAATTCTTTGTCTTTGACAGTTTATATTTCTTTTCCAATATCTTCAAAGGTGTTTCAAATGTCTATGTCGGAAATTTTTCAAGGAATACTTGTAATATTCTTGCACCTGATCATACCAGCATTTTATGACCCTGGATGATAAAAATTTGGGTTGGGCCGAAGCTTGAACCTTCTTAAGTGGCCAATAAGTTCCTATGATATGATTGTATTGAAGTCCATCTTGTGTCCCATAATTGCAATGTACCAAGCTTTAGAAAAATATTAACACCAATACAGTTCTTCCACTTTGCAAGATCATTTTGAAATGCACATAAAGAAGACATTTCCTACAATTAAGTACATAATTTTTATATTGTTGGTTTTTATGTATTACGGAAATGTTAAGAATTTTATTCTTTAATATGTCAAGTTTTTTAAATTTATACAGAATATTTATTTCTTGAGAAAACCTCAACGCCCTATTTTGTGTTATATTTAGTGGTCTCTGAGTATTGATTTATTTCATTAGCTTTTAATTCCTCTTAAGTTAATTTCTAGGTGTATGCCACTAAGCAGCCTCAAATTTGACTGGCCTAGTTCCCATACCGTTATTATTGTTGTGTATGGCTTGGGTGACAGAGGTCATGGGGTACTTACTGCTTGAGGGATTTTGTTTTTTATATCAATAAATAATTATAATTATTATGCACCATCATGGAAGAAATAAACATTGGGCTCAAATTTTCAGGAATCGTGCAGGCTTTATTTAAAAAGTAGTATAAAATATACTAGTTTTCCTTCTGTACATTTTGCTATTGTGTATGGCCATTTCAACTCAAGAGCAATGGTAGACAAGCACTGCCAAATTTGGTTAATTACCTTTACATTTTTTTAACAAAACAAATATGGCTAATCACACTGGGTTGAATCTGATTAGATGTTCATCTTATTAAAGAAATTGCACTCAGTTCAACCAACTTAAAAATTCCTGTAAGTAAAAAGAGTACCATTACCCTTCAAAGAACTGAATTTGCAGTCAGTCTAGTTTCAAATAAGTAACCATTGTTTGTGGATTTGTTCGAGAAGGAAAAAGGCATCAGTGTTTATATAGTTTAGATACAGGAATTAGCTGTGAAACTATCGATATAGGCTGCCAGTTATGTGAGATACTGTTGAAAATTTGGCCACTGTCAGAACAGAATTCCACAGCATTGATTGTTATATTAGTAAGACACCAAAGATCCGTTGTAGTATCTGATAAAGATGCACTATCATGTATATATTTTTATACTCTACTTTTTATGGATAGATGTTGTAAGTAATTATGATTTATGACGAAAAGATGTTTCAAAATTTGTGTTTACCAAACATAGATGCTTTTCACAAAACTTGTGCTACTATTAAGAAGAGAGTATTGTTGCTATGGTTATTTACTAACAATTTAAGTCTAGTGTCCCATGTTTTTCTATATCTTATTGTTCATCATTCAAATTCTGTTCTATCTACACATTGTCAAAAATATTTTGGGTGAGATATAATGAAAATTCAGAATTAGTTATAAGGCAGGTAAAACTGCACTATTTTCAAGGCAACACGTGCGAGAACAAAGGCTGGAGAACTGTGTTGCTTTCTATATGTTCTTATTCAGCACGATTTTATTGTTCTGACTTTGAAAGAATTTAAGAGGATATTTGTAGGGAGTGAATACCATACATATCCAACAGAGTGGGATAGCTTTTCACCTTGCTGAAATATTGGTTATTCACTAAGACAAGCATTCTTTTTATGTTCAGATGTGTTGGCTAACTAAACAAATTTAAGTTTAAGAATTCTTATGGTAATGTAGCAGGTATTATGTAATTAAATTTGTTTCCCTCCACATCACCAGTTTTAATTCCAATAATATATTGCTGAATTTACCAGTAATGGAGATGGCCTCAAGAAATGCCATATTATACTTACTGTTACAGTAGGAGATCACTAATGTTGAACTGTTAGAAAGTTTGGCCACACATGTTGCAACTTAAGAGCCCAAATGAAAAAACAAAATGCTTTTGCTATGATGAACCAGATATCTAAGGTACAATGAGAAGGTGGCTGTCATAACAGAGTAGTATTTAAAATAGGCACACGATGTAGCAATAGCCCTACTTCAGGGGCTTTTATTGTCATGAAAGAAAGGTTCCTCTCAGCAAGTGGCTGATAAGCTCATTCGATGGTGAGGACAATCCACCTGGAAATGGTGGCTATTCAGAGGAACCCTTCATACATACAAAGGGGTGATTCTGAACCTTCCTTCTCCATTGAGAATTAGCAAACAAACCCCACTTCAGACCCTAGCTGAAAAAAGAAGTCAATCTTGATCATCCTCAGCATTGATATGACTTAGTATTGCATTAGGATGTGGCGCAAAGTAGAGAAACTCCCAATTATAGTTGAATCGTAAAACCACTTTCCACTGACAAAGCATGTAGCTTTCTCCATTTCCTCTCTGAAGCTAAGGAGAACAGGAATAGTTTTAAGGATGATGTTTTTGGATGTTTGATCATACCCAAAGAATTAAAAAAAAAAAAAAAAACAATCCAGCTAGGCATTAATGTGAGATCAGCAGCTATGATCAATGCAATTCATAAGAGCCAATCACCGATGACTTAATTTTGCATTCTAAATCGTAAAAGCAGTTTCCTTCTTACCTAGACAATGCAGATGGCAACCTTGCTACAAATCTTCTCAGTTACTTAACTTTAAAGTGCTGCATTGTTTTGCAGTACAAGGTCCCTCAGTGCTGAATTGTTTGAGGGAAAAAAAAGAAAACTGCAGAGTTTTTAAATTGCATGCATTTCAATAAATATATACAATTGATAGACAAACCCTATATAAATAATGACGGTGGATGTCTAAACTTAAAGATTAGCATCAAGACACATTGCAAGTTTACGTATTTGCATGTACAGGTGTAAATACAGGTAAAATGACAAGTTATAATTGTATTTCATCAGTATTATTGTTTGGTTTTAATGGAAAAGTTCAAATATATCGAAGAAATTTTATATTCTTTAGTAGTTCAACCATGCACATGTTATGTCTGTCACAATGTTATATATAAATTGTGCAAATCACAGGTAAAGGAAGGGTGACAATTTTGTAAATATCCACTCCATGAATGTCAGAGGTAAGTTTAAACCCTTCAGTCAGTAATTAATGTTCATGAAAAACTTTCACCTGTTATTTATTCTAATATCAAAACCAAGGTTCGTATCTGGTGAATAAACTTCCGCAAAGGCTCCATTTTTTTTCAATCTTTGGGCCGATTTTGTGTAAAGGGTTACCTTAATTGTTCTCATTGTCTGACAGGTGTAAATTGCTTGGAATAGCTAGAAATCTATCTCATAATTATTTTTTGCTGAAGTATGTGGTTGATATCACATCATAACCTAGCCCAGTAGAAATCAAGATCAGATGTATGTACCAAACCCATTGCTATAATCAGTGCGAAAAAGTTTTAGATGCTCAGGTGTGACAGGCCACCATTTCTTCATCCGACTGTTTTCCTTCAAGTATTTTCCCATGAACTCTGATTTGCATTACGAGTTGTTTGATCTATTACATGCAATAACTCGTCATGTAACAAATTCTTCAATAGTCTGTAGGTTCATTATTCACCATCTCAACATTTAATTTTGAATTATCAGTGAATGGGGGTTGACAGGAGTGCCATCGTTTCATGTCAAGCGAGCATGTACATCTGTCTCCAGTTCCATGTAAATTCATGGCTCAAAATCATTTATGGGTATTTCCATCAACACTTTGCTTACTCCAATAATGTAATCTTTCTAAAGTTCTTCAAAATCATTATTATCATCACTATCAGAAGCAAGTATTTGTTGCAAGAAATCAGTATCGTATTCAGCATCAGCCATTTTAACTTTTTCCAGGTACCACGCATTTAAAAGCTAGTATTTGTAAAACTTCATCGATAATCGCATAGTAGAGTACAGTAGAATGCTTGTTCTGGCCTTTTCAAACAAACCAAACATAGTTTTACGAGACATCAATCGACAGCGTGACTAACACTTTACAGGTTAAACACTATGATGCAGTATCAATACATTTTCTTGTTAAAATTCACTGCTTTTTTCTAGAATCAACTTTAAATTTGATAATGTATGATGATGTCACTATTCACCAGTGCCACATATTGATATGATAAACAGTTTATGATAATGATCATTTCCAGTATACAGATTAATAATAATAATAATGAGGACTTTGTAAAGTGCCTGATCTAAACTTTACATCTATGATAACGACTACAAAAACCAAAAATCTTGAAATTAGAAAACAAAAAATGCTTAAACATTTATGGTCAGAAACATTGTTAAGTATTTAAGGACAGACATTAGATTACAGATAGATAGACTTAACATGTTTTTATATATGGTACCCATTCTAGTTCATGGCAAGATAATATACTTTTGAACAGACTACTTGTTAGTTGTCATTGATTTTATTTAAACCTTTTAGGTCATATTAGGCTGCCCCATTTGATCTGATGTATCACTCATCTTGGCTACCATGTGCTTTGTATTGTACTGCATGAATGCTTTAGAAACATTAACAATTTCATGTCTTCACTTAACTTGGAAACACAGCACAATTTCCTTGTGCATTGAAAGGCACATGTTTTTGTTAGCAAATAAGCAAAACTATTAACAACAACACATTAGCTGCCAACCCTAGAGTAAAAAAAAATATCCTGACTTAGTACTAAAACTTCACCATCTCCAGCATGTATTTGGCATTCAGAATATAGCCTTACAGTGGTTCAAGTCCTACTTAGTTAACAGGACACAAATTATATATGCAAATGGAATACATTGCAGCCCAGTTGACGTATGTTGTGGTGTTCCACAGGGATCTCTGTTCATGGACCTGTTCTCTTCATTCTGTATACTCAGCCGCTCTGAAGTGTCATAGATCATCGCCCAGTGTTGCACCAATTGTATGCTGATGACACCCAAATATACAAGTCTAGCCACCCAACTGAAGTTGATGCTACCATCCATAGAGTAGAGAAGTGCATTTCTGATGTGAAATCATGGATGGCATGTAACAAGCTGCAGATGAATGATGATAAAACTGAGGCTATTCTGATCAGAACAAAAAGACTTTCTCATTCACATCCTTTACCTCAGACAATAAATATCAGCAACACCAACATTAAATTCTCACAGTCAGTACGGAACCTAAGCATTACTCTAGACAGTACTCTCAATTTGCACTAACATGTCATGAACATATGCAAGGCTGCATATCTTGAATTGAGACGCATCAGTTCCATTCGTAAATATCTTTCAGTTGATGCCACTAAAACACTTGTGTGTTCATTAGTACTTTCAACACTGGACTATTGTAACTCAATTCTGTCTAGTTCATCGCAATATTTTCTCCAGAAACTTCAAAAAGTTCAAAACAGCTGCATGGATCATCTTTAGAGTACCTTGATCAGAGCACACCTCACCACTACTCTGTACCCTACATTGGCTATCAATTCGATACAGAATCAAACACAAAATTTGTTCTCTGTGCTATGTTTCAATGACAGACTCTAGTCCAACATACCTATCCAGCCTCACCCATGTGTATACACCAGCTAGATCCTTACGCTCTTCTTCTGATAATCGTATACTCATTGTTCCCAAGGTGAAAACAAAGTTATATGGACAACGTTCGTTTGCACACCAGGGCCCGGCGACGTGGAATGAATTGCCCATTGAAATTAGACACAAAGACACAGTGGTCCCTTTTAAGAGTGCTCTTAAGACTCGCCTGTTTTGACTGCAGGGACAAACTTAGCAACCTATTCATGTTTTGTATCTTATATGTTTTGAGCATGTTTTTATGTTTTCCAATTTCATTGTTTTTGTCATTTGTTGTTCTGTAGTGCAGTCATATCATTATTGATGGTGTAAAGCGCTTAGAGCTTCGTAAGATTAGGCGATATACAAAGTCCTCATTATTATTATTTTATTATTATTAAAATACTGATTTTCAGGAACAAATACAGATTTGTCAAGATTTTAATACATACATAACTATTTACAACATCTACAATAGGGTGACCCTTAAACATAGAAAAAAACATTTTTTTTATTTTTCTAGCATCTGAACCCTCAGAGTGGTTCCATTTATTGTAGAAACAGATGAGAAAAAATATTATGAAAAAATATTAATATTTAGGGGTGGCTCAAGCACATCAAAGTTTACCATTGGAGTCTGAAAATCGTCATTTGGTCATTAAAACGAACGACAAAGAGTTTACTGTTTGTCAATCAATGTTGGCTTTTTTGCATCTGGAAATTGTTTCCGGTTCTGCTCTATTACGTGGAGAGCATATTGCAGCTGGTCTTCACATCTAAAGCGCCCTGACTGGACTGCATCTTGAATGAGGGCAACGCTCCGTTCTGCGTGGTCATTTGTAACCGAAAGCGTCTTGACCATTGCCTCAGCAGCTTTGAAGTCATCTCTACTGCTCCATGACTCGGGATCTTCAGCTAAGAATCCAGAAGGCAAGCCCAGAATTGTAAATAGTTTTCTGCTGGACTTTGTGACAAAATCTACGAGTGTCTCCTGTTGCACGGCTGCCATGTCAATGCGTGCCCATTATGGTGGATCCAGTTCTCCATCCTTTTCTTCTGACCCTCTGACAAGTGCTTGCTTTGTGGCAATATCTAGTTCTGGATCAAAGAGGCTGAGCAGTATTAAATCTTCCGAGAGGTACCACAGATGCCCAGCCATCTTACGTGACGTTTCGACACTGATGGCACGATCTGGATATGAATGGAGCAGCTGCAGGAGTTGGAGGTCATTTCTGGCTGCAGTAGGAGCAACAGGTGCCTGGTACCAAAACTTGATATAAATCTTTGCAAGAAATATGTTCAAACGTAGAAGCCCTTGAGATTCTCGGGTTGTCAGCTTGAACTGGGACCGGAAAAGCCATACCTTGATGCTGTTGATGGCTTTTGCCATCCAACGTGCTTGATGCAATGGACCAGGGCTTCTGAACGTCATCTTGTCCGAAGACTTTTTCCCTAAGAAGACGAGCATTAGTTGCAACAGCTCACGATAGTCATTTCTAGGTTGATTATCTTCAAGTTGTCGTTCGCAGAATGCAATGACTTCGACTTGAACATCTGCAAGTTCGGTAGATGCATAATCATCTGAAAAGGCGTCACTAAATCCGTCTTGGTCTATGCTTGACCACTGTTGTTTAAAACGCTTGAATATGAGAATTTCTGGTGCCTTGCTGGGTTCCATACAGATTCCAAATGCAGCACCCAGGACCAGTTCCATTATATGATGCCGACAAGCAAAGTGCAGAAGAGACCGTCCCAGTAACTGCTCGAGAATGATGCAAGCACCTGACAGTCTACCAGTATTGGATCTCGTGGTGTCGAAGCACATGCCCTGAACCAAACTGGTAAGTTTGCATTCACATATTGCATTGTAAACTGCCTCTGCCTCAGCTTTGCCAGTTCCTGCAGGTATCTTTGGAATTTGTAAAAGCTTCTTCTCCCCCATTGTCGAAACCAGAATTGGTAGCCTGTTCACCTTTTCTATACCAGTTAAGTTAGGCATTAGCTTGCCATCCCAACGGACAGTTAAAGCTGTGGTTCGTTTGAATGCTTCCTTAATGCCAGCAGCTGCTGCTTTACAGTGTTTTTGGCGTTCACGCTGTATGGTCGTCCTGTTTAGAGCAAGCTGCTCTGGGTCTTGTCCGATAGCCCTCATTGATTCAAAAATGACCTTCATGGCAGCCCTGTCACTCAACAGATTTCTATCGAGCATTGCTGCCAGAGGGGCTGATATTACCTGCTTTTTACCTCGTTTTCGTGGTGGAGGAGCAGCCGCACTTGTGCTGGGGATTGGATCTTGGTCGTCAGACTCAGATGATGTTTCCATGTCCGAATTATTGCTACTGCTGTCCAGCTCAACCACTTGGGACAACAACTCCTTTTCAAGTTCAGAACGTTTTCGTCTTCTTTGCAATGTCTCTACTTTTTCCTTCTGCAATTCTTGTTGTTTGAGCAGCACATTGTCCACACCCGCCATGCACCCAGGCCGTCCCTTCTTCCGCTGACATTCCAGGAATAATTTGTCCTCTTCATTCTCTATGAGTTGCATTGCATCAGCGTGTGCAATATCAAACAGTTCTTTGATCATTTCTGTAAACATGACTTCATTTGCTTGCTGAGTCTGTGTCTTACGGTTCCTGTTCTTCTTCAGACCTTTCCACTGGTAGAATAGTTCAAGTTTTTTGATTGAATCTTGTCGATGCTTCACTGGAATTCTTGCACGGAACCAAAAATCTTCCACTCGTATTATGCTGTTGTTTTCTGCTGTTCGGATTTTCTCTTTAAGAACATTGTGACGATGCAGGAAATAGCTGAGAACTTGCTCTGCTGAGGGCAGTTTACTACCTTCTATCCCATCTGCACTGGTAACAAGATAATCTTGTGAGCGTGTTGTCACTTTTGTGGCTGCTGTCACTGCTGCTGCCATTGTTAACAGGTAAGTATCAACCAAAACCGGAACAATTATACTCTATTTAACACTCAACAGTCCACAGTCCAGAGTTCACAAAATTCCCACTTTAACCTTTCAAGTCCAACAACTGTTGCAAAAGCTTCCAGAATTGCAGATTTGTTACTTTTTTAACTGAAAATTAAACAGTTAACACTCAACATCTGAATTTCCTGAAAACATAAAAGTAAACAACTGAACAGTAAAACTTGCAAAATTGCAAAGAATATTTAATAATAACAAGTCATTAGTCAATAAATAAGTAAGTAAGGAAAAAAATTTAAATTTATACTGTGGTTCTACATTCTACAATCTATATTACAAACAGTACAATATGGACATTATGAACGTGATTACCACAAATTTCAGTGTCATTGAGCTACCACTAAACCTTGTTCAATTTTGCAGATTTTTTGCATACTGTGTTTTTTTATCTTTTAGAACAAAATGAGAGGTCCAGAAATATATAATTCAAAACTAGATTTCTAAGGGCCACCCTAATCTACAACCATCAGTAAAGTATCTTCTGAATGAGCACCTTGTTACATTGAGGTGCTGATTTGGAAGGTGCAAGAGTACAACACATTTAGGCACAGGCTGTTTATGAGCCGTTTCCACACCTTGTTTTTTCCCCAATGAACCTCTCATTGATGATCTGAATTCTGTGTGATGTTCTTACTGAACTGTTTTTATTCCTGCACATGAGTAATCAAATGCGATTTTACTGTCTGGAAAACGCATGCAAAATAAATCACCAGCGACACTAGTAACTGAAAGAGGAATGTTAATTTCTAGAAGAAAATTAATAAACTGAATTTAAATTGAATTACATCAAGGTGTTCTCAGGTGTTGAAATACATCGCAAGTTCAGGCCAAGCCATTGGTGATGAAGCAGCAAGCTGATGTTTATTAGCTTATTCATGTTCTTGTATGTCATGGGTACCTCTATGCCCAATAGTGAAATCACATTACACAATTTGCAAAGGATGAAGTCATCTCTATTACTAGATTGTTTCTAAAATCTAAATAAGGTGGCACAATTGTCCTTCTAGTTCTGTTTTCTTGTCTGTGTACAAATATTTTAGCAAGAAAAATGTATACCCATATTCAGGTCCAAAATGTGGACCAAATTCGGAAAACAGTAGACACTTGGCAACTATTTAAAACCCACTCCCCTTCTATAAAAGAATATAATTAAAATTATGCAAGGTGAAAAAGTCATGTGGTTTGAAACTGCCCTCCCACCTCGCTGATTCTGTGATAATTTTATTTATCCCATTAGCATGTTCAGTTGCTGATTAAAATATCTTGGCATAAAAAGAGACATTCCAGATTTGCTATCCATACAATGTAAATACTTATATCATAGCTGCCAACCCCCGAGTGCAAAAATACTGATTACTTGTGACAAAAATACTGATTTTCAGGACCAAATACTGATTTTTAAATATCAATGCAGATGTATCTATTTACAACATATACAACCATCAGTAGAGTTGGACAGTGCCTTACACAATTAATTAATGTCAAAGATGCACATGTTGCACATTTGTACCTTCTGGAGTTGCACGTGTTCCATATGGGTGCCCATTCAAAAGGTGCAAGAGTGCAACACACTCAAACACAAGCTATTTATAGGAGCCCTTTCCATGCCTTATTTTTTTTAATCATTGATTCCAATGTACCAATTTTCATTTATTATCTCAGTTCTGTAATTTTCTTATTGAAATGTTTTCGTTCAAGCATAAGAATTATCTTTTGCGATTTTAATGTCTGAAAAACCTGTGCAAAATAAATCGCCAACAACATTAGTAACTGAAAAAGGAAGGTTTATTTCTAAAAGAAATTTAAAAATTATAGTTCGATCGATGTGCATTAAGGTTCTCTCTGTCATTTATCTACGTCGTAAGTTCAGGCTGAGTTGTGTGTGATGAAGCAGGAAGCTGATGTTTATTAGCTTTTTCGAGCTCCTGCATTTCATGGGCATCTCCGTACCCAATAGCGAAATCACGTTACACAATTACAAAATGTCAGTTTTTCTCCTTTACTATATGGTTTCACAAATCTATACAAGACGGCACAAATATCCTTCCAGTCGTCTCCTATTTCTTCTGGAGAAAATTCTGAATATTCTGCCTTCGAATTTATCATGATTAGAAGCTGAATATTACGAAGACTAGATACAGCAACAGCGGTAACTATTGTGAAATCCAATATGGCGGTTAACGACAGGCTTGTAGCCTCGATTTCGAATGAACCAATCGTATTGTAGAAATGTATTTGTATATACATGTGATATATTCTGTCAAAATAGAACAGAGAGCGCGTTCTAAACTGACAATTCCAAAGAAATTTTTTTTTATTATTTTTTAAAATAAAAAACGTATTTTTGGCAAAAAAAATGTACACCCGTATTCAGGTCCAAAATACGGGACAAATACGGAAAAAACGGGACAGTTGGCAGCTATGTTATATATACAGATAATTTAACAACCACTTTTGCACAAAGTTTCTATTTCTTTGCCAATACTTCCCATGTATCAAGCTGAGAATGAGCTATATTAAGTTCTGATTGGTGCCTTTTGTTTACCCTGGACACGATAACCACCAATCAGAATTGTTACAACACTATGGCAGACAAATTGTTACTGTACAGAAATAAAACTGGTATCTGACAGATGCATGTACAACATCACAACATAATATGCTCTGCCTAATGAAAAGTAATTACAAGCAAGTGAAGGAGTCAAAATAACAGACACAAATTACTGACTACAAGAATAACTTTAATGAAGATTGAAGGTATTACACAGTCTATCCTGGTACTAAAAGTAAAAAGATACAATAACATTAAAAACCTTGAATCTTTGAAAGATGAGTCAATGACAGATACAAATGTTGTCAGGTCTAGTCTCAATAATGCAGCGCTCAATAAAAATTGATTACAACAGGGATTAAGAAATAGATGTAAAGCTCTATAAAGCAGTGAAAATTCATATCTTGTACTACTCATTTAACTCCTTAATAAAACAACTAAGAAATATATAATTAAAATGCAAGAGATTTGCAAGATTAAATCTGTTACAATTATGGATGCAAAAAATATATCCCTAACATTTAACAAAGAATACTTAACGGATACAGGATTTGGAATGTGCATTAAAACGGAGAAGTTGACAGAAAATTCAAATGGTTTAATCACAAGATTTTTATATTCCATGATTTTATTTAGTTTTGTTTTGGGAGTAAGATCTCAACATTCTACTTCCATTCAAAGTTCTCATTCATCAAACAAACAAAAAATATACACAATACACTGTACAAATAAAAACAATATATATATATATAAATTAAAGGATAAATTCTTGCAGAAAATTGAAACATAAGATGCTTTATTATATTTGTATGTAAAAAATATACATACTGTAATTTATAGTTTTAGCATCAATCAATGAAAAAGACACAAACATATGCAATAACCACAGAATCAAATATAAATCTTTTGACACAACCAAATTCCAACTTTAGTTTCCATTTTTCACTCTTGCAAATCACTTGCCATCTTTCAAGTACTGGGATGTCAAATAATTAGCTTGAAGAGCAAATAAACTTTGCAGGAAAACAAAGTATCACTTAGTAAATTATTACATCTGTACCGATAGATCTCAAGAACACAGTTCTTTAAGGCTGACAAATATATCCCTGTAATTACAAAAATTTCTTGTAACCTTATTTTAAAGTTGTCAGGAATCAGGATTAATTGGTGCAAGGAACTAGATGTTGATGAGCAAGAGTTTATGACATACCCATACTTCTGTGGCACAAGTCACGTTGATTGAACCCTGGACAGATTATCCAGGTTTATTCTCAAATCTGCTTAAGGAGCAACCTGTCTGGCCATTGGTGAAAAAGTTGTAAATATATCACAAGTTTTGAACAGCAATAAATAAAAACCCAGTAAAGCAGATCATGACAATTCAGTCCATGTGTATGACACTATCGCCTAAGATGCATGTACAAAAAAAGTTAGGTCACATTAGATCTACTAAAATGATCAGATCCTGGACAGGAATGATTGCCGCATGTTGCATGGACAAAGCGATCCTATAAACCATCAGCAAGTTGAAGCAATTGTATAGTAATGGTTCAAGCCTAGTAGAAGTATACTAACCATTCAGATTAACAGTGTTCACCTTTATTCACCTTAAATCCACGAAGGATTCTGCTGAAAGATCACATGCATACAAATACACATTGTCAATAAATAAAACACAGTGATAAAGCCACTACCGACATGCCACTAAATTATAACTGACGAGAAATACTTTTGTGAAGCTGTGAAAGGCAGGTTTACAATACTTGCATGAATAACAACATAATGGAAATAAGCATACTGTCAACAGTACTGCTTAAATTTTTCCAATAACATATCAGGCAAATGTCAAAGACATCTGAGGTCTGTACTTACATAACTTGGCAATAAATCTTACCCATGATTCACATGCGTATGAGGCACAATTTAACCTTCAAACATGATCCATGAACAAAATATTTCTATACAAAATTTAGCCACTATCACCTAATTAGTGACATTTGTGTAATTGGATTATGCTTGTCCTTGCCGACTGACTTCATTGCCTTCTTTTTCTCTTCATCTATAGCAAAACACTTCCAAAGCCTTAATGTCTCATCAGCTCCTGCAGACACTACAGTGCTACCATCTGGAGACATGGCCATATGCAATACCCTGGATGTGTGACCTGTAATTAATCAAAGTATTGAGAATACTGATGGTATGGAGAATGAATTTACTTAAGATCACATGATATAATATAGCTCCTGAGAGAGTACTTACTGGTCTTTTCTACAAGCTCATGGTCCTCTTTTTCTATTATAAACATTCTGCTTAAAATACTTCATTTACTTGCATGTCAAAACAGAATTTATATTATAATTTGAAACATTATGTAAGGAATTATTGCTGTGAGTTACTTTCCAACTCATTTCTTAAGTACTATCATTGGATTTAATGTCCAAGGGAATTTCTACTACTAAGTCGAATCAGTTATATAAATTAGAGTTGTCTCCCTTTAAATATAAAAATTTACCTATGAGGCCATTGGCTATATACACGTACTTTGCAATATTAATTTTTGTAAAACCATAAAGTGTGTTGCTATTGTTAATAATACAAGCTATTCTGGTGAAAAAAAAAAGGATGCAATACAATAGGGTTGTAGGGACTGAAATCCCTTCATGCCAAAATGGGGTATAAGTTGACATACAGTAAGTATATCTATCATTCATCCCAAGCTTAACTGGAATTATTTGTCGTGGATCACAAAAGTCTTCATTCAATAACACTTGCTCTTAAACAAAATGTCCGCAGGAGAAGAAAAAATAAATAAATAAATAAATGTATATCAAACAGTAATAGCTCTTAAAATAATAAAATGATGGTAAAAAAGGCTGGCAATCAGAAATTATAACCCCAAAAAATTAGGAAAATTGGTCTGCATGAAGAAAAAAAAGAACTGGATTTCAGACTAAAACATGAAAATTTCCATTTCTGACAATGGATGTACAGTCATACCACAAACTCACTTGGCCTTGCAGGCATGTGAGAGGAAAACTTGAACATGCTTAATAAATAAAATGTACAAGTTTTCACATTAATACAGAAACATTGAAATGTACCGTAGCTACTAACCTGTTAACTCTGCAACTTTGGTCATTGTTGGGTATTTCCAGATAGTAAGCTGGTTCAAAGCAAACCCATGACTCGATATTAATTCCTTGTATTCCTTGGACCATAATATTGCACAAACCTGATGGAGAAACAAATGAAACGATATTAATGATGAAATGAACATCACAGCATCGTAATAATTATGATATTATTTTGATCTGAATTGGGTCATATCATGTAAGTGGGCAATTTCTCAAGCATAAATAACTATGCCCTAAAACGAAAACCTAAAACATAAACCAAGGTGTGGTAAATGGACATGGTAAAACTATATACCAGTGTTATGAAGGGTATAAAAACTTGAAATATACATTTAGTTTTTTTCCTTAAATATTAAATCTTTATTTAATTTCTTAACTAGGGTTTTTGTAAAACACGTATCTCTGTACTCTCCCACCTTATCCCAAATCTTTCTGTTGGTAAAGTCGATAAAGGTAAGAATAAATCCTGGGGCCAAAGTCAGTTGGATATATGAATTGTTTTGCCATGACCAACAAGTGTATCTATGGTTACAGGGTGGGGATCCTAAACGTATGCCCCCCCTAGCGATCAATTTACCCCACCCCATGTGTTGATAATTGGGCCTGTAATTGCATAAACCATTTTCTAGTCTTATAGCCGATGATTAAAATTGATGGATACATGGTAGATGTTTACTAAATTTTTCACAGCTCTAAAGCTTAAGACACAAAGGAGTGTCTTATCTGTACATCACAGCCACATGTAGAAAAGGCATATCCAACAAAATATGCACTGGACTTCAGAAAATATATATAAATGTCAGATAACTCTCTCTTATCAAAGGTGTCATTACTTTGCATTATTTAAAGATAATAAATGAAAGGTGGTAAAAAGGTTATATCAGATTTTTTAAAATTCTGAACGTAAAATTAAAGATTTCATTTCTTTACTGGACAAATGACTTATGTGTGCATATGTGATCCATCTTATTCATAACCAGATGGTTCAATTTTTTAAATTTTGTTGACATAATATAACACATTAAAGAAATTGGTGGCTTTGTACCTGAGACTTAGTGTCAACACTGTTCAGACAGGATCCTGTGGCACAGTTCCAGAATCGTATGTGTCTGTCAGCAGTGCCTCCACCACTAGCCAGAATACTGGGCTGCCAAGGACACCAGGCAACAGCCTAAAAACACAATCAAATGCAAAACAGTTGAGAATCACACTCATCCTTATGGATTTTAAATGGATTAATAACAATTTTAAGACTATGCCATTATACTTTCAAACCTGCCAACAGTGAAAAAATCAAAATCAGGAATTTGCCCCCAAATCACCATTAGAAATGAAGAGGCAGGGTAAAAAAAATCAAAATCAGAAATTTGCCCCCAAATCATCATTAAAAATGAGGAGGCAGGGTAAAAAATCAAAATCAGGAATTTGCCCCCAAATCACCATTAGAAATGAAGAGGCAGGGTAAAAAAATCAACATCAGAAATTTGCCCCCAAATCATCATTAAAAATGAGGAGGCAGGGTAAAAAATCAAAATCAGGAATTTGCCCCCAAATCACCATTAAAAATGAAGAGGCAGGGTAAAAAATCTGAAGGTACAAGAATAAGGTAGAGATATATCATGATAAAGATGTTAACTTTTGTTATTTGAATCCACTGTATATTGCAAATTTGCATTTCTGCAAAACTTCATCATTTTTTTGTCCACGTGCCAAATTTGATAAGAATAATAACTTCCATGGTTGATGCTGACAGGCTAGCTCTTTGGCTGGTCTGTTTGTTTTCTTTGACCATTGAGAATGCTTTCTCAACATTGCTGTTGCTGTGCAGTATTGAAAGTATTGATAGCATTACTCTCCCAAGGGTTGGATACAACAGTTGGCCGGATCCATCCTTTATTCCTGAAAGCAACCCACTAAAGGAACACTTATTCATACAAGCATTGCAGATGTGTCAAAACAATCTGTAGTATCGTTTATGGAATGGCTTTCTTTTCTCCAACCAAATGGAAGAAATCAACACTGATGATCTGAATAGAGTTTCATTTTTACCAAATATACAATTCTGATGCAGAATTCAATGTGGAATGAGCCAATCTTCAGTGGCAGAATGCATGATAGGCCCAGTGAGTTGATGAATGAATGAAAGCAAACTGCTTCTCCCAATCACTCTTATATTTTTTTTAAAATTCCATTTATTTTTCTTGGCTGGTTAAAAGTCATGAGTTCCTTTTATTTATTTTTTTTGCTTCTTGCTTAGAAACTTATTTATAATGATACAGCGATTTGCTGATGAGGTTGGATAAAGAGAACCACACTGAGACAATCTTTTAGTACTGACAGATGAAAACTGGAAACAAAGCCGGATATGGTAAAGTACTAAGAAAAATACCAGACACTTTCAATCGATCGATCAAGACACACAGAGAGAGCACATTAGCTGTTAGGCAAACAGCATGTTCATTGTTAAAATGACGCATGAACAGGCACCAGTTTCTTATTTTATATGATATGATATGGGCCTCCATAATGAGGAAAGGAAAATATAAAACCATAGACAGATTATCGTTTTTGTTCCAGTATGTACCCCACCCATCTATCATCTCACCATTATTTCATTAATGTCTATACTGTAGCTAAACCAATTAGATAACTCATTGCAATGCATAGCTTTCAAAAACTTTTTACAAGTATTGTGTTCTGATGCATGTAAGTAATAAGGTATTGTACCTATTGTATTAAATGATAAACAATCTTAAGGTAAACAAAAGAAAATACACACAACGAAAAAATCAAAACATGTCCCACACAAGCACCCTGCAGAAATTAAACAAGAAACTAAGTATTGAATACAACTTACAAGTACAACAATTGTTCAATGTTCAATTTAATGATGAAAGAAAGTAATAAGCAAACACCCAGGTCTAATAAATGTCAAATAAATTTTCTTCTTAACTGATTGGGGATCCAGAGAATATATATAAACACTCATATATTTAAAAGAAAAGCATGTGTGTGATTTGGATCTTTAACATAACTTCAACAATTTTTCAGTCATGTTGCTACAATGTCTGCAGTGTGGCAGTTTATAGTGATGTCAAGCACTGGGGCATCATGCCACAGACATGTAGCATGATGTCCCATCCAGTCAAACTATCCTGACACTAGGCTGAGCAGTCCTACAACTGACTTTTAAATGGTGAGCACCAAGCAATGCAGCTGTTAATACCATTTTTATAAGTCTTTGGCATGACTCAAGTGGGGATCAAACCCATGACTTCTCGCATCCATGCTTTAACCACTAGACCATGGAGTGGTCTAAAAGAAAAAGAAAAGAAAATAAGATAAAAAAAGCTGGCTATAAGTGGACTCGAACATTTATTGTCCAATACATTAGTATTAAAAACAGAAAAGTTTTACCTATACAGCATCAATCTCAATACAAAAAGTGCTGACAACTTACTATATGTAAACAATTAAATGGAGAGGTTGCTTATCGTAACATGTATAAAAAACTTGTATAACCTTTTTTTTGTTTTATACTTTCAACATAAAACCCAACAGATTTAATATACATTACTGTACTAAAAGTAAACAAACTGTACAATACTTCTCTTTAATAAATACTTGTCTGAAAACTGCAGCTGTAATTAATCTGTTAAAATGCTAGTAATCCAATGAGGCTCTATTTTAATATTTTACAAATGATAATTTAAGTAAAGGTACAATAATTCATGAAATTTAAAAAAATAAAGCATATTGCTAATGAATATTGTATTGTTTTCAGTGCCCATTTCATAACTTTAATGTACAGGCCATACTTTATTCATATTATTTTCCTGTTTGCCTCTTTGCCAATATATTTGAAATCATAGAAAAGTAAAATAAAAATAATAAATGCGACTTAATATGATAAGGCAATGAAATATAACAGATTTTATTTCATAACAACATTATATCTTAAAAATTTTAAATAAAAAAAAGCATCATCAACTGTTTCCCCTTTTCTTATTTATTCCTCAATGTACCCCTTCTATATTTATCATCCAAATATTGCTATTATGATTTACACTAAAGAATGCATCAACAGAAACAACAAGAAAAAACAACTCTACAATCATCCCATAAAAATAGTAACTGACATCTGAATGTTAATTTTGTTTGAAGAAACAAAAACTGGTATTTTGTGTCAAGGTATATATATATATATATATATATATATATATATATATATATAGTGCATTCAACTGCTAAGCGTCAATTGATCCTGTTTAAACTTTACTGACCTTAGTATGTGCACTTTCATATTTCCTTTAATGACCATCAACTTATCATTATGCCATAATAACAATGCTCAATACCTTTTCTAGTGTGGTCAGCATCCCATGGGTACTGGCATGTGTTTGTCTTCAGCATTTGGTGATTGGTTAATTGTGGCGGTTTTAATGCCTTTTTCCAGCAAACGATATAAATGAGTCAGTATAAATAAAATATGAAGAACCTTGGAAAACCCCTGTAAGAACCACAGGAAGCTAGTGGCAAACTTTCTCATGTACAAACTCTGGCTGGACCTAAGACTTGAATCCAATTACACAGAGGTCAGAAGGCAGTGATCATTAAAAGGCAAATTCTTCTGACCACTTGGCCACCCAGGAACACCCATTTCAAAATGCAGCTAATGTTTATCAACAACAAACTAAAATATATTTAAAAAACACTTTTTGGCATAATTCTGCATTATTCACCATATCTACCATGTACAAGGTGAGGCATAAGGGGCCAGGCAGGGGAGTGCAATCTGAAGCTAGCTGCAAAAACCTAAAATCTCAGAAGGGGCAACACACCATCCTTATGCTGCCTAGCACACTCTTACAAAACCTTTGAGAGAACTCCTTAACTACAGCCAAATGGAAGATAATCAGTACATCTGGCAGTTAGGGAGCTCCTGAGAGTCCCTTCAAACTGGAGAGAATTTCTGTTTTATCTAAGCATGAGGGCATGGGACACAAATCTAGAAGATAAGGGTGGTCACATTTGCTGTCCCACTGAAAACCAGACCACAGGAAGTGGGAAATGATGATCAAATACCCTTCCCTAGTCTTGTGCGTGTATGCAGACTCCATCCCCAACAGGGTTAGTCAGTAGCCTTGCAAGATAAGTCTCAATAAAATCTCTGTCCCTATACCAAAGAAAGGACTCTTATTAACAGTGACTGGTACTCAAGAACCAGTGCATGAAGTCCTTGGCACAGCTTTTCTGATTTATGATTTGCAAACAAAAAACAAAAAAAAAAACCATTAACAAAAATATCATAGAGTGTAAGTTAACAAAAATACCAGAGTGACAAAAATGACATTCTTTATGACCTATTCTGACACCTGAACCTGTCTATGATAGTATGTATGTGTGACAACTAGAACTGTACCGATTAATTGCCCGTATTCATAATCGGGCCGATTATTAGAACAATCAGTATAATCGGTATCGGCAGAAATAATCGGTGCCTATGCAAATAAATTTCCAAAATATAATTTCAATTATAACATTCATCTTGACATGGCTTGAATTTTAAAACAGAATTAAATAGTGGAATCTAAGGAATAAACATTTGATTTGGGGATTAATTGAAAGACAATATATTCTTAAAAGTAACTACTGTTAAACTACCGCTGATTTTTGCTGAGAACTCCCAATTATATTATTATGTCCTCGATTTTCATTTTCTTCTAAATTCTAAACAAGAAAAGTCCTACACGTTCTGTTGCATCACCTGTGAACTATTTTTGTTGCGAAATAATTACTTTTCTATAAAGAATTTGCATCTTCAGTAAATATAATGTTAAGTTTAAACATTATTCACGTAATTTAATACATTTTTTTTTTACCTATGCAACAATACAAAAATTAAAAATAAACCAGAACAAACACAAAAGCCATATCAATAAAATCGTCTACAATTAATTTAAATCCCAAGAATGATCACTACGAATGCTTAACTCCGATGCTACAGTGCCATTCCCATGAAAGAAACTTACAAGAGATAACATCTGGCATTTTTAGACCGTATATACCAATGTTAATTCCATCGTTAAATGTTGTTGATGTAGCTGTTGTTGTAGAGTTTAACTTCATTTTTCAGCACACGATAGGCTATACATGGCGGCCAGTATTATTGGTGGAGGATGAACCCAGAAACGTAAAAATGAATCTTGTCCCTGGGCTCCAAACACTCTAGCTACGCCTCTGCATCAATGTACTGGTATAGTTAGCGTTCAAAATTCCTCTTGTCACAAGCCAGTTTCAGGCCTGTACTGCTGTTGCAAAACTATAAAGAAATTTACCGACTATCATCAAAGAAGACGCTGAAACATCAAGCTTTCCATTGTTAAAGTTGTGATGTTTGATCAGCCAAAAGACAAAACTAATATTGATTGATCTTGATCTTAGTCGATCTATATGAGAATTTTAGCTTTTATTATTACCTCTCTTCGGTAGCATGTAAATTATGATGGTTATGTGCCTTGTACAATCAAACATGCATACCTTTTTAAACATATTGCCTCAATTTGTAGGATTGCTTTTATCATTGAAAATGAGTAACTTGTGAGAGGTGATTCATTGTAAATGAAACAGCTATTAAGGACTATCTGAAATGTTATCTACAAAAAATGCAATTTGGTCGAAATAACGCATAAAGCAAAATCTGCATCCAATATGTTTGGGAATAAATATGGATTTAAGTGATGCTATGCACACTTTGCACTGTGTAAGTACTGTACATTATAGTACATGGTCTCCCTGGCCCACGAATTATGAAATCTATATTTACCTTTATTTAATTTTGTGTTGGAGAAATCAGAAAATATGCCCATGCAAAATAAAAACAAAATCAGTCATAGTATTTTATAACAGTTTAATAATTGTCGGGTCACCGAAAGTTAAGTTTTTAACATGCCTATGTCTTAAGACACGGAAAAAATTATTGTTTCATGTTCCAAGATTTATAGCCGTTACAGTAGCCAACAAAAAGACCTAAAAACGGTAAAGTTTAGACAATGGCTCACGGATAAGCCACCACCACCCCCTTTCTTCCTGGCTTTTATTTTTTCCTAAATTATTAAGCTTATACACAAGTATATATAATGTGATAATGAAATAATTGGTTTCATAATCGGTATCGGCAATTTTAATAATCAGCCATATGCGGTATCGGCAAAAAGTGACATCGTTACAGCTCTAGTGACAACTCTTAACTTGTATCCTGGCACAATAAAGAATCAAGTGAAAGAAATCGGTGTTACCTTAATTTGAATGTTTTGTTGATGGAATCTGCTGATCCAATTTCAGAAATGAGTAAAATTAGAATTGGTAAATGATCATGGATGGGTATTTATTTAGGTGTAAATTTTATTTTCTCAAAGTTAACAAGACTTGATTTACTTTGTGACCAATTATGCATGATTTACAAATTAAGTACTCACCTTGACAGCAGCCAGATGCTGTGAGAACACATAAGTTGGCTGTGGGGAGGTATCTGTGACGTTGGCTCCCCAGATGTTCAGCAGGTTGTCATTACCCCCACTGGCCAAGTATCTGCCATCTGGAGACCATTTCAGGCCACACACCTCCTGTGAGTGGCCAGAGAAAGTCCCCACATGGTGCTCAACCATTCTTACATCATGGTGGTGGATGTTTCCACTACGTGATCCACTGGAGATTGAAATAAAATTCATTAGAAATTTACTTTATTAAATGTTCTGGTATGTACATGTTGTATGGAAGAAATGCCACGTTGCCTTAAAAATGCATTTTAAAAATGTATGAAGCTTTTAAACAAAATTTAATCACTCAGAAAAACTTTCCATTACAAAAGCAGTAACATGCTACATTTGTCAGCTATACTTAATTTATTGGCACTAAACAGACAAGAGTGAACTGATGTGCCATTAAACACTAAACACACTTAACTGTATTGATATCGTTATGGGGTTTAATGCCAGTTTCCAGCACACGAAATTGCAGCCAATATAACTGGGAGGAAGACCCATTACAACACCATAAAGAATGACCAACCTATGAAAAAATATGACCAAATCAAGCCCAAGACGCAAATCCTTGCTGAAAGAGGTGAGATGGCAGCGATCCATAATGGTGAGCACTTTAGGCCACTTGAGACCCCTATGGTCTTAGTAATGTATCACACTGCATCTATGACCCTTACCTTTACTTGAGACCCCTATGGTCTTAGTAATGTATCACACTGCATCTATGACCTTGACCTTTACTTGAGACCCCTATGGTCTTAGTAATGTATCACACTGCATCTATGACCCTGACCTTTACTTGAGACCCCTATGGTCTTAGTAATGTATCACACTGCATCTATGACCCTGACCTTTTAGACTATTTCTATCGCATTATTAAAATACTGAATTGTGTATGTGGGGCTATGAAGAACTAATTTTTTAATAAGTAATACTTGCCCACTACCATTGCATTGCTTTCCTTTTCTGAAACTCAGTCTCAGTCCCAGCTAATAATTTCTGCCTCCAATTATAGTACAATTAACATGGGTCATGTAGGCATTCAACAACAATTATTTCAGCACTGGGTATCATTTTTTAAATTCGATTCTACATCCTTTATGTGGCAAGTTTTTGCTTCATTCGGATTTGAATACACCCATTCCTTTGGAAGGTCATTATTTAGATGCCACAACCTAACATCAATGAGGTCATATAGTCAAGTGATATGGACAAAAAAACAAATTTCCAAAGTAAAATTGGGGTAACAATGGTCAGAGGAAACTTTGGCTATATTTTTCCTTGTGGTGAAGACATTTTTAACATAAACTGTCAAACGTAAATTCAAATCAGCATTGGCGGTGCATGCACAGAACAAAATTATGATATAGCACCATTTTCTCTTAAAAGCATTTGTAAAACTATTCCTTATTTATACATACAGATTAAAATAAGCTAAAATGCTTGCTACAGTACCAATCAGCTATATTTAATTAATACCGTGACCAGTAGTACCGAAACCATTTCGGCAACTGCTGATAGCACAACTAGCGCTAAACAAGAAATCGGTTATTTTAATAAATATTTTAAATAATTGAGGAATTTACAATTTTTGTTATGCACCTTTAATTTGTGAATCACTGAAAAAGTCATTAAATTCATGCCAAAATCGTGAGGGTTGGCAGCTATGCAAACATGCATATAAGTACATATCATGATAGTGTCACATAATTCCTTAACATGAAGTTATTAAATTTCTTGTTATTCAAGGTCCACAAAGATGCTGACTTGTAATATATCTTATTATCAGTTTCATGTTATGCTAGTCTCAGCATACCCAACTAAGGCCTTCTAAAATTGTATATTTACAGTTTCTGTAATATTAATTATATCAGTAATGTAACAGCCAGGAGTTGGTGTTTTACCTGACATAATAAGTGCCGTCATAGCCAGAAGTTTTACCTGATAAAACAGAAGCTGTACTTTTACTTGATCATCAGCAGAGTTGAGTTAAAGTCTGACTCTCAGTAGACAGTTAACTCTGATATTTGCCACCAAGTAAGCAAAAAGATTGATCTACATAATCAGAGTACCGCCACATATATTTGTTAAAATTTTCTTCTCTGGGTACAATCTATATTAAAATTGACCAGCCATAAAGAGGTTCCATATGTTTCCCTACCTGCTTAGAATAGGACCATTCCAAGACAGTGATCCAACCCGAGCCACATGTCCTGTCATGTTTCTCAGCCTCTTCTCCTGGGCAACATCCCATAGCTGTAAAAAAAAACAACAGAATCTTACAGGTGTGAATGAGTCAAATAACTACTACACTGTGTAAAAGTCCACTGAAAATATTCTACTACCTTCATAAATTTTATTTGGAATGAGCACCATCGTAAATGCTTTTTATCACACAATAAAACATGCAGATTTTTATGACAAAACTGCAGGATAGTGTTGTTTATGTAAAAAGATTTAATGCAAATTTAGAAATCTAACTGGTTACTGAACAGGAAATTACATTCCAGTTGCATGATGGTAGAACAAATGTATTGTCACTATAGAAAATGTCAGTGGTGCAATATGATGCAAATCACATGAAACTGTCAGCCAATTATCCAAAACAGCAACTAACAGTTAGTTTCAGTACTTGCTGGATTAACAGTGAATTAGAATTTGGGGGTGGGGTTGATGTCAATTATCACAAGACTGTTCCAAGGCAGACAGATGGTAAATGAAAAAAAAAAAGAATCAAGTTAAAAATGTTAATAAATTATAAAGTTGCATGACATCTCATCATTGACACTTTCTGCATGAATGGAAGAAAATCATTTGACACTGATTATTTTGAATATAGTTCCCATGATATAAATTTCCAGGTCTTTTCCAGGATGAAATTAAATTTTGAAGGTTCACATATGACCACTAGTGAGTGGAATTAAAGAACATTCTGGATTATAAACAACATGCATTTCCAAATCTGAAGATGTTTGTCTTTCAAGACTCCAAAATATATATGTTAGAAAAGATGACATAGCTGCCAACCCCGAGTAAAAAAATACTGATTACTTGTGACAAAAATAATGATTTTCAGGAACAAATACTGAGTTTTAAAATTGTAATGCACATGTAACTATTTACAACATATACAACCATCAGTAAAGTAGGACAGTGCCTTACATAATTATTTAACGTGCACTTGTACCTTTGAACAAATACTGAGTTTTAAAATTGTAATGCACATGTAACTATTTACAACATATACAACCATCAGTAAAGTTGGACAGTGCCTTACATAATTATTTAACGTGCACTTGTACCTTTTGGAGTTGCACCATGTTCCATTCGGGTGCCCTTTCAGAAGGTGCAAGAGTGCAACACACTCAAACAAGTTGTTTATAGGAGCTCTTTCCATGCCTTGTTTCTTTTTCAATCATCGATTCCAATGTACCAACTTTAATTGATAATCTCAATTCTGAGATTTTCTTATTGACTGTTTTCGTTCAAACATAAGAGTTATCCTTTGCAATTTTAATGTCTGGAAAACATGCAAAATAAATCGCCAGCAACAATAATAACTAAAAAAGGAAGGTTTATTTCTAAAAGAAATTAAATAAATAAAATCTTGATCGATGTACATTAAGGTTCTCCCTAGCACTGATCTTTGTAAGTTCAGGCTGAGCTGTGTGTGATGAAGCAGGAAGCGTATGTTTATTAGCAATTGCAAAACATCAAGTTTTCCCTTTACTATGTTTTGACAAATCAATACAAGATGGCACAAATGTCTTCCCAGTTGTTTCCTTCTATTTTTAAAGGAGAATATTCTGAATATCCTGCTTTCCTATTTAACATGATTAAAAGCTGAATATTACGAAGATGAGATACAGCAACAGCGGTAACTATTTTGAAATCCAATATGGCGAATAACGACAAGCATGGTAGCCTCAATTTCGAATGAACCAATCGTATTCTAGAGCTGTATTTGTATATATACATGTGATAGATTCTATCAAAATAGAACAGAGTGCCCATTCTAAACTGACAATTCCAAAGAAATTTTGTTTTATTTTTTTTTAATTGAAAAAAACGTATTTTTGCCCCCCAAAAAGTACACTCATATTCAGGTCCAAAATATGGAAAAAAACGGGACAGTTGGCAACTATGAGATGATCAATCCATGTACAAAACCACAAAATGAATCACATGAAACAAATATCACTATATTCCTATAAATTGTTATTTAAAGCCATTTCAATGTACAGAATACAATTTCTAACTTTAATTTGCTGACCTGCATTATGTAGCTATATAAAAACAACAAAACGAGTATAAATTATTTTGTTTCCTTTCAAACCTTTAATTCTAAAGAATTCTAGAGCAATATATGTGCATGTTATACAAAGTAAACATTTCTCATCACAGTATGACACACACACACTCCCCCGCAAAGTATTCAAATCTTATCTTGTAACAAAAAATGTTTATGTGTGCCAATAAAATCTCTAACAAGGTATTGCAAGTAAGACGATTTGGTTAAACATTCCATCATTTAAACATTTACAAACGGGTTGATTTAAATTTTGACAAAAGACAGTCAAAATTAAATATTGTTGCATAAACAAGGACAATTTTCAGTAAAATCAATGTAATCGTGTAGTTCAATTAATCAGTTCTCAAACCTATATTGATAAAAACGCTCTTATCGTTTCTTAATATTTAATAAAAGAGACAACAATTTCCCATTTTTCATGTGTTTAAGATATGAAACCAATGCTGCAAGCTACATGTCACTGTGTAATAGTTTCACATAAAAGTTCAGCTCAGAGATTCAAAATTTTTCTAATCCAGTTTCCTCTGAATATCCCAACCCTTATTTTCACATCTGGACATTTAGGATGAGTGTGGGTTCAGAGCAATTATATACCGTATGTTTGGAATCTGCCACCACCATAAGATAGCTTACCAGTGGGCCTAGAAAATGTAAACTATGTGATATTGACTTATACCTGCATGAAATCGCTAGGAAAACTATCTATTTTCTCAAAAATGACAAGTATTATAACTGTTGTCTTTAATCCGCTGATAGACTAGACAAAACTCTGCATATTTGAAACCTGATACAGTACTCACCATTTGCGTGAATAGTCATATGCGTAGCTGCCAACCATCCAGGCTCGCAATTTGTTAAATTGGTGATAACAATTAGTTAATTTTAGAATGAATTCGTGTTGCAATCCTAGAGCCTGCGAATATTTGTCGGAACAAATGAATGCATGGCAAATGTTTGGTATATTCCAAACCAACTTTTTTTGCAATTTTTTTTTACTATTCTGTGTTTCTTCTGACCCTTGCCACATCATTTTTTATATTTGGACATTTATGTTGGGGTGTTGGGTCAGAGTCCACTCCATATCGAAAAGATGGAATTTGCATACACGATTTGTTGTCGGCAAGGGGCAGCCTCTTACTTGCTGGCCCAGCAAACTTGAACGACTGTTCATCAAGATATACCTGCATGAAATTGATAGTACTAAGATTTATTTTCTTAAAAATCGTGAGCATAGCATTCAAATTTTCTTTAATCCACTGACAGAAGGGACAAAAGTACGTTGTTGCTGAAATTTGATCTGGATCTGGCCATTTTCCTTCTGAGTCACATGACTTTAAAAATCTCACAACATACATGTCAACGAGGTCATATAGTCACATGATGTGGACAAAAACAAATTCCAAAGTAAAAATGGGTAAACAAGGGTCAGAGGAAACTGACTATATTTTTCCTTGATGGTTAAGACATTTTCAAGATAAGATGTTGCATACTAATTCAAATCAAATTGGCTGTGCAATGCGGAGCAAAATTCAAGTTAGGCCCCAGTTTCTCTTAAAAGCATTTATTAAACTATTCTTATATATATATATATATATATATATATATATATATATATATATATATATATATATATTAAAACATGTTAAAATGCTTGTTACCGGGCCATTAATACCAAACATCTATTGTTCACTAATACCGCGACCCAGTAGTACCAGATTTATACTGCAAGTGTCAATATCATGACTAGCGCTTAACAGGAAATCGGTTATTTTATTAAATAGTTCAAATAATTGAGAAATTGCGAATTTTTTGCATATGGTTTGAATTTGTGAATCCCTAATAAAGTCATGAAAAAAAACATAGAATTTTCAAATCATATTGTTTTCTTAAATGTTTGAAAATGACAGTTGTGAGATTCTTTCTGTGTTCTCATGCAATTAGCGATTGAAATCGCTAGTACCATCTCAAATTTCACCAATGCATTAGTTTTTATTGTTTTTTTAAAGCAGATTAAAGACATTAAATAATTTTCATATCAATTTCATGCAGGTATAACTCTTATAGAATTTTCAAATCATATTTTTTTCTTAAATATTTGAAAATGACAGTTGTGAGATTCTTTCTGTGTTCTCATGCAATTAGCGATTGAAATCGCTAGTACCATCTCAAATTTCACCAATGCATTAGTTTTTATTGTTTTTTTTTAAGCAGATTAAAGACATTAAATAATTTTCGTATCAATTTCATGCAGGTATAACTCGATTTAACAATGTTTATGTTTGCTGGCCCATCCACTAAGCGGCTATGCTTTAATGCCACCCTGTTGGCATGATGTGATGCTAGACTTGTTTTCATACCTTTCATTAAAAAAACAAAAAACGGATCTCAAGCTGTCTGTAAAACAAAATGTCTAAAAGATGAATTGAATCCACCAAGCATTTGGATTGTCTCCACAAATATAGTTATTTCAAGCAACCAAATGATCCATACTGCAACCTCCTAATATTCTGGTTAGAACTTGATAAATTTAACTCACAATCAGTTATAACTTATTACTCAATTATGTAATTTTTTCAAGCGCCAAGTTGTCGAGGAAAACGGAGTGGGTTTTCTTAACTTTAGAAAATATTTGCAAAATTCAAAGACTTTACATGGTTTGGAAAAAAAGTGATCATTTCTCTCGATATTTCGGCAGCATGGGAGTCTTGTGATAGATACTAAAAATTGTCACCTGCATTTACCTGCACTTCCCCAGTGCTACAACCAACAGCTAAGTAATTTCCCTCCTTCACCCAGGCCACTGCACCAACATACTCCTCGCTAGTTTCCAACTGTAACAACTGGGTTATCTCGCCTGTTGAGGCATTCCACAGGTATACACTGCCACCTAGACACACCGCTAGCTGGTTATTAGCCGACCAATCCAATAAATTCAAGTCTGAAAATAGCAGCAATGAGAACAAGGCTAAATCACGAACCTATTTAAAACTGTCACTCATTTATCACTCCAAGCAGACTTTCTTTTAAATCTGATATGAAATGAACTTATTATTCCAGTGTGCAATTCACTGAACTACAATGTATACTCTTTACTATTATTAACTGCAGAAAAGAGGACAGTCCAGTTAGAAGTAGTCTTGGCATATTATTATTCAAACTGTTTCATAAATTGTGTGTGTATATATATATATATATATATATATATATATATATATATATATATATATCACCTATAGCATGCATATTGTTCCTGGTTATAACATCCAAGATTTGTACAAACATGATCTGCAATACATAATATACAGATTCATAACAGTACAACTGGATCATATTAATTCAGCCAATTTCCAAAACTATACAAATACTAAAGCTGAGAAAACATAATTGTAGTGTCAATCTTTTTTATTTGGAATTTAGGCAGCAGTCTCAAGATCTGTGATAACATAAAATCATACAGGATTCCAACGTAAGTTTCCAATATGATGGGATCTTTAATAATGGTACACCATCATTAAGTCATAAGCCATCCTCAGCTATACATATACTAAAACCTTAATTTAAATTATGTGTAGATGTGTAGATGTACATTTCTAAAAAAAAAAGTTTTTATTCTAAAGAATTTGAAATGCTGATGAATTTCTTTATTGATTTGAGATGTTTATAACTTCTTGTATAACATGGTCACATTCACGTGTGAGTGTGTATGATTTTGATGTAGCTGAAACAATTTTTCAGTCATATCGCTATGATGTCTGCAGTGTGGCAGTTTATAGTGATGTCTAGCACTCGGGCATCATGATGCAGACATATAGCATGATGTCCCACCCAGTCACATTACCAGACACCAGGCTGACCTGTCCTAACACTAACCTTTTAATGCTGAGTGCCTAGAGAGGTAGTTGTTATGTTAGTACCTTTTTTATAAGTCTTGGTATGACATAGCTGGAGTTCAAACCAGCAACCCACTGCAACTGAGGCATCTGCTCTAACCACAAGGCTGCAGGAGTGGTTGACTTGCAGAAATTTGTTTAAAATGAATTTTAGAAAAAGAAGCCAATCTGTACTAAATTTTCGGCTTCTAAACATTAATTAAACCATCTATATGACAAGAACGCCTACACCAATAGAAATGCTTTTGTGCAATATGTAAAGGTAACATTCCAAGTCCATCAAGAACCATAACCCTGTTAAGTTTTGTCAGAATATCAAATTTGACATACCTGTAGATTTTCTACTTCTAAGGCCTCATGCCAAAATTGGTTTCAACCTATCAAGGCCTTCAGAAGCTGTTGAGCAATAAACAAACCCTGTGACAGCCAAATGTGCCAAGATAAGGCTTCAATAATTGGTTTGGACATAAGTCATTCTTTAAGGAGTACATTTAAGATGTTAATTGTCATGCTTCTATGTTAAAGGTATGACTCCTAATGTAAACATAGCATATGAATGTATGAAGGATATCAAACCCCATAAATGGCATCAGCAATTTTATGAGGTGTTAAACTTCAACGTTTCTTTACCTTGCCCCTAGATAGCTCATCTCCATGACGGAGAAGGCTGGTACAACAGCAAGGAATGTTCACATTACATGGCTTTTCTATAAAACCTATTTACATCAAAGCAGTAATGGTCATTGGAATAAAACTGATCAGCAGCTGCATAACACTTTCTTATCTTTGGAGGCTTTGTTTGGTCCTGATACTGTCATCAATCATGATGCTGGAGCTGTCACCCCCCCCCCCCCCCTCGTACAAATACACTGATTGCTTGTGGCAAAAATACTGATTGTCAGGAACAATTACTGATTTTCAAATGTTCTTTACATTTGTAACTATATACAACATATACATCAGTAAAGTAGGAAAGCCGTACATAATTATTTGATGTCAAAGATGCATGTGTTGCACACTTGTACCTTCTGGATAGGCACCATGTTCCATTTGGGCGCCCATTCAGAAGGTGAAAAAGTGCAACACAGTCAGGCACAGGCTGTTTATAGAAACTTTTTCCACACTTTTTTTTTTTAAAAATCATTAATTCCAATGTACCAACTTTCAATGATAATCTCAATTCTGTGATTTTATTACTGAACTGTTTTCGTTCAAGCATATGAGTTTATCCTTTTGCGATTTTATGGTCTGGAAAACGTGTGCAAAATAAATCGCTAGCAACACTGAAAAAAATAAATAAAACTTCGATCAAAGTACATCAAGGTTCTCTCTGGTATTTATATATGCCGTAAGTTCAGGCTGAGTTGTCTGATAAAGCAGGGAGCTGATGTTTATTAGCTTTTATGTGCGCTTGTATTTCATGGGTGCCTCTATGACCAATAGAGAAATCACATTACACAATTTGCAAAAATTCAAGTTTTCTCCTTTCAATTCCTAGATGGTTTCACAAATCTACACAAAACGGGACAATTGTCCTTCCAGTTGTTTTTGCTCTTTTTCCTGGAGAAAATTCTGATTATTCTGCTTTTCTATTAAAAATGATTAGAAGTTGAATATTACGAAGATGAGGTACAGTGACAGCGGTAACCGTTTGCAAATTCCAATATGGCGGATAATGACAGTATTGTAGAACTGTATTCCTATATACATGCGATACATTTCTATCAAAATAGAACCAAATGCCTGTTGTAAACTGAAAATTCCAAGAAAATGTTTTGTTTTTTTTAAAATTAAAAAGAACAGTTTTTCTCTCTCATAAAACCCCCCATACACCAATATTCAGTTCCAAAAAAACCACATATATGGAGAAAAAAACAAGACAGTTGGCAGCCATGGATGAGTTGTCTATGAATCTGGATATTAAGCTGAACAAGTTTCATTCTCCAGTAAGTAAATATTAGTCACGTTACGCCAAACTTAATAAAGTTTAATAAACTTGACACAGGATATAATTATTCTATTTTGTGTTTTCATTTTTGTCCATTGTTTCATTATATAAAGTACCTTACTAAAGGTTGAAGTTCATGTCAACATGAAATTACTATTGAGTCACTGAATACATTTTGTCTTCTTGTATGATGAAATGCTGTACAAATTGGGTATGGACATGACTAGTACTATTTTCAGGTTACTTTTCCCCGTGGCATGACATTCTGGCAAGATTTCACACAATGACCTTTTGGAAAGGCATATAATGGATATTTTATGTTGTAGACGGGTTTTAACGCCATTTTTAAGCACACGACAGACTATACATTGCGAGTATTAATGGTGGAGGAAGAACCAGGGGAAACTCCTGGAAAGAACCACCACCCCTAAAGCAGGTACTGGCAAGCTTTATCACATAAACACATTGGCCGAATCTAAGACTCGAACCCATTCAGAAGTGAGATGGCAGTGATCCGCAATGGAGAATGATTTAGACCACTTGGATATTTTATGTGACACACCATCAACATGATATAACAAGAGCATCATTAAAATATCTTCAGTTGTTCAATAGTTATACTGTGGACAAGGTTACAAATCAAAGAACTACATATGACCTTGCAGTCAGGGACCTGTCACTATAAACAATACACCTTCAAGTGATAATTTATACTTGGACCATGTGTTTATGAAAGTCTCTCAAACTAATACAAAGTTAAACCTGACAAGCATTAAAATAACATGCCTGTCTTAAGACAAATATATAAAAAGTGCATCTTACAATAATCATCTAGAACTTCTGGAGCATCCAGGATCCTCTCTGGAACTTGTGGAATGTGTCGCACAGTCTTCTTTGCACTGACAACTGGAGTCTTACAGGAACTGTAAAGCACCTTTAAACCATTGTGATAGCCTGCCAAATGCATAAAAAATGTAATATTTCCCTATGCAAAACGGAGATTCTAAACTAGAAAGGTGTCTATATTCCATCTCAACTTCAGAACTCTTCTACATTTAATTGCAATGGAGCTGCAATTTAAAGCTTAACACATTAACCCCTGGTGCCATATTTACGAGGCAGAAGGTAGTATCCTACTTCCAAGTTCTGTAGCATCAAGGACACGTATGATACTTTAAAGCGGGCGGTATTATAGAAAGGTAGACATATTTAGCTCTACAATGATACCAAATAATCTGGACTTTTAGTAGCACTAACAAAAATAGATACACATTATTTTTTTGGACCTGTTTTGTTCCCACCCAAACTTCATAAGTGGTCAAAATCTGATTTTGTGTCCTGATTTTAAGTCTTATTGGCCTCAGATCTAAGGCAGACCTATCTGAACTGCACACAGGTGAACCTGTGCAAAAAGTAGGATAAGGTGGTCATTTGGAATAAAGAGTAGTCTCATTACAAAAATGATGGGCTCATTAAGCAAAAAGGAAAAAAAAAAGGAACTCCAAACTTTTCTTCTTCTGCTCATGTACGTGCAAAATAGCCAATGGAAAACAATTTTTCTGACACAACTAGGCATTAGGCTAATGGAAAATCGCTTGGAAGTCAGTGTATTAGGATGTATTCAGAAATAGCCCCCAAAATGTTTCCTACTTGCATTTCATGCAAAGACAGCAAAAACCTCCTGGGGTTAATGTGTTAACAGAAATATCTAAAGCTGCATAACAATGTACCATTATGACAGCATTATGAATACATTTAAAACTTATTCAATGACAAGAAAAGAATAAATCTGATATTGCACTCAAGACTTGCACAATTCAAATAAAATAAAATTTGAAAAAACTTTAATAAGAAGGACTGACTTTTAGTTGTCTGCAATAATGATCATTGCTGTTTTCATAGAGAAATTCTTATATAGGTAATGTTCTCTAATATTAAAGCTTTCAAAGACATACCCTCTGGTGCCCCAGGTGCTTTGCTCTTGTATGAGATGATCTTGCTGTTGAGCAAATCCCCATTCAGATTCTCGCTCATTATCTTCTGGTACTCCATCTTAGAAGGGCTCATCAGGTCTACATTTTCCTCATCTGGTTGACCCTGGTTTTCTGTTGTTAGTTTGTAATGCCCCAGCTCAAAATGAGTTGTGCTTCTGTTTGGGATAAAACGATCACCTCCACTTGGGGTCTTGGGTTTGTTCGGTGTTTTGTTCTTGCCTGGAAATAAAGTTGTTGCAAAACTTTTTTAAAAATAAAAATTAGACAACTGCTTTAAACAAGATTTGCTTAAAAACTTTCAGAGTTCATTCCATCATAGTCAGAATCTTCTCAAAGGATGTGCAGATAAAGGGATAAGCAACAAGGTAGAGCTATTAGTGAGGGGAAAATCACAATGGGACTTGTTCACTAGAATTTGCCCAGAAGGACCTTAAATAGAGAAGAAAATAAATTAATCACCCTTAATTTGTGTCTGAGACTGAGAAAAATGAAAACAATTCTTTGCACCATTGTGATTTGAAAGTTCAAATGTATGCATTGTTGTATGTCTGTTCAATTTTTTCTGGATGATCCACGAATTAAAACATTGCAAGTTTTACATATTTGCCAATAAAACAGAATCCCATGCTGAAAATTGGCTTTGTGAAAAGTCATATACTTGCATTTTGTATAACGATTATAACTTAAAGTGCAATCAAACAAATAACGATATCTTTTAAAATCAGAAATGACCAGTTATGCCATAAATAATTCCAAATTATATATATATATATATATATATATATATATATATATATAAAAATTAAATTGTCAAGTTGGTCAAATTATTTTGACAACTGGCATTGAGAGTTTCCAAAATGATATGCTCCAGTTCTGACCAGTTGATTTATCAGTGAACAGTTAGCTCCACCCAGTTCATATATATCTTCCATTGGTTCCATTGCTTGACTGGCTGGCAATGCAACCAAGTTACATATGGTGACTGACAATAAGATGAAATTCATTGCTTTTGTGTTTTGATATCTACTGGAAAAAAATTCAACTGATAGTTAACTCCAGTAATGCATACCTCCTGAAGGGCCAACTTCAACAAAGTACATACCACTGTCAACCCTAGATTGAAACATACATTAACTACCAATCATTATCAAATACATGTATACCATATTCAGCGTGTGACACACCAGACACAAAGGCCTCTCATCCTACCAATCATTATCAAATATACCATATTCAGTGTGTGGCACACCAGACACAAAGGCCTCTCATCTTACCAATCATTATCAAATATATCATATTCAGTGTGTGACACACCAGACACAAAGGCCTCTCATCCTACCAATCATTATCAAATATACCATATTCAGTGTGTGACACACCAGAAACAAAGACCTCTCATCCTATCAGGCAAGATACAAAGCAAAAGAAATTTGAAAATGAGCAGCAAAATAGTTACTATATAAAAAGCAAAACTAGAATGTCTCCATTACCATGTCATATGTTATGAGCAGACAAACATCAATACAATGTGTGACATACAGATGTCAGTAAGATGCATTGTGATATACAGATTAACTTGATGATCAATTCCATCTGCATGAAGTACGTTGTCAGGTACAATGCCAACTGATTCTTCAGTTAATTTTTGGCTGCCTTTTCCGCAGCAAGGTGCATCATATGACTGAGACAACCTGATATGTACACGGATGGAGATATTTTTCAAAATACAGAATGCAACTCCTATATGAATTCCAGTCATCACTGATACATTATCAGCTAAAGCATGCATATGATTCTGTCAACTTAAGTTTATTCACAGCATTATCAAGTAAATAAAAAATGTTTTATTCTTCATTGGAACCGGTTCATCCTGGTAATGAAAGAAGAGCACTGCCTTAGCTCTTTTTGTTGTCAAAGTACACAGACTGAGTACAACTTTTTGTTATCATAATCACTACTCCTGTCTGTTGAAATACTAAACAACCCAATTTTCATGGCTTCTGCAATTTTAAGTGAAGTATCTTCTGCTAAACACCAAACAATATTAGATGATTTTGTTCTTGCACATGCATATTTTCTGCAAATTTGGAATCAGTCGTTTGAACAAAGGACCAACACAGTCTTCTACTGCTACAGTGATAGGGGTAGTGCATGTTTTTTTAAAAACTAAGTAAATAACGTCTCTGCATTTATAAAATTTGGTGTCCACAATTGCGTTCAGATGTAAATAATATGTCATTTTAGAACTGGAGTTAATCGAATCAGTTTTCAAGGTTTCTTTGTTTTACCAACATCATCGAGATTATATACCTTTCCACACAGCCTGCAATGGGTGTGAGGCTACCCTAGAATGGAACACTATTATGTAATCAATGTATTCATCTTTGAATCAATTTTAAAAAAATCTTTTTCTAATCCATCTGTGAAATTATTTGAAAAACATTTTTGCTCTAATACACGATTTGACAATAATAATTCTGATGACGTTTAGTGCTAAATACATGTACTTACAGACTAGTCTGAGGTCTTGCTATGATTTTAAAACTAGGAGTCCAAGACTCCCACTTTTGTATTAAAAAAAAATTGGAGTCCCACCAGCAAAACTTGCAGTCTCCTCCCAGAAACCTATGCAAATTATAAGAACTACTGATTGCCATAGAGTTTAATTTCTACATTCTTTATAAAACTGACATAGCTCTTGTTTGTCCATCAGAGTGAGTCTGAATTTTGTCAATCCAATAAAGATCTTATTCAAAGTACTAAGCTAGAAATATAGAATCTATGTTGGGGTTTGGACCGAGACAATAAAATCCCAGCCTAGGGGTTATATTATCTGTCTCCCCACGATACTTGTCTCGGTGGGGAGACATATAATGTAACCCTGTGGCTGGGATTGCAATGTCTCGGTCCAAACCCCAATGTAGAAATATTTTTCTCACCCAATATTATCCTTTAAAGTAAAAAGGATTCTTTAAAAATGTGCACATCGCAATATTTACATGAGGCGCATAAATGCAAATAAGCTAATGAGGGCTGTGGTGTAACCGTTGCGTCCGAAGTACACAGTTCATACGCGTGAGCAAAGAAAAACAATGACATAAAACATAGCATAGTAATGAGGTATTATCACATTTAATATATGGATCTTATATGAAATTAACAATAAATAGTTATAATTTATTAGAACGAAACTGTTTCCTTTATCATTTATAATTTTGAATACTCCATTCTCCCGTATAAAAGACCCTCGTCACCCTCCAAATATGCAGACCCCAGAGGATAACAATGTGCTAAACTTTAAGTTCACCGATTCTTTGAAAATTTATATTTCTGTCTTGGAAATATGGCAAGTGATGTAGTGAAATTTGCTTATGGATTAGTGTGTTGAGGGATAAATGATTCCTTCTGGCTGGTAAGTGTATTATTTGTCAATAAATATTTGCGGTATATTCAGCTGGAGCACAACGGAGATGCTTAACAAAATTATAATAGAGCATATTTGACATTACACATTTCTAGCTGTTGCTAAGTTTTCCGTTGTTTAGAGAGTTTGGATGCTATGAAGTGTATAGGTATATAGTCTTATGTGCATGGATCAGTGTTTTCAGACATAGTTCATTTCAAACACCATTGAGAATTTTATTCTATCTGTAGCACAGTAAATTTCAGGTCAGCTTCGTTAAATGTAGCTAACAGAATATACAATGTTTCATGCGAAGTGTTTACAACTAGTTCAGTTGCTTTAGCTACATTTAATGATCTAAAAATGTACTGAGCTAGTCCTGCATATAGGATAAACTTGACCATGCTAGTTAGAACTAACATAATATCAAAACCTCGAAATAGTATGTGTGTGTGTGTATTTGTCTCTATGAAAATGTTTTTGTTTTGGTGTTTTTAAGACAGATTGACCTTAAGTAACTATGTTTTGGTTATATATTATTTGTTGTTGTTGTTGCTGTTGTTTTTTTTACTTGAGAACAACTATAGCACAGCAGAAGACAAGGGTTTCTTTTGTTAAAAGTAGTTCTCAGTGCATGGACACCATGACTGAGACGATTGGTCTGAGATAAGAAAAGTAAGGTTAGCAAAACAGCTAGATTTCTCTGTCGCTTGGGTGAGAAATCACAGACTTCTTACACTTGTCCCTTCAAAGCTGTTGGTCCGAACAACTGTAGCACCTCCTAAATCTCATTACAATCATCATCAGTTTGCCAGTGAACCTCAATTTACTAATTAAAGTCTAAGTTTCAACATGTCTCGATTCTGAGGCCATGTGCACTGCTTATTTTGCTACACTTTGAAATGCACGCAATAATGAAAGCTAAAGTTGTTTATTTGCTGTATTGTTATCAATGACCACATGTACATCTGCCTCTGAATTGAAACACTGTAAATAGCAGTACATTTTCCCACTCAACTACCAGTCAAAGCCTTTGATCTTTCCACCCAGCTATTGCAGAATGTTTTTTGGACGTACTCTTATAATGGTGACATATACATGGGAAGAATGGGTGGGTGTGTTAGGTGGCTTTCAGCCACTAAGTTCCGTCATTGAAAATATTAGCACAGTTAACTGATCAACATTTTCCCACTAAGCAGGTTGCCAAAGGAGGGAAATATACCGAAAACGTAGAGTCCGAATATGTTTGTATGTAATTTTGTGGAAAAAGCATAATGGTTGGAATGTATGTTTATGGCTGCTCCATTTATTAAGATGCAGGACTCATTTTAGCCAACAGACAGATGTATTTTATCATTTTTATTTATTCAGTTTGTTATGTTAGGATAATAATTGTAGCACATGATCCCATAGAGATAAACTGTTTGAGAAAAGGAATGAAAATTGCACCTTTAAATTCTCTGCATATTAATTTGACTTGGCATTCTTTATTTTCTACATCTGCTAAAAGGGTGATTGACCAGCATGCCATATATTGTTTCCATCCAACATGTACATCAGACTAGTATTTAACACCAATTTTGGACTCAAAATCATGGACTGATATCTCCATGAACAATTTTCTAGCTCCAATGATCTGATATACGTACTTCATAGCTTTAAACATTATTATTATCATAAGTATAATCAGCCCCGTTTTTGCAGAATGACATCATCTAAAGATGAACCACACTTGGAATAATCATTTGGGTTTTCAAGGTAGCCCAATTTTTAAACATTCTTTTTGAAAAACTTCCTTGATGCAAATTCCAATTAAACACATTATGATTGTTCCAGGGCACAATTTACCAATCAAATTTAGTTTAAGAACCATTTATGTCATGTGACAACAATGTCAATTTTAAGTGCAAGGTCAAATGTCATCAACACTGTAGTTTCATCTCATCTGCCAAAAGATTCCAAGACAATGTGAATGTTTTACTCAGAATTTCTGAGAAAACAAATAAGTCTCCTATCAATTTCATGTAAGTATGTCCCAATGTAGTGGCATTCAAGTTTGCCAGGTTGGCTAGTAAACAATTATCCTATGTGGCAAACTTGACTACTTTATGACAAAATAGCTGCTGGAATAAAATAATTGCCATGGAAGTGGCCAGGGGTGGGGGTGGGATTATAAACCACATCACTTGGAGTTAAGAATTTTAACCAACAAAAACAAGTGCTGCCTGCAACAGCTTTCTCTGAGGAATACTCAATTTAAAGAATAACAAGGCAAATAACTAATAATTAATGATGAAGATTAAAAAAAGTTACATTCAGTACGTACCATTGAACATTATAGATTTTCTACCTCATATATTGATGATTTTGAATGTGTATTGGTAAAACAAAAGTACTAATGCATCAAATTAATATACTAATGAATCATTTCACCCCTATTAAAAGGGATAAAATAATATTTTTGTACAGAATGGTGGAGGGGCAGATTTCAAACCCAGACCTGCCAACCCTGACGAGTCTTGTCTCAATACACCGATAAACAGTTTAAAAGTGCGCATGCGTACACTGTCGAGTTACACAAGAGTTGTTGTTCTTGAATTGCGAGTAAAATATGGTGTTAACGTGTCCTGTGAAGCTTTAATGGTAGAAAGTCAAGTCATATTTGATTAGGCAAATTAAAAAAATGAATTTAAAATATTTGTTTTCAGTTGGCGGAATGTCCCTGTTTCTCATTGCCGCCCCTAGACTTTTTCTCCAATGGTATAAAATTTGTTTTCAAAACAAATCACATTGCTAAAACTGATCTGTATCTATAGTCTTACTCTATACCCCTATTTGTTTGTACCCTGTACTGACTTCAATAATGAAAACATTTGATGTGATAAAAAATGCAAAGAACTGTGTACAGAACTAAAACCACTGAAATCATCGATTAATAATTTCTAACCTGACTTTGACCAGAATGGTACTGGCATCACCTGCACATTTCATGCTTCACAGACTTTCCAAACAAACAAATGTGTTTTTATTGTCCGAATTATAATTAAGCCAGTTTTGATTTATAGTTAATGTTTACTTTTACTATTTTAAAATGGGGGAAAAAATGCCTAACCTAATTTAAAAATTACTGAAATGGAAAGCAAATATCACACACAGCCTTGTTCAGTCAGAAACAATATTTTATTTCAGAAGCCATCTTTTAATACTAATTTGGGTCTAAATAGCTTTTCTTACCAGTATTTAAAACCGAATTAAAAATTGCTTTCACACATCATGAAGTTGGTTGTTTCATTTAGAACTAACAGCAAGATCACAAGTTAACTTATTGTTTACTGGCATTTGATACAGAGCCTGGAAAGGTTACTCATACATTCGGGCTCTACTAAGCAAATGGTGGCACTGTTGAAACAACTGTTTATCGGTGTATACGGCAGCTTATTTTTTCCCATAAGATTGACCAGTTTCCAGTAAGGTGTAACAAAATTTCAATAACTGCTATTGCAAAGCTGGAAAATGTAAAAAAAGTTCAACACATCGACAATAAACATTATCTTCAACTGAAACATTTGTAAATTATGTATAGACTTTATGTAACAGTAGTACAGTTGCACATACTCTAGTTACAAGCCCTATGCAGCTCAATGACTTGTTGCTATCTCTCAACTAGACATAAAAATTCTTGGAAATTCTTTTCCAATTCACATGACAACAATCATATTTCCTGACACAAGACATACTCAAACTGACAAGTTATGTCCAATAAGCATAATTGAGTCCTTTCCAGCTTTTATTTACAAGAATCTGAATAATCCTTTTGATTCTTCTGTGCTGATTATTAACTTTAAACATAATTGAGTCCTTTCCAGCTTTTATTTACAACAAACTGAATAATCCTTTTGATTCTTCTGTGCTGATTATTAACTTTAAACATAATTGAGTCCTTTCCAGCTTTTATTTACAACAAACTGAATAATCCTTTTGATTCTTCTGTGCTGATTATTAACTTTAAACATAATTGAGTCCTTTCCAGCTTTTATTTACAACAAACTGAATAATTCTTTTGATTCTTCTGTGCTGATTATTAACTTTAAACATAATTGAGTCCTTTCCAGCTTTTATTTACAACAAACTGAATAATCCTTTTGATTCTTCTGTGCTGATTATTAACTTTAAACATAATTGAGTCCTTTCCAGCTTTTATTTACAACAAACTGAATAATCCTTTTGATTCTTCTGTGCTGATTATTAACTTTAAACATAATTGAGTCCTTTCCAGCTTTTATTTACAACAAACTGAATAATCCTTTTGATTCTTCTGTGCTGATTATTAACTTTAAACATAATTGAGTCCTTTCCAGCTTTTATTTACAAGAATCTGAATAATCCTTTTGATTCTTCTGTGCTGATTATTAACTTTAAACATAATTGAGTCCTTTCCAGCTTTTATTTACAACAAACTGAATAATCCTTTTGATTCTTCTGTGCTGATTATTAACTTTAAACATAATTGAGTCCTTTCCAGCTTTTATTTACAACAAACTGAATAATCCTTTTGATTCTTCTGTGCTGATTATTAACTTTAAACATAATTGAGTCCTTTCCAGCTTTTATTTACAACAAACTGAATAATCCTTTTGATTCTTCTGTGCTGATTATTAACTTTAAACATAATTGAGTCCTTTCCAGCTTTTATTTACAAGAATCTGAATAATCCTTTTGATTCTTCTGTGCTGATTATTAACTTTAAACATAATTGAGTCCTTTCCAGCTTTTATTTACAACAAACTGAATAATCCTTTTGATTCTTCTGTGCTGATTATTAACTTTAAACATAATTGAGTCCTTTCCAGCTTTTATTTACAAGAATCTGAATAATCCTTTTGATTCTTCTGTGCTGATTATTAACTTTAAACATAATTGAGTCCTTTCCAGCTTTTATTTACAAGAATCTGAATAATCCTTTTGATTCTTCTGTGCTGATTATTAACTTTAAACATAATTGAGTCCTTTCCAGCTTTTATTTACAAGAATATGAATAATCCTTTTGATTCTTCTGTGCTGATTATTAACTTTAAACATAATTGAGTCCTTTCCAGCTTTTATTTACAAGAATCTGAATAATCCTTTTGATTCTTCTGTGCTGATTATTAACTTTAAACATAATTGAGTCCTTTCCAGCTTTTATTTACAAGAATCTGAATAATCCTTTTGATTCTTCTGTGCAAATTATTAAGTTTTTATTAGAAGCTTTTTGTCCTTTTTGTCTTAAACATGCACTGCTTTCTGGACACAATTTCTAAACATTCTGTAATCAAAAATTTGATCATGCAGATTCATCACATGAACAAACAGGTGCAGTTTAAAGCGCCTGTGGTGCTGCTGTCAAGTTAGTCTGGTTCCCTGACTAATTTAACTAATTCTAAGATAAAACCAGGATCCAAATAAAACACAGATGAACCAATTATTCGGATTTGTCAGCAGCAACCATTTTTCCGTAGTGTCTGCTAGTATGCCGTAAGTCCATATTTTAATGGTAACTGTCATAAGACTCACAGCAAAATTGTAAGAATTGGCAGATCTACAAACCGTGTGAGTTAGTCTACTGGTTTTTTTTAATAAGAGGTGTGGGCATTTTTACAAGTTTTCCTATATGACTGACAGAAACACACGCCTGTTGTTAGTCTTCCTATGATTTTGTTTTTTCATTTTTCATTTTTTAAACTTTAACTTTATAGTACTGAAGTGTCACAAAACATTTCTACACACATATCACTCTAGTGATTTATCAAAGTTATATTTCTTGGATGATCCATTCAATTCATAATCTATATCTTTTCACTTCCCAAACAAAAACCCTCTAAACTTCATCTATGACAGAAAACATTCTCGAGTGCAAAATATAGTTTCTTAAAATAAATGTGACACATCATTTAATTTTGCCTTCTGCTATGTACAAAGAAATTAGCCGAATAATATACCTCCTGATTTTGGTGTCTTGCTTGCTGAACTTCCTGTATTTGGTGTTTTGGATTGGGTCATGGATCGATTCATATTTTTCATAGGTGTTTTAGAAGGTCCACAGCTCACATTGAGGATGTTCCCTGATGAACTAGCATCTGCTCCAGATTCATTTATCTTTCTCTGCCATCTCACTGCAGGTCCACGTGTAATTGGGGCATCCATTCTTACTGCACCACTGATTTCGTTTTCCAGACTGAAATGGTTCATGTCAGGCTTGGCTTTACCCTGTAGGTCTTGCCCAAATCTGATTTAGCTGTACTTCTTTATGCTTACATTAGAGCGAAATCTATGCAGAATAGAAAAGACTTTAAATATGCAGCAAAGTGAAAAATTATCTAGTGTAGTATAACTAGGAAAAAGTAAATAATTCATATCAAAATCACAAAAATCATACTTTATATTATTATTCAAACAAAAAGAAATAATAATTTGGGTGTGGAAACCAATATATACCGAGAGAACATGTATTTCGGTGTTCCTAGTACCCCAATTTCAACTGATATTCAACTCAATAAAATGGCCTTTCTAGTAAAATTGTTAGTAAGATGTGGGCCTAGATAAAAACGCACAGAAAGGCATTTAATAAATACCCAGAATATGGAAAAAGTAAAGTTAGTCTTATCGCTGAATATAAACAAACATTTGTATACAACGTGATGTAAATGTGCAAATTTCAGACAGGGTCAAGAATTTGCATGCAGTGACTTTAAAATAAAAGACCAATATTAAAATGGTAGACGGTGCATGTGTTTGAATGCTTCCAGCGAATTTATTTCAAGCAATATAAAGGTGGGTTCATATCAAAAAGATTCTAATTTTATAATTTGAAGCATACATATTCCTTATGGCTTGTTGCTATCCAAAGCAGAATATAAAGAGGCAGTATTTTACTTCAGGGATACTGAAAGAATGATTATGTAAGTTATAACTAAATATAAAATACATTTTATACTCGCCTGTAATATTAGAGGACGATAGAAACATCGATTATATACATTTATCAACTATAAAATGCAGTTATCTTACGAGCATTTACCGTTACTATATTTAACACGTTTAAACATGCCTTTTGCTACCCAGAATTTTGTGTTTAGCGCTCTCCGATTGGCCAATCTGAATGCAAAGCCGTGTAATATTGGTCTATAGCAGTAAACATTTAAATCACGTTCCGTAGTACGAAATAACAGATTTGACTGGTTCTTTGTTCATATTTTACTCCCTCGACTTCAAAATTGGAGATTCCGGTTACAAAAGTATTCATCGAAACATTCTAAAAGCACCAAACATTTACAAAAATTTCATTTATATACATCTTTTCTAAATAATAATAATAATAATAATAATAATAATAATAATAATAATAATAATAATAATAATAATAATAATGAGGACTTTGTATAGCGCCTAATCTTTAGAAGCCCTAAGCGATTTACAACATGTATAATGATATGACAACAGAAAAGAAAAACCAAAACCATGAAATTGGAAAACATAAAAAAAATGCTGAAAATATTTAAGGTACGAATCATTTTTAGGTCTTTAAGTTTGTTCTTGCAGTCGAAAGTTTGAGTTTTTAGAGTATTCTTGAAAGGGATCACTGTGTTTATGTGTCTAATTTCAATAGACACTCCACGTTACTGGGCCCTGGTATGCTAAAGAATGTTGTCCATATGACTTCATTTTCATAGTGGAAATAATGAGTATATGATTGTAAGAAGAGGAGCGTATCTTGCTGGTGTGTCATTGAAACGTAGCACAGAGAACAAACTTTGTGTTTGATTCTGGATCGGATGATTAGCCTATAGCTTCTCGTGGGAATGTGGTTCTTTCTGGGATTTTCCCGCATTCTTCCTCCACCATTACACTAGCCGCCATTTGTAGCCTATCTTGTGCTGAAAAATGGCGTTAAACCCTACAACAATAACATTTATTTAATTTGCTCGTGAACAATACCCATCTCTAGTTATCTCTTTATAAAAAGAATCCCCCCCCCCAAAAAAAAAATATTTCCGATGCTGCTAATTATTTGATGGATATTGCTTAAGATTATAATATAAATTACATAAATATTACACTTTTATTTTCTGATTAATGCTTACTGTGATCAGTTTGATATCATATCTTGTGATATTATTATTATTATTATTGTTATTATTATTATTATTATTATTATTATTATAAGTAGTAGTAGTAGTAGTATTTTTATTATTATTATTATTATTATTATTATTATTATTATTATTATTATTATTACAATGCAAAGTAACTGTAATGTCATATATAGTATATGTTAGTTTTGGTTTGCCTAAAAATAACAACTAATAATAATGAAGACTTTGTATAGCGCCTAATCTTTGAAAGCTCTTAGCGATTTACAACATATATAATGATATGAATATTCCCCCCCCCCCAAACAAACAAAAAAAAATCCCAACATAAAACAAACACTTAAAAATTTTAAAACAGAAAAAATGCTGCAAAAATTTAAAGTACGAAACATTTTTAGGTCTTTAAGTTTGTTCTTGCAGTCGAAAATGTGAGTTTTAAAAGCATTCTTGAAAGGGATCACAGTGTTTCTGTGTCTTTTCAATGGGCAATTCATTCCACGTTGCTGGGCCCTGATATGCAAAAGAACGTTGTCAAGAGTAACATCTATGTTTCGTACTGACTGCGTGAATTAATGTTGGTGTTGCTGATATTTATTGTTTGAGGTAAAGGATGTGAATGAGAAAGTCTTTGTGTTGTGATCAGAATGGCTTTAGTTTTGTCATCATTCTTCTGCAGCTTGTTACATGTCATCCATAATTTCACATCAAAAATACACTTCTCTACTCCTTGGATGGTAGCATCAATTCAGTTGGGTGGCTAGACTTCTATATTTGGGCGTCATCAGCGTACAATCGGTGAGACACTGAGTGATGATCTATGACACTTGAGAGCGGCTGAGTGTATAGAATGAAAAGAACACGTCCAAGAACGGACCCCTGTGAAACACTACACCATAGATCAACTGGCCGGCGTTTATTCCATTTACAGATACAATTTGTGTCCTGTTGACTAAGTATGACTTGAACCACTGTAAGGCTCTATTCCGAATACCATGTACATGCTGGAGACGGTGAAGTAATACATCATGGTCTATTGTGTTAAATTCTGCAGACAAATCAAGGAGGGTGAGGACTGTAATCGTTCCGCTATCAAAAGCATAGAGAATGTTATTAAATACTTTCAAAAGAGTATTTTCAGATCTGTGGCAAAGGCGATATGCAGACTGTACATTGCTAAAAAGACTGTTTGAATTCAAATGAGATTCAAGTTGTGTTAGAACAACTTTTTCTAGATTTCATATATGAACGGGAGATTAGAAACTGGGCGGTAATTCTTTAAATCGTTATGGTGAGGTGTTGATTTCTGCAGCAGAGGCTTTACGATGGCAGTTTTGAAAAATGATGGGAATTACCCTGATGAGAGAGAGAGAGAGAGAGAGAGAGAGAGAGAGAGAGAGAGAGAGAGAGAGAGAGAGAGAGAGAGAGAGAGAGAGAGAGAATACGAATCCAAATATGAAAAAAATTGGATCTTCGATTGTGATTACCACATATTGATCACAACACACACATCATAAATAACATTGCACAAGATTAATTATAGAAGTTGATGAACTCGATTTTACAATTGCTGATACAACGGAGTGAAACACATTTTTAAGTCAAAGCAATGTTAATTTATATGAAAGCCTAAATTAGGTACGTACAATTGTGAATTACACTGATGGTGAGTTACCACAGTTAATCATTAAGATTTGCGATACATGTGTACATTTCGATACATCTATTATCGATGATAAACCGATTTCCTGATGCGATAGTCTTTCTGAATCTACTGACGTTGAAATCAAGGATATTTATTATGAAGAAAAAAATAATCAAATATCAGAATTGTCATCTGCACCATGGGTATGTGACCATGTGACCAGGCATACGACTGCCTATCTCAATGGACTGGTAAAACAAAACGTGCGATTGAATTCTTCCATGCAACTGTTCAGCGAATTTTGATATGATTGCTAGACACCAACACAAAGACTCGCCAGAGAAATGTACGAACGAGGAGTTAAATCTCAAACTTATCACAACTTCTTCCGACAGAAGGGAGATAACTTTAAGTCTAATCGAATGGTAAGAAATATATTCCAAAGATTATTATCTGCGATGAAATATGTAGTCACTGAAGACATTAGAAATATTTCTTGATTGGTTTTTGACAAAAATACTGCTGTTATGAGTGGCGATCATGGTCAAGCGTTACTTTTGTTGAATCACCTCCACATGAATGGCTGAAAAAGTTCATAGACTGTTATGAGGAGATAACTGATGATCACAGAGCGCTTGATCCAGAATTAAGAGAGCTTTCGAAATTAATCAGACTACAGCCAGATAAAATTCAGTGTGAAATAATGCGTGAGATAATTAGAAACTCTAATGAATGATTTTAGCAATATGTGGAGACCAGCTGATATGAGAGTTGCAGATAGAAAGATAGTTCGTGATACACTTCAGCAACCATCTGTTTTCCCCTGGAACATAAGGTAAAGTTTTCAAATCTGATAATCAAAGACAAATATCGGCAATGAAATTCCAGGTTGCGCTAGTAAACAAAATCTTGTGTTAAATTATATTGTTTTAGTTCCTATGAGTGCCGTTGAGAGCACGTTAACGATGGACAAAACTCCATGTACGTTAGGAAATGCTATCACGATTCATTCATCACAGGGATTTACGTTTTCGGATACTATTATTTGGATTGTTGATGATAGTATTGATTGGTAAAATTTAGTTTATCTCGCAGTGTATCGAATCAGAAGAACGTCTTAGCTGCGGAGGGTTATGTTACGGCTATTTGATTTAATTTATTTATTTTTAACTGTTAAATCCAAATTTATCATTTAGGGTTTAATATCCATTAATTATGAAATTGTTCTAGAAAAGTTTAGGCTGACTTAGATTGTAAACAAGTTTTGACCTTGGCTTGTTTGACCTAAATCCTGACCTTGCTTTAGACATTGTCAACAAGCCTCTAAAACTATTGGTCAATTTCAAGAACAACACTTTTATTTTTAGTTCTTGAGGGTGGGAAGGGAATGATTTCCTTCTAGAATATTCCATTATTACGTGACTTGGAGAAGGTAGCTTCTTTCTGTGACCTTCCAGAATCACATGATTCCTCTTGTTTACGAGGGAATTACACACACACACACACACACACACACACACACACACACACACACATATATATATATATATATATATATATATATATATATATATATATATATATATATATATATATATATATATATATATATATATAGCTGTGTTTTGGAGGCTAACTTTATTAGAATCTTTGGGCTGTAAGTTATTGGTTGTGTATTTCATGTTTGAGTGTTAATTTTATTCTGGACTTTGTGTCAATTCGTTGGAAAAGAAGAATTATTCTATTTATTTGGAAACAGGACATACATCTAATAATTCATGTGGATGATAAATTAAACAAGAACTGCATCACGTGACATTGTCAGCCATTTTGGATTACATCGTCAAGATTCGGACCTGGAACTATTAGAACATTTATTTATCAGGACTCTTAAAATTCCATTAGTGGATTATTTTTGTAATTCTTTATTGGATTAATGTTGGATTTGATTCTCTAAAACTGTAAGTTTATTTATTTTATGAAAATAATTGTACTTAATAAAATCATTGTTAAAGTTTTACAAGCTTGTTAGTTTTCACTCTTTCTGTGTTGCTGCTTATTTGAGCCTAAGCACGTAACATAGAAATTGGTGGCTATCGTCTGGGATTGAGATTGAGATTGAAATAAATTGGAATTTAAATTTGACTTTCCCCTAGTTTTTGAAAAATTTAAATCTTTAGTGAGACTAACACGCTTGTATCAAAATGACATCTAAGGTAGAAATATTTCTTTCTAATCCTACCCAGGAGCAATTAGATCTTTTCAAAAAAGACGAGTTGGTTCAACTTGCCAGAAAATACGATCTTTCTGAAGTCATGGCTTCTTTAACGAAACAAGATATCAAAAAGATTTTGGTCCAGTATTTGGTAGAACAGGATGTTTTGGAACAAAGTGCTTTGATTCCAGTCAGTAAGTCTACACCAGACTCTGACATTAAACTGAAGGAATTAGAATTAAAATTCAAGTTGGAATTAGAGTTGAAGAAGCTGGAATTTCAGAGAGAGAGAGAATTAGAGTTAAAAAAACTGGATTTTCAGGAAAAGGAGAGAGAGAGAGAGAGAGACAGGAAAGGTAGAAAGAAAGGCAAATTGAATTACAAAAAGAAGAAAGAGAGAGACAAGAAAGGGAGAAAGAAAGACGATTACAATATGAAATTAAAATGAAAGAATTAGAGCTGGCAAGTGAAAAACTCCGTCATACTTCAAATCCAAATTTAAATTTTGATATAACAAGGAATATTAAATTAGTGCCCCCTTTCAGAGAAGAAGAAGTAGACAAATACTTCATTCGTTTTGAGAAAGTTGCTGAAAATTTAAAGTGGCCAAGAGAATATTGGACCATGTTATTACAATGTGTACTTACTGGTAGGGCTAGTGATATTTACTGTTCACTGTCCGTTCAGCAAAGTGGTGATTATGATGTAGTTAAAGAATGCATTTTAAGAGGTAGCAGCAGAGAGGGTGAACAGCAGTGATGGGAATCGTTCAGAAATTCATAATCGATAATCAGTTCCCCTTAACCAAATGATCATCGATTATAATCGGATACTAAGAGCAAATTTTAATTTTTGTTAAACAGTTATATCTTTGATCAAGAGTTCAATATGTTTATAAATGTACAGGAGTAATCTCTTTTAATGACATGTATACTTTAACCTGACAATAATACATGTATTACATTATGTGTTACTTTTGTTCTACAACTTTGTTAAATGAATGCAACTTTTTATGGCTGATCAGTCATATATAACTGAAATACTGCTACAATCTCCCAAAATTCTTTCGTTCACATGTGCTGTGTCTATAATTTAAAGTATAGAAGGACATGTTTTTCTTGTTTTTCATTGTTTATAAATACTACAAAAGATGTTGCAATTTGACTGAAATAAATCAACAAAATGTGTTTAAATGTATTAACTCAACAATTTAACAACTTGACCATGTAATAATGACTATATGTTCCTAATTATGAATAATAAGGTTTCATATTTGTACTTGTGAAGGGAATTAATAAATTTCAGGTCAACTTTAGTGGCTGGGAGTTTTACTAACCTTTGTTCTTTGCATACACCTAAAAAGTAGTCTCCCTTTACACACAATCGGTTATGGAGTTCACAATCGATTATCTGCCCAACCAACTGATGATCGATTATAATCGATAATCGGAACAACACTAGTGAACAGACCACCCTTTTCCGACAAAAAATTGATTGAATCCTCAAAACGGAAAATAGAGCCTTCCTACGAAATCTCATATTTTAACCAAAAAAAAAAATAAGTCTCTATTTAGCAAACGGAGACTTTACGATTTTTCAATCAATTTTGGTCGCAACGATGTGGTCATCACTCTGCTGCTGCAAGTTAACAAAAATAATAAATGATTTCAACCGAATATTTGATCGAGTCTTTAGGACTTTACAAACAAACTAATCGCTAACACCTCATCTTGTAGATCAATTAAATTATTTGACTGGTCGGTGAGTCGGAAATTAATTCTCGTTAACGAATTTTTATGGCATCGCATGTAGACAGGATTAATTGGGTTTTCAATAATTAGGAATCCTGGAGGGGCGGTTGGTGCAAACGAATAAAGAATATATCCCTGCTGAGCTTGATTTGATTGTTCTAGATTAATTTGATAGCTTCCTTCTATTGCATCACATGTTAAATTGAGCGCAATCACCGTTGAAATATTCACATTATGCGGGGCAATATGCCTACCACCACCATCTGGATCATTATTATACCTGAGGAGGATAGTTGAATCTGGTTTTTGTAGCGCCTTGATATCGGTTCTAACAATTCTTGCTAGTTCATCAGCGTTGTATTTGGGAAACTTGAAATTACGCAGATTGTCTTCTGTGATATTGTAATCGGTTAGGAATCGTTGTTTACTGTCGCTGTTGTCATTAATTATTGTTTGAATAATTAGTTCATAGATATATTCCATGTCAGATATAAGTTGATTTATTATTTCAACGTGTTTTTGCGATTTTGTTTTCCGTAGTTGTTCTAGTTGTGTTTCATATAATTGTTTAATTTCATTAAAATAACCACGGATGTCAGTTAGCGTAAATGAAATAGTAACAGATGAGTCGGCTGTTCTTTTAATGATAAAATCCCATTGCAATGTGTCTTTGTTGGTAAATATAAATCTATCGGCGATTTTTCCTTTTCTTATATCAGATAAATTATCTCGATAACTGGGATTGATTTCATGATATGATTGTACGTCCGTGGTTAAGTCGGCGGTGGATTTTTCCGGTGGTTTTTCAGGCCATCCTAACACTGTTCTTAACGAGCTATTTTAGATATCTACAATGTATCCCCCTGTGCTTATTTCGATCGACGACGAGAGCGTCGGTTTACGAAGTTTAATAGCTATTTTTGATTCTTTTCCCGTGATTGATTTTATTATACGCTGAATTTCAGCATCGATTTGCTCAATTTCGTACGACCCAGTTGGTAACGTAACAGTTTCCCACGCTGGAGTACCATCGGGTTTATTCTTATACGAGAACACCAGTGCGTTATTGGGTTGCTGACCGCCAAATGCAACCGATCTGATATTAGGCCAGCTATGATATACTCGTAATTTTGCCAGCGCGATCTCACGCACTGGAATCGGAGAAGGGAAGTTCACACTAAATTCAGGGTTTGTTGATGTTGTTGATATCATGCTTGTTCGTATCGGAGTGGTATTCTCCGCGATTCGTTGAAGTAGTTCGAGTGACATTATTGTTAACGCTGTCTTCAATTTCCAATTTCAACATCGCGGAGTTATACAACTGGGTCATCGTGGAAAATTCAACATCGGATATGAACGAATTATCTATCGACAGTGAGATCAACTCGGATAATTTCGAGTACGCGTCAAATACCACCCGGTACCGAGCTGTATAATCACTGAGTTTTTTCTGAGAACACGATGATAACTTTTTAGTTACCGCGGTGGCGACTGCCGCAATTGTTGTTGCCGCGGAGATAGCAATTGGAACTGCAATCGGAGCCATCATGGTCACCGTCGACAAAATAACCCCGGCACTGGCCATCACACCGGACACCGAGTACACGGTGATGTCGATGATTGCTATGCTGCGTCGGTATTTTTTCATTTTTTCACGAAAGCGCTCAGAAAGTGATTTCAAGTTTGCGGAAAACTCTTTCACGGTATCATATCGATATCGATGCGATTGTGATACCTCTGGGACTATTATCGGTTCAATTGATTTCATCGATGACTTCGTCATTGACATTGTTATTTTAAACCCGCTAGTGTTTTCAATTATTCGCCATCTTCCGGGTAGTAGATCAGGGGGTAGTCTACTTCACCTACAAATTCTAAACACCAGGTTATTTCTCTTCTAATGGTGTTATCACCCGCGACAATCTCAAATTCTTCTTCACCCCCGATAATTACTGTCGCGGTGCCACCAAAGTAGGTTTTACCGCTCACGATGATAACAAATTGCTTGTTAGAGATTAACGTCATCCTGTAAATACCATGGGGCCACTCCCCGATATTGACTTTCAATTTAGCATTAGAGTTTTTTACCCAATCAAAGGTCCCATGATCGACCGTATACACGATATTTTTAACGCCTATGTCTGGATGCGGAATCTTTACCTTTTCAGATTTTTCTTTTAGTTTAAGAATATCGTCGTAAACGTCGAGATAGGTTTTATTGATTTCGGTATCTTTCATTATCGTTCCATCGTTTCGTTTAAAAAATGAAATAAAAAGGAGGTTAAATCCAAAACCTGTTTGGGCGCCATAATGCCCGTTGAGTTGACAATATGTCGTCGTGATATTGTAACTTTCAGAGCCCTCAAAGAAATTATTAACCATTTCATTGGTGCGTTTTTGTTCGTCAATAGCTTTTTTAACTTCAGCGAGGGTTGGGCTTGTCAGAGATGTGGTTTCAGACACAGGTGTTCTCCCAAGAAATTTATCCACGATGGTATTAAGTGTTGTTTGTCTCACCATAAACATATTAATATCTTTGAGAGTCATCGTAGATGTAGCTGGGACACCAAAGAAATTATTAGCTACGTAGGCATTGTGAGTATGCTTGCCGATAAAGTCGCTAATTTCAGCGAGAGTCATGCCTGCCATAAGCGGGGTTCCAAAAAACTTACCAATGACGTCGTTAGTGGGTTTTTGTACCTTTTCAAGATTTTCTATTAGTTTAGAAATATCATTGTAAATATCGAGATAATTTGCCTTGATTTCATCTTCATTCATCATCCTTCCCGCGTTCTTGTTAAAAAAGAATAAAGATAGAAAGTTTTTAATTTCAGCGAGAGTCATGCCAACCACAAGCGGGGTTCCAAAGAATTTATGTACGACATTTTTGCGAAAATTGTTATAACCTCGTATATGATCATCCAGCTCACGGCCGCGGGCGTCAATCGCGTCGGTGATCGTAGACACAAGTTCGCCTGGTTTAAGTTGTCCATCGTTGGAATACAGCGCAATAGAGTTTTCAGCGGCGTTGCGCTGCCGTATCAAAATGTCATTCACGACAAGTTCGCCTGGTTTAAGTTGTCCATCGTTGGAATACAGCGCAATAGAGTTTTCAGCGGCGTCGCGCTGCTGTATTAAAATGTCATTCACGGATATATTACTGGTTTTCAATTTACCCTGGCGATCTTGAAATACAACTATTTCGTTCGGGTCAACACTTACTAAATTTAACGTCTCAGCGATTTCATCTTCAATTATTTTTTTTACATCCTTGATAGAACCCGCAGATGTTTCCGCGGTGGGTTTCGACATTGACAGAGATCGTCCCCAAATATTAATCATTATTGTAAAGACTCTAGTATTTTTAATTTATTGATTCTCTAAAATTACCTTGTAATTTCCCACTCGTGTATTTATTTACAACCAGATGAGGTGGTTTCTGTGACGATGAAATCTCCGCGAGGACATTTAATACTTCACGGCCACATATCGGTGGATCATTTAATTGTTGTGTTGGCAGCGTGGAATAAAAAATCGGAAACTCTTTGAGTTTCATCGAAGAATTTATATACCGCATAAACTCGCTTGGCGGAGCTAACCCATATGAATCGAAATAGACAATTCCACGTGGATCAATCGCGTATGCAACCCAGTGAGTTCCCGATCCGCTGCTGTTATCAAGATTGATGATACCGGTTTCAACGCGTTTAGGTTTTCTCGGTAATTGATCTCTCATAAAAACCCCTCTGAAGTTTTTTATCGCTAGTTTTTTTGCAGCATCAATTAAATCAAAACTGGACAAGGGAACAATTGGGTTTTCAACTAATAAACCGTTCCTGGTATTCTTAGACCCGATTCGTTCACGGATCTCCCGCTGTACCATGAATACGGGGTTCCTGGTAGTCTTAGACCCTTTCCCATTTTTTTATATCCTTTCCCAGTTGCCTTTTTCAACGCCATCCATGCCGCGGTACCAACGGCTCCCAACGCCGCCGCCTTCGCCACCGCTGGGGCAGCCGCTGCAATCAATGCTGGTATTGCAACTAACAATGGAAATATACCACCTGATTTTATCATGTTGGCGACTGCGGCTTTTGAAAATACAATTTGAACCCCTTTCTTATTCTTTAGCGCATCATTGAAATGTTTTATTTGACGATCCGTCAGTGATATTTTATGTGTACCGCCGGACATCTGCGCTGGTTTTAACGTTATTGTGGTTCCACATTCTTTAGCGGATTTTGATCGCAATTTCTTGACCTGATCATCAGTCAGCTTGACACTAACAACACTATATGTCATTTTATTGTAAAACATATTTATACTTTCAATTGACCTAATTGGAAACTCTTCAAGTTTCATTTACATATTTTCCACTGGTGCATCAACGATTCTCATTCGTCCGCCAGCCCCTTCTAACAACATTGATTTGTCGCTGAGAATAACAGCAACCGCTCTATAATTAGCAATAGCGCCACGAAGGACATTGGCTCTGAAGTGTATATCAACGACGGATTGCCTTGTTAAATCAAGATGTTCCAGCGAAAAGTAGCAGATCGGATAAAAGTTCTTGAAATCATATTGCGATATTTGCAAACCAGTATCAACATTTTGATCACGGCCCATATATGACAGCATACGATGGTACACGCGCGCAATATGGTTTTAACCGAAATTAAGTTATATGTCTTCGGATGGTTCCTGCTGGCCATTTATTCTCAACGAGACCTCAGTAACTCCTAATTGATCAAATATCATATGACTGTGCAACTGTGATTCCACTCTTGTCATATCCTGCAACGCGATAAATATATGACGTGGAGCTGCAACGCCTTGTTGTGATGCCAAGTTCCATGTAAATGTACCATTGCTATTTGATTGCTTAACATCTGTTGTTGTTGTTAGCCAACTTAGCAATGATTTGCCACCCGTTTCCATAAATGAAAGTAGCCGCTCTTCCGTGGTAATTGATGGGGTCATTACTGGCATCCACAAGACCAATTTAGTTAAAATGACTTTACCAGCGTCAGCATCTGGATTTGCAGGATCCGCTGGAATTCTCCAGATTGCATCATTGTCACTACCCTTTAGCACGAGTACTACTGTATGCTTCGCTCCATAAATAACTTTTCGTACATTTCTGCAGAATCCAAATATATGATGCAACGGAATCGCACATGAAAACGATTTACGCTGTCCTGCCAACATTGCTATTCGTGTTGCAGCTCCTAGATTGTACTGGGGATCAGTATTTATAATCATATTCTCGACATCAACAGCAGCAGCGCCAGCATTATTATTTGGTCGTCGTACAATAAATTGAGTGGGTCCAGCAGTGTTTCTATTATCTTTTGCAAACATCATAGACAGACCTGCTGATCTTGTATAATCGTCGGAATATCTTGCTAACCCAATTATTGTTGTAGCTACATCAACATCACGTTCTATAGACTCAATCTCTTTTCCGTCAATGAGATATCTCGTGGATTCAAATAGCGCCATGATACCATTACTGACTAAGCCGACTTTGGTGCCATCTGGATACGGTGCGGGAACAGCAGAAGTATCAGTAAGTCGTACAAGTTCTCCTTCTACTTCGATAAACGCTTCACACGGCAAAAAGTATTTGCTGGTATCATGGACTTGAAGTTCAATTCGCGATCGAATATCTGCTTGTATTGCATGATAGGAATAAAATTGATAATCGCGGACGGAATCATCTTTGCGTACTTGGGCTTCCATATCTAACGCGGGATCAGCTGTTCGTTTAAACATTATATTAACATACTAGTATTTTCAATTGTGAAATTCTTTGTAATCATCGTCGTTTTTGTTTTCGTTTCAAACCACTTCCTGCTATTATGTTTGCGATATCATCTTGGTTACTGTTCGCCAACGACGCTAATTTTTCTTCCACAGCGCTATTTATTGCTTTGCTTACACTTGCAGGCATCACTGTTGTAGATGGCAGTACAACTGGCTGCTTTTTTCGTCTTCGCACCAATGATGCTATTTTATCTTTCGCGGCAGAAAACGCTTTTCCGGCAAGATTTCCAACGGCGCTGATTCCCTTATCACGAATAATATCAATGGCTTTCATTGATAATTGTTTAGCTAACGGCGCCACTTTTGGGGCCATTCTTGTAAATAGCCCCGCAATGGTATTGCCAAAACCATCTCCGTAATATGCTCTATAAACAGGCAATCGTGAGTTCACCACGTAGACGCTTATGGGTTTATCATGGTTGTAGTGTATGATCATCTTGTTATAAAACTAGTAGTTTTTCAATTAGTGATCAATCGCTAAAATCGATAGGATTTTCATCATAACCATGGGTGTCTCTGTGATTTTCAACTAATTCAGCAATGAGTTCTCGATATACATCAATGCCCATGATACCGCCGGTAAATAATCGTCTACAGATATCAGCTGCTTCATTAATTATCTCGACGGAGTTGTTTCCGGCTGGCTTCGCCCCGATGAGAACTTCCAACCGTGATATATCACTGAGGATTTTACCAGGACATGTCACGGTTGCGTTGAAATCCTTTGGATTTTTAATCGAATATCCTTTTCCGCTTGTTTTCTCAGTTGTACCAGTTGCGCCCTGACTATCATCAAGTAATTGCTTTTGTCGGCCTAGACTTTGTTTTTCTCGTTCTTGTTGTTTTTGTATACCATAACTATTAACTCCTACTTTAAAAGATCTATACTCAATTGTATCCTTTTTCAAATTACCAGTAATACCCTTATTCGTTTTATACAACCAATTAACCCATTCATCTCGGCTTATTCTACTGTTTCTATACTCGTCTTTTAAAAAGTCCTTTCTAGAATGAAAGCTTTGGGCGGCGAAATCACCAAAAATCTTATAATCTTCGATTTTTATTAATTGAGGTCGTTTGATTTCCTTTATAGCTCCTTCGGTGAGTTTGTCTATAAAGGAAATACCTCTTGGGGTGACATCAACAGGTTGTGGTTCAGGCGCAGAATCATCAATATCAGCTAATCGTTCATACTCGTGTTGGGTGTTTATATCACTGGATAGCTGTTGTATCCCTGCGCGTTTGTTCGGTCTCTGCTGCTATCTTTTCAAGCGTATCAAGCAGCGGTACCTTCTTTGCTCGTTCTTTTTCAGGAATATCTCCGTATATCGCTGCTTCAGTTAACTTTTTCACATCTTTGTTTGCACTTGTTATCGGAGTAAACAGTTGTTCACTTGACACAGAAAAGTCAGTCTGCGCTTGTTGTCGTTGTTGAAGTTTCTCGCGAAATCTGTCTCGAACCGGTATAAACTTTTTAATTGCTGCTAGCCGCTCTCGGGCTAATTTAGTTGTAAGCAATTCACCTACCATATAGTGTTTGTGACCTGAGTTTTCAAATGTGAAACTATCACAATTAAAAGCTGAGTTATTAAATAATGTACCATCAAGCTAACGTATCCATCTCCGACAAGGTTAAACTGTTCGACGCTATCCGCGAGTGTTTGAGAAATAACATCGCTGGGGGTTTCAGAATTGTAATATCTGAGAACGGCGATGAACGATTTTTTGTTAACGACGCGGCAACAACAACAACTACGTGAAAATGGAGGCGTCACGGTGATTACTTGCTACCACAACCAGATCATCCAGTACGCACATAACTGCATGAGCAAGCCCAAACTGTTGAGTATCCTTTCAGGAGAAAATCCTATGTGAATGTGTTACAAAAAACGCTTAAAAAAATAAATACATTTTTTACTGAAAGCCTTTTTTTATAGTAACGCTCACGTGGTTAGGATACTAGTTTTTCCTCTTTTAATATTTTTCTTAGATCACGAACCTTAGAACCAATTTCATCTCGTTTTTGATACTCTTGGCCGAGCTTTTGACGTATTGCTTCAACGGTGCTAAATAGCGTTATAAATGCATTAATGTCGTTACCGTACAAACAAGCATTGATGGACTTTTGAATTCCTTTCACGAGTCTATACATCTTAGGTAAAATATAACGACCCTTACTAGACTGATATTCAATTTCTTCATATTCCGAGGTAATCCTGTCACAGTCGAGACCTTCAGATAATACTATCCCTCGATTTTTTAAATTAGAAATTTCAGCAATTATAGAATTTATATCTTTGATATCCATATTTTTATAAAAATATAATATAATACATTTTATCTTTAATTTTAAAAAAAATGATAAAACACTCCTTAACGGTCATAATACAAGGGACTTAGTGAGTAAAGTCTTATGAGAGGCAAGCGGACTTATCCATAAAGGATTTATCCCCCTTGAATTGTTTCAGATGTATACGAATTTTATTTTATGGCCATTTTTCTTTGAGACGGTTGATCTAGTAATATTTTCTGCAACAAATCGTATTGAAGGCTTACAAATATCAAAATATGTACTGGCTTCATTCATTGACTGAAATATTTTCCCCTCGTTAGTTGATGTATCAAATGATTTGACATGTTTTGCCCTTTTTGCGTGTTTGCCGGTTTCACCTAATTTTGCATTCTCACTTTGAGTAAAAACTCGTAAGTTATCCAATTTGTTATTTTGAGGGAATCCATCAACGTGATCAATCACAAAACCATCTTTGATCAATCAGTTGTGACACTCGTATGCAAATCGATGACAATAATATTTCTTCTTCCCGACACCAAACATCAAGTATCCCATATTATTTACCCATCCAACCGGCTTTTTCAGAATACAGTATCTCACAACACCATCACGGGATGCTTCATAATTAACAAGCACTGGGTGAAGTCTGAAGTCTTGGCTCATTTATATAATAATATTATTTGTCTAATTTATATCTGCTTTAATTATAAACCTCTTGATATAATCTTGAGGAGTTTTTATGATTTTGTCGCTGACGGAGTCATCGGTAGGATCAATGATTCGTTTGTCATAATAGCGTTTAAGTTCCCTGTATCGTTTGCCGCCGCAACTGAGACATAATTGTGATTTTCCTCTAACGCCCACCCCACATCGGAGACATGGGAGAGGACAGAAAGAACCGTTGCGATCGCTTTGTAAATGATACCCACAGAATTCGCTTCTGCATGATTTGTTACACGGGGTTTTTGATCCAATCATTCGCCACTTGAAGTGATTCATTATACTATATTTTTCTATTTAAATACTTGTTTTAATTATAACATGGAGGAGTTCAAGAGATTATCGAAAATTAAGCCCTGGAAAAATGCTAAATTCAATCTTGATAAGGAGTTCCAAAGATTATCGAAAATTAAGCCTTGGAAAAATAACAAATTCAATCTCGATAGAGTCTCTGATACATAAAAACGTCTAATCGGTGATAGAACTATACTGGGTAAAATCAGAGAGTGTTTTAATGAATTCTACCGAGACGGTGCAGTATACTGTTGGTCGATATTTCGAATTATTGATGAAGATGTCAATGTACCCAACATCGATGCTACTATGAACGATGAAAGAGCAGCTGAGATAATTTCACACCTTGGCCCGCCAAGGGGCTGGAAATCCAAGGGTAAATTGCAAAGCCATTCCCAACAGAAGTATTTTTTCAGAATAAAATTCATTATCGAAGTCGAAGGCAAATGGATTATCAGGGATAAATTTGAACCAATTATCAAAGAAAAAAAAAACTGTCATTGTGAGTAGAGATTCCAAACCAGGAATTCTAACTGGAATTGACAAACCATACTACGAGAGATCTTATCCTGTAACAGCAATTGTTTATGGGATATATCTGTTAAATGATAAACCCGATATTGCAAAACTAGCTCCTATGAAATATTCTAGTTCACTGAATTGTGTAGCAACACGGGTAATGGAACACTTCACAAATGCATCCCGAGGAAATAAACTAACTGATCTGCGACGTAGGAAAATAACCGAATGGGAACTGACAGTGAAACAGCACGGTGCAAAGATTTCTGATATAGCTAAATTAGAAGCATCATTAAAATTCCCAATATCAGTAACGACAATAACCGGAGAAGTATTATACGAACCGAAATATCAATCGCGAGGAGCTCCAATTAAAATTATTGATCATAACGAACACGCGTGGACACCTGCAGTAACAATATTTCCACGAGATAGAACTGTGAGATATATCCCTAAGGAGTTCGTCGGGGATGTTTTCTATGAAGAGAAATTATTTGATGCTATTCATGCGTTGTGTAAAGATGATCCTGTGTCAGTGTGGTTACTTAGAAGTGATGAAGATCCCGAAAAAGGATTTGATCAATTTGTAAGACCAAATGGTGAATTATATCGCGTTGAGGAATTAGATAACAGAATGAGAAAAATCGCTAGTGATTTTTCACCGGAGAGTTCCCATGAAAAACTACTCACGGATAGTTTTACTATTCCATCAGTGGTAGCTCACTTCGCAAGAGAAAAAAACTCATGGCGTCCAACACAAAGTGATTTTCTCGAGGACGTTAAATTGAGTTGCGTCCAATTTGGTCATGGAGGACTGTGGAATACAAAATACCATCGTGGCGGTATGATTTCAATTGATATATCCGCGTGTTATCCTGGAAGTTTCCTCGGGTATGGAGAATGTAGTAACTATTTTAAACGATTTGGACACCCCACACATGAAATGACTCGTGTTGCGATTAATGGGCCATTACCTGATTTTGATTTAACCGGATTCGCTCGTGTGATATCATTTGAACTCGCTACAGGGTTACATCCGTGTAGTTATGTTTGGCTTGGTAGACATATATCTGAAAAGGCCTGGACGCCAATAGTGTTACTACGATATATGATTGATTGTGGTATGCTAATATCGTTGATTGTTTCCGAAGCTATTATATGCTATCGAACTCAGAAAGAAAATTGGCTACCACAACCCGATCTCGATCGTATAATTAGCGAATAGCGAAAACAATTTCCAGATTTCAATGAAGAACAAATCATGAATTGGTCTAAGAAGTTATTTGAAATTAAAAAAGAACAAGCAAAAGATTTTGGACGAAGAATAATCGGTAAATTTACCCAGGGTGGAAGATACGACAATGCAAAATATTCTTCGCGGTTGATCATAGACATCGCTGAATACAATTTTATTGTAACGGATTTAACGAAACAGGATATATTGTGATGGATATATTAAACAATATACGCATTTGAGAAGTTCTATGCTAGCTTATGCTTCTATCGATTTATTTTCGATGATAAATAGATTTCCTAATACCGCAGTTAGAGTAGCCACTGATTCTATGTATATCCACGAGAAATACAAATCAGATGTAGCTAAATTCACAGATCCGGAGGCAAATTGGGGATGTTGGAGATTTAAAAAGGAGACGCTACATGAGTATTGTGAATCGGCAGATGTTACCATGGATGAAAAGTACTTAACGTGTGATGAGATTCAATCCGAATTTTCTAATGCACCACCGGTATCTGATCCAATATGTAGATACAAAACAGTTTATTTAAACGGTTGTGGTGGGTCAGGAAAGACAACTCGTGCAATTGAATTATATCATAGAAACGCTAGCGTTTCAAAATCAAACATGATTGTCCTAACACCTACTCACAGACTCGCCAGAGAGATGAAACAACGAGGAGTAAATGCCTGTACTTATCATAGTTTCTTTCGATGGAAAGGCGATGAATGGACCCCTGATCGAATGGGTGATAAATTCATTCCTGAAATCATAATTTGGGATGAAATATGCACAGTATCGTTGAAAATATTACAAACATTTCTTGAGTGGTTGTTAAACAAAAACACAAAAGTCGTCATGTGCGGTGATCACGGCCAACCACCACCATTTATCGGTGCATCCCCACATGAATGGCTAAAGGGTTTTGTAGACTATTATGAAGAAATTACCACTGATTATAGATCACTTGATGAACAATTACGAGAATTCAAAGCGCTAATTAGATTACAGCCGGATAAAATCCAATGTGAAATAGCGCGTGAAATAATTTCAGAAACTCCAACGGATGATTTTTGGGAAACGTGGAGACCAAACGATTTGATAATTGCAAGTAGAAAAATAGTCAGAGACACACTTCAGATGAAGTTATTTGAATTGCATAAAGAAAAATTTGCAACACTTCCAGTACCGTTGTGTTATAGACCTTCGGATACACGAAAACAGAATATTGAAGTTGATATTCCAGGGAAGAGTGAAAAGCAGATTCTCGTGTCAAATGATATTGTGCTGGTTGATATCAGCGTCGTCGAATATGCATTGCGTGCTGATAAATCCCCATGGACGTTAGGTTACGCAGCAACAATACACTCTTCACAGGGATTGACTATATCAGATACAATTGTTTGGATGGTGGATAATCACATCGAATGGTCGAATTTAGTCTATCTTGCAGTATCCAGAGTACGAAGAATAAATCAACTTCGAAGAGTTGTCCTGGATGATAATGACACTACAATGGATGATGCTAGCATCGTTGATGTTAAAATTATTGATAAAAAACCCTCCTGTTACAAACAACAAGACAAAAAAAAAACAACGAGAATTTGACATTGATGCTGAATTAATAATTACGCTGAAGCAACAACAGAATAATCACTGCGCGAGTTGCAATTGTATAATGCGTTGACAGTATTCGGATAAAGATCCTCGCCAATTTACCGTAGACAGAAAGAATAGCAGTCTCGGTCATGTCAGAAACAATGTGATGTTAACTTGTGTTGAGTGCAATAGACGCAACGGCGCTAGTTAAGACCATGCGGTGGCAATTGAGTATCCTCGGGTATTACCTGTAGTTGCTGTCTAGTAAAACCCCGCTGAGGGGCAGTTGAATCCAATTTATAGACTGGAGGTCTACCAGTTGATCGTGTTATAGTAGATATCTTGTGTGCAGTAACACTCCAAATAGGATCAGTAGCCCTCTTTCTGCCACCTTCAAGCTCTCCTGGTTCGTATAAATATCTAACAGTGACATTACTACCAAGAATTGGCTGAGAAACGCTATCCCACTGTGGTTGTGGTATATACTTTTTTTTATTGCGTTGTTAGGTTTCATATTGATTGCTCTGGTAATCTCGTTATTTAGCGCTTCAACTACCCCTGGTAACCTTTTGATCCATTCACGGGATCGCTTTTCTTGTATGAATTCTTTTGCGTATTGATATCCAAATAACCGCTCAGCAAGAGTCCGATTAAATCGTTCAACAATTGCCTGATCGCGATGTAGTGCAGTATGCCCCCGTCTGATGGTGACATTGTGATCTTTCATCGCAGATAAAATATCGCCTTGAAATTCCTTGCCAGGATCAACTTGTAATAGATTTGGCCAGCGTAGTGGGCCTCGTCGATAAATCTTTTCAAATGCAGAAGCAACTTCAGGTGATGATTTTGTTTTTAGCGGTTCTGCTTGTTTGTATCGACTCGCAACGTCAACTACGGTTAGCGCGTATTTGTAACCGTTGTCATGTGGTAAAAACAATAAATCAGCTTGATGAACTTCATTGGGTACAGTAAAATCAAAATGCGAGAAATTGATTTGTTTAGGACGCGGTAGATAAATTTGCCATATAGCCTGTTTGGATAACCAATTAGCCGCAGTAGCCTTTTTCACTTTTAAGGCGCTGGCGAGTTTACTGATTGCTGCTTTACCTCTCCAGTATCCCCTCGGAGAATTACCGGTATAAATAGATTCCATATTATTAATTACCGGCACCTAACATCAATTTGCCTTTCATAGCTGATTTTACCAACCACGAAGCCAATTTTTCTTTGAAAGATTTATCAGGAATAGCATTTAATGCATGAATTAATTTCACATCTGCGAGATGCCTGTTTTGCAGATTGCTGCTTTTATATGCAACATCATGAGCATGACACGCCTTATCAATAGCGTTTATCGGATACTCGCTGGGTCGGGGCAGATTTTGATCATCAAGTCTGATATCTAATCGTGTTCCGGGGCCACAATAGCTATATCCTGGAAGGTACTTTTCTCCTGGGTACTTTGCCCATGGGGTTCCAGGGAGCTTTGCCAATTTAGCTGCGATATCACCTCCTCGTTTTTTTTTTTTTAAACATTTCCGGATTTCATAGAAATAAATCTAAACTTTTTTATACCACATGTTGCACATCTACCAGTAAGTGCTGATCTGTTATTTTTAGTTGTAACCGTCGTCACATCATTTGTGCTAGTACGCGTTTTACACTTCATACAATATAGATCCATAATTTATGTATAGAGATATGTATAGAATTGATTTTTCAGCGACTAAAACAAAAGAACCAGTTAAGCATCATGCAGCGCTACTCAACTCTATCCGCGCAATTATAATCGGGCCATCTGGATCCGGCAGGACGCAATTGTTGCTCAATTTAATAGTGAGATGGATGAAGTGGGATAAGTTGTATTTAGTTGCTCCTAGCGTAGATGATCAACGATGCTATGAAGTGTTAAAGGATTTTAACGAGAATGCATCAGAAATTAAGGGTGAGAACGCCATTGATTTTATAACTGATATTGACGAGGCACCATCCGTGGATGACCTTGATGGGAGTATTAACAATTTAGTCGTATACGACGATGTGATGTTAGACAATCCAAAAAACCCAGCTAGAATACTTTCCCGAGGCAGGCATAAAAACACCGACGTGATATATGTCACTCAACGCTACACTCAGATTCCAAAAGTGATCAGAGATAACTGTAATATTCTTGTTGTGTTTAACGGCGTTGATACACATACGTTACGAAATATTTGGCAGACATGGTGTTCCGATATGGACTTCAATCAATTAAAAAATTTCTTTAGTAACGCTCAGTCGACCCCGCACGGATTTATAACAATAAATTTACATGATCCTCGGACACGATATCGTATCGGACTCGATCAAATATTCGGTTGAAATCATTTTATTATTTTTGTTAACTTGTAGCAGCAGAGAGTGTGAATGACCACATCGTTGCGACCAAAATTGATTAAAAAATCGTAAAGTCTCCGTTTGCTAAATGGAGACTTATTTTTTGGGGGGTTAAAATATGAGATTTCGTAGGAAGGCTCAATTTTCCGTTTTAAGGATTCAATCAATTTTTTGTCGGAAAAGTGTGGTCTGTTCACACTCTCTGCTGCTGAGGTTATGAGTTGGTCCCTGAAGCTTATCGGCAGAAATTCAGAAATTACAGAAAAGAAGCTGGACAAACTCATGTCGAATTTGCTAGAGAAAAGGAGCAGATGTTTGATAGATGGTGTTTAGCCAAGAAAGTCAAACAAGATTATCAAAATCTCAGGCAAATTATATTAATTGAAGAGTTCAAAAACTGTGTCCATAGTGATGTTAGGACTTATCTCGATGAGCATAAGATTGAAACCTTGGAAAATGCTGCTCGAGCTGCTGACGAAGATTCTTTGACACATAAAGTTCCTTTTGTTAACAAGACTTCTACTCAACAATTAAATGGCAGAAAAGTATTTCCGCCTAATTCAAGCCCTTCTAAAACTCAAACTAACACAACTTTCAAAGATCAGACTTCAGAGAAATTTGATTCTAGATCCTTGTCTCCTCCGACGTGTAACTTTTGCAAGAAAAAAGGACACGTTATTTCTGATTGCTACAAATTGAAAAATAGGCATCAGAATCAAGACAGACCTGTTCCAAATGCTCTTATTTACAAGAGGTCAAGGTCACAATCATGTATTGAAAGCAATACAATTGTTGGGTCTAATAAATCCCAGTCTGATTTTGATATGGTGAATTATGAACCATTCATATCGAAGGGTTCTATATCACTCTTGGGTGATTCGGCCAATCCCACCCCTATTAAAATTTTAAGGGACACAGGAGCCTCTCAGAGTCTTTTATTATCAGGTACTTTGCCTTTATCTGAGAAGTCTTCTTCTAATGAAAGTGTTCTTATTCAGGGAGTAGAGTGCGGCGTTGTTAATGTTCCTCTCCATTGTGTAAATTTGTCATCAGACTTAGTATCAGGACCTGTGACAATCGGAACAGTCTCGGTTTTACCCGTTGAGGGAATAGATTTATTGCTAGGCAGCGACTTAGCTGGAGACAAGGTTGTGGTTACTGACAAGCCTAATTTGGATCAGAAAGTTGATCCAATTGAAAAAGAAATCCCTGATATACTTCAAGCTTGTACGGTTACTAGAGCTATGGCAAAGAAGGCTCTTGAGAATGAAGTTGAAATGGGCAGTATTCCCTTATCTGACACTAGTATAGGTCAGGTTTTTTATGAGATCACTTTTACTCTTGGTTTAGATCAATCAGAAGGTATTGATCATAGTGATCCTCTTTTAACAACTCATTCTCTTAATCAGGGTGATAAACGACAGTCACTTGTCGTCGAACAGGAAAAAGATCCTGAGATCTCCTGTTTGTTTCAAAGGGTCATAAATGAGACTGAAGTCATTGAAGTTCCTGTCTGTTATTGCATTAAAAATGGAATTCTTATGAGAAAATGGAGACCTTCCGAAGTACCTGCTGGTGATGAGTGGTCAGTGAACTATCAAATAGTAGTTCCAAAACCTTACAGACAGGAAATACTTAATCTGGCCCATGAAAATCCTTTGGTTGGTCATTTAGGGATTAATAAGATGTATCACAAGATCTTGACTCATTTCTATTGGCCAAAAATCAAAAGTGATGTTGCCAAATACTGTAGGTCTTGTCATACTTGTCAAATGGTAGGAAAACCCAATCAGAAGATACATAAGGCTCATCTGCAACCTATTCCTACGTTTGATGAAACATTCAGTGGAATTATGCTAGATTGTGTAGATCCCTTACCTAAGACCAAGTCAAGTAAGCATTTAAAGTTAAAAATGAAACTATTGTTTGAAAGAATTGAAAGGGAGAGAACTTTTGAGTCTGATAATGGAGTTGTGTTACTCTTGTTCATTCTTCTTACTTTTCTTCGGATTAGATATTATGGCCCGTACAAAGTTAAGAAGAAAATGAATTAGTTAAATTATAGTATTAGTGCTCCTGGGATATAAATTAATTATAGGAGTACCAGTGTATTGAAAGAAATAGCCATGTTAAATATGTAATTAATTTAGTTGTATCTGTTCCACTCGGTGAAGAAATGTCATCGGATTCTACTGACATTGGAGCGACGAATTGTTGGCATTTAGAAATTATAAACAAATCTAGACCAGAAACTTTCACATTTGCAAGTGCAAGAAAGAAATGAACTGAAAGTTATTATTATATGAGCACTTATGTCCAGATATTCTTACAAGGACAAACAAAATTTTCATGACGTTGAAATTGAAAATTCCAAACAGCAACCATGCTGGACGAGTCCACTCAAACAGGAATACTTGAAAAAGGAAATTCAGTATTTGCTGGAGAATGATTTTATCAAACCCAGTAAAAGTGATTGGAGTTCACCATGCATACTTGTTTCAAAACCAGATAAAACTTTCCGTATGTGCACTGATTAAAGGAAGGTGAACAGAGTGACAAAAACAGATTCATTCCCGTTACCATGAATTGACAATTGTATTGATAAAATTGGGAATGCCAAGTATGTCACCAAAATTTGACCTTCTGAAAGGATTTTGGAAGATTCCACTACGGAAAGAGCAAAGGAAATGTCAACATTGCGACTCCAAAAAGGACTCTACCAATATAAAGAAAGTCCATTTCAACGTCTCATAAAAATGTTCATCTCTGGTCTAGAAAATTGTGACGTCATCATCTACAGCGACACCTGGAGAGAACATCTAGCAACAATTAGAAAATTCTTTGACAGACTCACTAATGTATGTTTGACATTTAATTTGTCTAAAAGTGAGTTCTGTTGTGATTGTGTGCCTTTCCTAGAACATTTTGTGGGACATGGATAAAGTTAAAAATTTGAGGCTATTTCTTGATAATATAATTGTAGACACTCTTTCCCGTGTATAATTTATTATATTGTGTAATTTGTACTAGTTCTTTTAATCTCAGATGTAAATTGGTTTGTGATAAAAAGAAAGTTTTATCATATAAACCTTTCTTTTTATTTTATGGGGGAAGGTGTTACGGCTATTTGATTTAATTTATTTATTTTTAATTGTTAAATCCAAATTTATCATTTAGGGTTTAATATCCATTAATTGGGAAATTATTCTAGAAAAGTTTAGGCTGACTTAGATTGTAAACAAGTTTTGACCTTGGCTTGTTTGACCTAAATCCTGACCTTGCTTTAGACATTGTCAACAAGCCTCTAAAACTATTGGTCAATTTCAAGGACAACACTTTTATTTTTAGTTCTTGAGGGTGGGAAGGGAATGATTTACTTCTAGAATATTCCATTATTACGTGACTTGGAGAAGGTAGCTTCTTTCTGTGACCTTCCAGAATCACATGATTCCTCTTGTTTACGAGGGAATTATATATATATATATATATATATATATATATATATATATATATAGCTGTGTTTTGGAGGCTAACTTTAGTAGAATCTTTGGGCTGTAAGTTATTGGTTGTGTATTTCATGTTTGAGTGTTAATTTTATTCTGGACTTTGTGTCAATTCGTTGGAAAAGAAGAATTATTCTATTTATTTGGAAACAGGACATACATCTCATAATTCATGTGGATGATAAATTAAACAAGAACTGCATCACGTGACATTGTCAGCCATTTTGGATTACATCGTCAAGATTCGAACCTGTAACTATTAGAACATTTATTTATCAGGACTCTTAAAATTCCATTAGTGGATTATTTTTGTAATTCTATATTGGATTAATGTTGGATTTGATTCTCTAAAACTGTAAGTTTATTTATTTTATGAAAATAATTGTACTTAATAAAATCATTGTTAAAGTTTTACAAGCTTGTTAGTTTTCACTCTTTCTGTGTTGCTGCTTATTCGAGCCTAAGCACGTAACAGTTATCATAGACTTAACATAAAATAGTAAGAAAAAAATAACTAGGTATAAACAGTGTGACAAAAAAATAAAAATAAACACGTCTTTAATCTCGATGCTGAATTTATCATGACATTGAAAAACGACATAATATATATTGTGCGAGCTGTAACACAGTAGTGTTGTGACAGCATTCAAATATTAATCCTTTACAATTTACAGCAGATTGACTTTATATTAGTCTTGGTCACACGCGCGAAAATGTGACGCTGGCCTTTCTTGAAAGCAATCGACGTCGGGGCGCCAGTTGACAAAGTGAATGGAGTGGTAATTGTGTGTCTTCAGAAATTACTTGTAATTGTTCATGTACATAATCAATTTTGATACGCGATTGAATCGAGTTTGTAGATTGCCGGTCTAGCCGTGGATCTTACCACGCTGGAAATTGTATGTGTAGTCACACTGCAAATAGGATCAGATGCTCTTTTTTAAACCAACTTCAAGTTCACTAAGTTCGTATAATTATCCTTCAGTCACATTATCTAGCTCTGGTGTTTTGAGAAGGGGCCATGTCATTGTATTGGTATGTTTTTGTGATTGAATTAATGTGTTTCATAGAAATTAGACGAGTAATCTAAAATAAAACCCACTCAGCATGTGTTCGATTAAATCGTTCAATGATTGCCTGATCACGACGAATTGTGGTGTTCCCTCGTCTGATTTTGACGTTATGTTATTTTTCTCTCATCAAAGATATGCATTCACCAAGATTTCCTTGCCAGGTTGAACCTGTAGCAACTGTGGCTATTGTAGACCACCACGTTGAGCAATTCGTTAAATACAGATGCAACTTCTTTTGCTGTTTTAGTTAATAGTTCTTCTGTTTCTTTATAATAATTCCAACGTCAACGACAGTTAACGCTTTTTTGTATGTGCGCGATTAACGTCTACGTGTTTTAATAGTATTGTGTGGTGAAAACAAAATATCATCCTGATAAACTTCATTGGGAGAACTGTCATCAAAATGTGCATACTGACTTTGTTTAGGTGGTAGATACATTTGCAATATTGGGATGATATTGCCTGTCGTGCTAACCAATTTTCGGCAACAGAACGTGTGAGATTTACCGCATCAGCAAGTTTACTAATTGCTACTCTACCCCTCCAATATCCTCTTTGGTTATAATAAATTGAGACGACTATTGTATAATAATTGGTTTATTAATTACCAGCTTCTAATACTACTTTCCATTTTATCGTGGATGTTACAAATATTAGGACCGAATATTCAGTAAAAGTAATAAGATTTACATTTTCTCTAAATTGTGTTAAAGTAATGTTTCATTCATTGATATTAAAGTAATTTTCTAAAATATATTAAGATTTATTTCATTTATTTCTAAATCACAACTATATATATATTAATGGAATGAAAATAAATTCTCTGCAACCAAAAGAGCAATGTACATTGTTGTGTGGAATAAGTGTATGATGTTACTAAAGGCATTATACATGACATGCTCTTTTCGCTGATTCAGCAAGAAATATAAAGTCTGCTCAGCAAGAAATATAATTCTGCAAGCCACGTAGATTTCAAGATTATACATTGGCGAATTTACAATGCAGTGACTAAAAGCTTGGGTCTAACTTTCTGTCGAATGACGTAAAACAAAATGCTTCTTATGTCATGAGGAGTGAGTTATCTCTGCTGGCTAGATGTACCGAGGGATGTCCATATTTGGTCTTGCCGTGCGCCAGATATATATATATAAATAAGTGCGAAAATCAACACTTCTTTTAAGAGAGCCTGAACTCTTTCTTCTCTCTATCTCTCTCACCATGGTCATCAACGTTCCTTAACTTACGAGTAATTCCTTCTCATAGCAAGAAATGAGAAGAAGGTTATGATAAGGCTAATTCAATCTCACAGCAAAAATTCTTTTCGTAACAAGCCTTTCTTTTTCATAACACAAAAGTAAAAAATGGAATTTAACATGTGAATTAACTCTGCAATATGTTGTTGCTGTATTTTTATACGCTACATCATGAACGTGGCACGCTTGATAAGTCATATTTATTGGATATTCTCCAGGTTTTGATTGATCTTTCTCGTCAAGTCTGATATGAAATCGGGTCCAGGACTATATTAGTTTTATCCAGGAAGATGTGTTTCTCTTGGGTAATTATCACATGAAGCTCCTGGTAACTTTCCCAGTTAAGCAGTGATATCCCCACCTGTCTGCATACGAGAGAAAATAAATTTGTATTTTTGTATTACATTTCCGTCACTTGCCTGTAAGTGCGCTTTTTTAAAATTATTGCTGTGAATCCACTGGTATGGGTGGCAGCTCTGAATCAAACACAATATAAATCCATCTTATTTATTATATTTATAAACATGGATATCATTGATTTCTCAACGACGCGAGAGCATGAGCCAGTCAAACACCAGCCAGCGCTACCAAATTTTATCATAGCAAATAACACAGGCCCATTTTGGTCTGGTAATAATAATCTCGTAGTAGACGATGATGTGATGCTGGACAAACAATGAAGTCCAGCTCTGATATTTTCTCGAGGCAGACACAACAACACCGATGTTATATATGTTACTCGGCGTAATCAGAGATAAATGCACTATTTTCTTTTAGTTTTGTCCATACAAATACTCTGCGAAACATTCATCAGACTTGATTTTCAGGGGATATGGATATAATTAAGTTCAAAAACTTATGTTCACGTGCGCAAGCTACCCCACACGGATTTATCACAATAAATTTACATCATCCTCGGTAGCGATGTCGCGTATGTCTTGATTAAAAGTAGATGAGCTGTTAATAGCTTTTAACAAGTATTAATTAGGGATAATAATAAACCAGCATATAAGTTTGGAGTAATTTAGAATTGGATTTTTGTGGGTTATGGGTGGGTTATGTTGCAACATGAAGTATTATTAAATAAGTCACATCGGAGGTATTGCAACATAAATCGAGTAGGAAGAACATATGTATAGCCATATTGTGTATATAAGGTTAAGAGCTGGACAATTAATTCATTACTATTTCCCCATGTTCTTTTTTTATATCAGTGTGAATATGGATCAAAATATTGTGTTCAGATATAATTTGAGTGGAGCCATTTGTTTAGATTATTCATTGGAATTACACAGTGCTCATTGACTTTGGAATTCAAAGATATTGTTTAAAAAATATTCATTTTGGACACTACTATTGTGTTACACCATGACTGTTGTCACTTTGTCCCATTCAAGGGACATTATTGACCTGGAATTCATTCAGAAAAGTAAATTCTTTTGGATTATTTTGGATTTAATTCATAATACTATAAAATCCTCTTTAATTTTCATTTTGAATTAAATTATGTATTAAGTTTTATAAACTTTGTTGGTTTTGGTTATTTCTGTTACTTAGTTTAAGACTAAATAGTTATAACATGCATGAATGTTAATTGCAATGAGCTATACATAGGTGTTTACATGTTTTAAACTCAGTCTTAAAAATGAGCGTGTTGACAAGTTTGAGTAATTTCCTATTGGATGATTGAATCACTTTGGTTGTTTTGTGACATAAATCATGTAGGAGGTATTGCAACTTATAATAATATGATCATGTGAATGTATATAAGGACAGAGTTGAACAACTAATTCATACCTAGTTCCCATTTCTTAGCATTATACTTTTCTAATATCAGTCTGTAGATGTATATATTGTTGTGTTTAGATTTAGTTTACGGGGAATCTATTATTTATTGAGTCTGGTTACAAAGTTCTCATATTACAATCTGGACTAAAGCAACATTTTGGAGATCATTGCTAATTCATTCAAATGAGTTCTGGACAATGCCATTGTAATGCATCAAGATTGTTACAACCTCATCATATTCAAAGATATTGGTACATCAGCACATTCAGGATCTGGAATTCATTGGAAAAGTCTATTCTTTTTTACTTGTGATAATATTTTTTTTAATGATTAAGTTGGATTTAATTCATAATACTGTAAGTTTCTCTTAAATTTTAATTTTATGACTTAGACAATTAAGTTATTCATACATTTTTTCTGTTACTTAGTCTAAGACCATTGAGTCGTTACAACATTGTAAACTACATATAGCAATTTATAACAAATAATATACTTTTTACATTTTAGATATCATGTATCAGTTAAAGTAATACATACAGCATAGTTTATAATTAACGGAAGCATGAGTATCATCATTTCTGACTTAGAAACTTATTGATGCTGTTTATAATCTTAAAAAGCTTACAAGTCAACTGACGATGCATACATTTACAATTGATGTTGGGTTCCGTGTTTGTTAGCCAAGGTTCTAGTCCGTTTGCCTAATCTCCTCCTTGATGGATCGAGCAGATATTTGTGTGCTATGGGTCTGTGAATTTCAATAGATACGACATTAAAACAAAGCATCCAATCAAAATTAAGTTGTTCAAATGTATAAGTATCCTTTTGAAGTCAGTTGCCTCCACCATTTTCAAGCGATGTAGAATGCATCACTGTTATACTCTGTTGGTTAGTTTGTATTACATACCAAGGAGGCAACTCATGAATCCAATAGACTTCGCTAGGACATATCACTAAAATATCTACTTGATCCACTAAGGTTCAGATAGGGTTCACATATCAGAACCTTGACTAGCGAAGATGGATGGGTTACTTACAGTGGCGTCGCTAGGGTTGGTGTCACCCAGTGCGGTAAACTGATGGTGTCATCCCTCCAGACTTCCAAACTTTGCTCCGACCAGCTCTGGATCTCATTCAAATAAGCACCAGACGCTCTGCAGACTGCATGGTGGCACCCTGTGCCTGCTAGTCATGTATTTAACTATGATCAGTAATCCGATTAGACCGAGCAGTGTGTGCTCTGTAAAATTTGCAATTTTTCATTTTGGTGTCACCCCTCTGAGATGGTGTCACCCGGTGCGGTTCGCATCCCCCGCACCCCCCTAGCGACGCCACTGGTTACTTACAGTCTGTTATTTACATTTTTGAGAAAATTGACGATGACAGACATGTAAATCAACAGTATTAAGGCAATCTTAATTTTTTATAGCTTTTTTTAAAAGTAGAAGTTGAATTAAGAATATGATCCTCGATTAACTCTGCTGCTGGGTGACAGAAAGCACAAAAGTGAAGTCAAGTCTGGGTCCGCATTTTAATACTGGTATGGGTCCGCTTCTGAGTTTGTGTGTGCGTGTTAGACCAAGACCAAACTCTCCTTTTTATTTAGGGATCAACCATGAAGCCTTTGAGAGAATATGGTGAAATTTTTAATACAACTATTTTATGTCATAAATATATATTTTTATTATAAATAAACTATTGCTATTAAATTCAGATAAAGTAAAACATTTTCTGTCCCGAAATAAAATCCTATGTCCTGAAGATTAATCAATGGTCCCTTAAATAGCAATTTGCAACATTGAACATGGCCGCTAATAGTAATAGATTGAGGTGTACACTATCCATGAATAACGTAACATTTTGTACTGTAATTGCGGCTCTTTGCATTTCTTCTCTACCAAAGTCTTGTATTTCACAAAAAATTCTCAATGCAGACGTTCAAGAAGAATTCGAAGCTACTAAAGAAACGGGAGATTTTGGTCCCGAACTACGACTACATGAAGCAGACGACGGAAAATCCAAACCCATGTCGAATGTGGACGATAGCCATACAACTGATGCAGAAGATATTTTAATTAAGTTACAACCTGATGAGAATGAAATCATTCTTGATAGTGGAACAGCTGATGATAAAGACGTTGACAATGACATAAATGGGTTGCAGGACGCCCCAGATGCCGATCTTACACTGATCAGGAAGAATAAGGATTTATTTTCTTTCACCGTCAATGACATAGACGGAAACCTCGTGAAGCTAGATAAATATAGAGGAAAGGTGGATCAAATCAAAATGACTTTATGTCTTGTTTCTTTCATGCACATGTACCATTAAGTGAAGTTGGTAAATTGGTATGTAAATTATTTATAAAGGAAATTGGAAGAAACAATGGGATACTACAGTATACTTTACAGGCAAATAATCTCTTCTCCTTGACAGGATAAGATTTGTTGTATGTTTAAATTCCATGTAGGTCACACAAAATACTCCACATGCATGTCATTCCAGAGAACCTTTTGCACAATTACGCATGGGTCTTTATCTTTCATAATGTGTTTGTTGGATGTTTTTAAAAGATACATTTTGGAGCACAATCCATCATATTCCTTGATGGGCATGCTCGAGCACATGTCTTTGACTGAATTGCTTACATCTTTTTGCACAGTGACTGGTCCTTCAGATACTAAGTGATGTCACATTCCATAATCGGTGATGCATCAGCCATGTCTGCTTCAACATCCTCATGGACCCAGCCACAACCAAAACAAAGGTTTACACTTGAGTGGCTGCTATTCATGCAAGCTGGTCATAACAGCATGTACAGACCCACGTTTGTTGATTTGTGTTTCATTGGTGTGGGGGAAAAAAGTTATGTAGTATTGAAGGCATTGACCCCACATTCGTAAAACCAGTCTATAACTCTCATTCTCATACTAATCTCTTTGTATTATTATTAAATTTTGAAAAAAGTCACAAAAAATAATCTGGAATTTCAGAAGAGTGAGAGAGTTAGAGGTTGTTTTTGAGACAGAAAAAAAGCAAAAATGGCTTGATATCCATATTTTTTTGCCTAGGAAACATTAACAAATTGTGTTATCATTGTTAGAAAAAAACCGATGAAAGTCTGAGCATCTGCTGGTGCAACTTATTATTCCATGCTATGCTTAATTCATTGAAATTTTATTATGGGAAGTTGTCAGATATCTGCTAATTGCCAGACTATAATTGGGGAAGCAAATATTATGCCAGATAGTTCTATGTGACACCTTTTCCAAACTGCAATCTGAAACTGACATGATTCAGTTTTAATGCTAAATATGTCATTTTCTGTACAACTGTATTGACTATTCCTACATACGCAGTGGTTTCTGTTGCTGTATCCCCTAGGGGTGCAAAACTGAGAGTAAACAAATTTCCTTGGTGTCAAAACTGGGGTTTCAGAATGAGTAAAAAAGAAACTTTGATATCAAAACTTGGTGTCAGATTAAACGTTCAGGGTCTCTGAAGTGCAAATGAGGGTAAAGAGAAACATAGTCTGTAGAGCATCTACTCAGACCAGAACCCAGTTACAGTACACGCAAGACCATTTTATAACAGAATAAAAGTGGGTTCAGACCTATGAATAATTATTACACATATAGGTGTTAAATTCTTGACTGGGAGGGTTTTCTTCCTGAGATGAGGGGTGTCTCACATCTTTACTGTCAATGACTAAGTTTCCCTTGTGTACAGAATTATTGCATTTTTGTTCTATTTTTTTCACTCCTTGCTTCTTGTAAGTTGTAGTATATTTACAGAAAAACTGATCACGTGATTGTGAACTGGGTTACACAATGCAAGACAGTTTGGTGTCTAATTTAAAAGCAGTATTAAACAATTAACATGTCTTGTATTGTACGTGTTTGTCAACATGGATGGTACTGTGTGTGATCAGATGTACATGTAATTCTAAAAAGATTAAATTCATTAGTTTTTGATGGTTTTGGATTACTAAAGAGTTCAGTCAGTATAAAAGAACAAATATTACTTTCATTTTGTTTCTGCTGAGTAGGTTCTTCTCTTCTCATAATGCTGGTTTTAAAAGTTGCAAGCTTGGTAAGAAAGACTAATGTCTATGTATATTTATTATACATACAGGTGTGAACTTCTTGATATCATGTATAAACTGCATGTCATGAAAACATAATAAATGGGACAACACATATTCCATTTTTTAAATCCATGTGTTAATTTGCATCAATTTTGGAAAAAGTTATATTTTCTAAGACACTGTTTGCCATCTTTGGAGTGAATGTGATCTCCCATTTATGGTAGCATCCCAATTTTTTTACTTGGTAAAAATACTGTTCCCCGATAACAAAATCACACAATAGTTCTCTTACAGATTTACAAAACCTACTTGCATTGGGTCATTGCTGGAATTAGAATGTCATAGAAAATCCTTCCTTTTTTAAAGCCAAAACATCTGACAAAATTGTCCATATCTTCTGACTTGTCCTAAACTGACTTCTCTCTTGTTACATCTATATACATATGAACTGTGAAAATGAGCCTGTGATATTGTTGATAGTATGTACTGCTATTACTGCTCATGGACTAAGCATATAGTTCATAAATGTAGTGTGTTTGTTTGTTTGTTTAGAGTCTAATGCCATTTTTCAGCACACAATAGGCTGTACATGGTGGCCAGTATTATTGGTGGAGGAAGAACCTGGGAAAACCCCCCAAAAGAACCACCGACCCACGAGAAGCTACTGACAAGCTTTCTCACATAACTACATTATCCAAATCTTAGACTCAAACCCACGCAGACAGAGGTGAGATGGCAATAATCCTTTACGGATAGCGCTTTAGACCTTCGGCCACTCGTAGCCCCCAAATGTAGTGTGAATTTGTTGCATTTGTTGTTTATATTTATGCAGGAATATATGCAGATTTTTTTACAAAAGTGATAAAGACAAAAGTAAGTTGTGCACAGAAGCAGACCAAGTTTTTTTAAATACATTTTAGACTCTTTATCACATATTTGTATTATTTGCTAAACAAAATTAACATAAAGATGTTTCTTCATTTGGTATCTATTTCTGAATCACTAGCATCTGTTTTATCCATGGGATGTCTTCATATTTTTGCTGTTTAACTGTCAGCAGGTTGATCACTCTGACATCTACAAATCCCACTGCAGTATAAGTACCCAGCATATGCCCGGAGGGGAACAGGACATTACCCCCCTGTCAAATACCCCCCTGCCATTACACCTCCCCCCCCCCCGTATATTACCCTTCTTTCCATTACTCCCCTGCCATTACCCCCCTATTAATTACTCCCCCCCACACACACACATATTACCCCCAGCCATTAGCATCATTTAGACATACAGATACAAAATCGAACTAAAGCAAATAAGACGAATTTAATTAAAGTGTACACAAACAAAATCTGATAATCCGTGCTCAATCTATACTATTATTTTGTCTTAAGCTCACTGAATAAAATTCGAGCAGAAATGGTTTCAAGTTAAGTGTTCACAACACAATCTGATCAGAGTATTGGCTTCACAACAATAAAAATGATTTTTGCAGTTTAATCTATGGTCCATCTATGCCATAGTGTTGGCTTCACCTCACTGAATATACTTTGAGAAGAAATGGTTTCTAATTAAGTGTACACAAATACAATCTGATAAGGTATTGGCTTCACCTCATTGAATATACTTCAAGCAAAAATTATTTCTATGCGCATGATCCAGAAAAACTATATATATATATATATATATATATATATATAAATGCAGAATCTAAGTGAAGGAGCATCAGTATATATATATATATATATATATATATATATATATATATATATATACGTTCTTAAAAATATTTATCACCAGAAATATTTTTACCATGGATGAAGTTCAGAGTATGCGTGGAAAGCAAAAAATTATGCACAATGGATATGTCTATGTAAAGCAGAAAGATTTAGTGGCAGGTGTAATCAGTTATGAATGTGAAAAGGGACGAGGAAATTTATTAGGAGTATCTGAATGTAAAGCAAAGATCAAAGTTATAAATGATGTTGTAGTAGGATCTCTGCATGAACATACACATTCACCAGATTCAGCACGATGTGAAGTTCTGCAAGTTAGACAAAACATTACAAAAAGAGCAGTGGAAACAGAAGAAACACCTCAACATATTCTTGGCCGGGAAATGCAGAATCTAAGTGAAGGAGCATCAGTACAAATGGTTCCTATACAACATCTTCGTCATCAGGTCCGACGAAAACGACAAGTTATTCAAGCTCCACAGCCTCTTCCATCTGATCGAGCAACCATTGAACTGCCTGAGGTATACAAGAAACTTCCAAATGGTGAGAATTTCTTGTTATTTGATATCAGTGTAGGAGATATAAACAGAATTTTAATCTTTGGGACTGATAAAATGTCAACATTATTAGCACAATCTCCTAATTGGTTCATGGATGGAACTTTTGCTATTGTGCTTGAGCTTTTCTTTCAATTATATATGGTGCATGCACTCATCAGTGGTGATGTAATTTCTTGCTTCTACTGCTTGCTTCCAAATAAAACTATGGAAACTTATTGACGTCTTTTCACGGAGATAAAGGCACTAATTCCAAATGATCAGCCTGCAACAGTTATGATGGATTATGAAAAAGCAGCCATGAATTCTGTTGCAGAATGCTACGCAGGGATAGATGTACAAGGATGTTTTTATCATTGTTCTCGGGGCATATACCGAAAAGCACAAGCTCTTGGATTTCAGGAAAGATATCAAACTGATTCAGAATTTGCAATGTCAGTCAGAATGGTTGCTGCTTTGGCTTTTTTGCTGCTTTCTTACACTGTGCAGGTTTTCGAAGAACTTCAAGAACTTACAGAAGATGACGACATGAATCAATTGTTAGATTATTTTGAAGATAACTATATTGGCAGAAAAAGACGTCGAAGCTGAGGTAATCCTGTTTTTGTTCCTCAGGTTCGGAGTGTATACAGCCATGTTCAAAATGAATTACCTCACACTAACAACAGCGTTGAAGGTTGGCATCGAAAAATGCAAGCTGCCGATGCTGCTGACCATCCAAACATTTGATGGTTTTTGACAATTCTTCAAAGAGAGCAAACATTCCTCAACATGATAATTTCTCAGCAACTTGGAGGACATCCAGCACAACCAACTTAAAAGAAATATCGTGACTGCATTGCTCGGATTATGAACATTGTTAACGACTTTGCTAATAGAAAGCACTTAGAATACTTGCGAGGGATTGCACATTCAGCTGTAATCATATAAATATAACATATTTTATGGTAATATAACATTATGATATGATGATTTTACTATTGAATATTCCAGGACAAGTATGTTTTCAAGGCAGAGATTCATTTACTAAAATAAAAATTTAAAGTAAAATCTTTTGAAATTTATTTCAATTTATTATTTACTCTTGGGATATAACAAATATACTTGTATATAGTAATAGAAGCGGGGGGGGGGGGGTAATGGCAGGGGGGGGGGGTAATATACTGGGGTGTGTGTGTAATTTCCTAGACATAATTGTCCTAGTTGCTATACATATAACATATAATTGTCCTAGTTGTAATAGATGAGTTGCTAGTTATTTACCTATTTATTATGCTAATACAGCATTAAGTTAGCATGAAGGGAATAATTTCAATATTCTTCCTGGATTTATAAACAAATTAACATAAGTGTTTAGATGATCAGCTTGCACTGTTAGGAAACAGAAAATGTGTAGCAAAATAATTTCACCTTATGCCCTTCATGTATCTTGTAAAGAAAGAAAAGTGAAAGTTAGAAGGTCACAACATGGTCATAAAAGCATATTGTTATATTTTTCTTTACAAATCCTCTTTATCATTAAGTAGGATTTAACTGTGTTTTGTATTTTGCTAGGTTGCCTTGGTGGTAAATGTTGCTTCAGAATGTGGTTACACAGATGGTCATTACAGGGCACTAGTCCACATGCAGTCTCTTCTTGAGAAGACAAACAAATTTGTTATTTTGGCATTCCCCTGCAACCAGTTTGGAGCTCAAGAACCTGGAGTATGTATTTGCAGGATAGAAGTATTGTTTCTCTATTAAATTTGAGTGTACTTTATCTTTTTGAAATTTTACAAGTTATAAAATTTAAAAATTATGATTTGTAAGCATTTCATTTTAAAATAACTAAATTTCTACGTACATTTCATAAAACTTGGAAATTACCAAATTTTTGTTTTCATATAATTGTATTTATAGTATGTCTGCACAAATGTACCATCTTTTACTTCATTTGGTGTTGTTTTTGTTATTATTTTCTCATGTTTATCACAAATGCCAACCTTGCATTAATATTTCTCCCTCATATATGTTACCTAATTATTTTACTTTAAGAGATCATTCTCAACCTGGTAGATCTGGCACTCCCAGACTTGAAAAGACCTTCACCATATCATTTGGTTTGTTTGAGAAACAGTGTTAAAAAGATGTCTTTTGCAAAAGGCAAACTAGAGTTGCCTCACCTTGCATAGAGATACTAACCAAGTCCTTTGCCAGCAACTACTTCCTCTTTCGTCTCATCAGCATGCTCTTAGTAGATGCCTCACAATTCTCATCCACATTTTCATCAGCTTGAATGAGCTTTCAGAGTTGAATTCTCTCAGGGAAGTATACTCCATCATTTTTCTGGTAAATCTCTTAGTTGCCTGTCTGTGGTCCATTGTACTTTCAGTTCATCTTAGTACTTTACATGTATTTTAAGTTTTGTCAATTTTTTAATTATTTATTCCAAGTGATAAGATCATTTAATCCATGTGATATGATAATTTTTGTTATATTTTCCCACATTTATTTTAATTCTTTATGTTCATTTCATTGTAAGCTTAGCACAGTGGTTAATTAATTTCATTTATAAATGCCATTGTTTTGATTTCTCTAATTTCAGGTTATTAGATGTGCAAGCTCTTAAGGTGGCTTAGGATATTCACCCAACTTGTAATAATTATACAGGGGTATTTGTTCTCCAATGTCTAAAAAAGAATGGGTGATCATCATGACTAGGCAGTTAACCCTAGCTGGTTTTGTAACTAAGAAATACACAATGGAATGCAGGCATCATTAATATTGCTACTGATTCTGACTTTATCTCCAACTTCCTTTTGACCAAGTCACTGGAAGCAGAATTGTTGTCCACCACCATGTTAAACGATTACATAATAATAGCATACTATCATCACAATCTATCAGGCCAGTACCATACTGCCAGTACCTGAACCAGTCCTGCATATTCCATCACCACGTGCTGAGTAGGGCCTAACTGGAAATCGCCTCGAACATTCGCTTCAGCTGAATATCCGGTTTTTCGGTACTATTCGGAAGTATTCGATTTGGCAAATAATACGCGCACAAATGGTTACAAGTAAAATAATTCAATAAATATCGAACTTTTAAAAAAAAGTTTTTTAAAACATAATAATTTTAGTTAATAATAAAAATTTTCAACTTATAGGCGATATATACGGTATACGGTACACGAAAAGTTTAAGCTTCGCATACGATAATGAAACAAACAATACTCTCTGAAGTCGCACCTTTTACTCTGTTCATGCCCAGATCTGGCAAATAGTACATCCAAATACTCGGAGTTGGTGCTTGGCGAAAATTATCTACTAGGTTAGGCCCTAGTGTTGACCCTATTAAGGCCTTGGTGATCATGGCTTCATGGATCTAAGCACCTCATGTCAGTCAGCCTCTTGCCATGTCAACTCCAAGCTCAACTCTGCCTTGATCCAAGTCCTCTCCTATCTGATTTGGGTATGGTGATCTGTCTTTCAAGTATACCATGCCCTCAACCCAAGACAGAGTGTCTGTAACCAAGCCATATCAGTTCCAGTCTTTTTTTTAATGTGAATATCTGTATTGTTGACCAGCACCAGAAAGGTCCATCCCAAGTTTTGGCTGGATTTAGACTTGGTACAGCAATGCCCTAATTCCAGACACCTGATACACATCTCAGCACAACACTCACTTCAGCATGATAGCTACATCCATAAACTATGGGTCATTCTCAGATCAACAACTGCTATTATTCAATCTCCTGTGTCTTGACCACATGGAGGAAGGTAGAAAACAGGCTACCAGAAGAAGGCAAACATTGTACTGGCCCAGTAATCCAGAGTCAAACCCTCATTTTCTGACAAGAGAGCCTTTGAACCACTGCTAATAGCCTCTCTGATTCACCTTTCTTATAAGATCAGCTACCTAGTCAGTTTGATTACAGCATGCAGCATCTGAGACACATGCTTTATCAGTTGATCTAACTATCTGCATGAATGTTCAGTTATTCTTGATGGCACTTCCATTTATTGCCAAGAACAGACTCCCACTAATAGGAAATCATATCGTGTCTCAAAACCACTTCCTTCTTTGTACCATACTTCCCAAAGGCATCTCATGACCTCATAGGCATATTAGAGTGGTACCTGAAGTGGGCTGAACTTATCAGAAGGGGAGATCTCATTTCTTCTCACCCAGAGAAGGAATGGATGGTATTTATGCTCAGGTTCTTGATTTCTTGGGTTCTTCACAAATTTCTTAGTTTTTAGGTGTATATATTCACCTATCAGCATCATCTAGATAATGAGATAGAGACCATAAATTACTTTCTCCAGCTTTTACCACAGAAACCTTTCACCTCAAATGGTTCAGTTTGACATGGTGAAACCTATCCCAGCAGCACAATAGGTTGTCATCCTTAGAGAAACCTCATAATGACACAGGTTACTACATGTATACTTCTGTTGGAGTTACTGGAGCATGCACAGACCATGTGCTTACTCTAGCCTGAAACACAAAACTACATGTGTTTGGAGACCAGAGATAGGGCCATGTCTAGGGTAAGAAAATGTAGCTCAATCTACCTCATATCTATTCACATAATTAACATATTATGCCTGGATACTGTAGATAAAGAAGAGACAATTTTTGGGGGAGTAAAATATGTTTCTTCCATATTACGTTTACTTCAGATATGGAAGGTCATGGGTTCGAACCCAGGCCAAGTTTTACCAAAGATGAAAACAATGGTACTAGCAGCTGCCTTGCTTGGCTCTCATCCTTAAGAAGTTAGTGTTAAGAATGGTTGGCCTGGTATCAAGATAATATGACTGGGTGGGACATCATGCTACATGTCTGCGGCATGATGCCCCAAAAGCTAGGCATCACTATAAACTGTCACACTGCAGACATCATTGTTAATATTATGTTAAAAATCCAAAATCACTCACACACACACACACACCTCCCTGAAAGTTACGTTGCTGGAAGAGCATGCACATCTGTTCGAGTAATAACTGTGACAGTTTATGGTATTTAGCACCAGAATTTCTAGAAAAGGGGAGATCACTCTAGTCTGAAGCAATGGCTTGTTAACATGTTTGCTGCTAAAGCTAGCTGATGACTGTGTGGCACTGGATGTTCAAACATAATACATGTATGATCTTATGTATTATTGACTAAACTTTACTTTAAAAATTAGTTATAATGATTCTTTTCCCACAATTTAGTTATAAAACTACATGTTGAAAATGTCACAAGATTCTGTTCAAATGTTTAGTAAATATTACTTTAGTTTTAGACTGCTTATGCATGGAATTATTCACTTAACTCTCCAGATGGTTAACTAGCTGACCCACCCCCTCCCTTGCAGAAAATCTTTTTTTTGCACCCATGACTGTATGTATGCCATATATTTACAAATGTTTGCACATTTAAAACAAACATTTGTATTGCTTTGCTTATAGTGGCATTAAAATTGACGTTAAAACTGAAGGTACTTGTTACTCATTCACTCATCTCTTACCTTTTAGCTTCACACCTCCTATTAAATAGAATGTATTCTGCAGTCTGCATGGAGAAAGATGGAGTGATACACTTTAAGAGCCTAAGAAGGTCCATCACTTACTATGAAATTTTAAATGTTTCTGCCATTAACTGTTAATACAATGAATTTTGTATAAATTTAATGCTTGTCTTTTGTTACAGACCAATCAAGAGATAAAAAAATTTGCTGAAGACGTTTATGATGTGAACTTTCCTATGTTTTCCAAGATTAATGTCCTTGATAATGATGTTCCAAAAGTCTGGCAGTACTTAATAGGTGGGTAGACAACATAAGAATTGAAAGAAAAAGCACTGTAACAGTTTTTATTGGTAATGCTGAGAGGTTAAAGCATTGCATTAATCTTTGCTTTGCTTGCTTGCCATATGTTAGACATGTACATCAACAATGATTATGATTTGTTGCTATTAACATAAACTTAATTGCAATACATTTTCCATAATTATCACCATTCCACTGAATCAACTACTTGTATTTATACAGTTTGATTCATTCATATTGAGAACTACAGTAAAACCTGTTACGAGACACCACCCATTGTGCCAACAAACACTGGTCTCTCATAGCAGGTTTTTTACAAAAAGACTAGTTTCCAAGGTCCAGTTTTAGAACAATTTCAAGAAAAATAACCACAATCACTGTATATATATATATATATATATATATATATATATATATATATATATATATATATATATATTCTAGTCGTTATAAATAGTTCTTGCTAAAATATTATATGCATTCATCTAAAAACAAAATTATATAGCAATAAAGATATACTTCTATCATTAAACATGAAATCACATTTACATTTGAAGATAACATATTTTAGCATATGAAATTGTTTCTGAATGGCACCTTTTCTTTATAATAAACTAAATTTGTTTTACCGACGTTTAAACCACTTTTTATGAGTTATCTGCTAAATCACTTCTTTCAGTTACATTAAACATTTTTTCCAGAATTAAAAGTTTTATCTTTTTAGTGGGAAGTTCATCCATTGTTATTGAGGTTCAGGTGTTAAAAATTATTAGTGCTCCTTTGTAATATCGAATGTAAAGACAGTTTTGACTGGACTGTGGGAAAACATTAAAAGTCAATACATGTGCATTGCATATCTAACCATTAATGAAATAAAAAGAAACAATTATCTTGTCCAGAAACAGAAACATTTACTCAAGAGACAAAGGTTAATGGCTTCATTCAAAGATGACATACAGGGATTAACTCTTTAAGCAAAGTGTGTAACCTGGTCGTATCAACTTAAATAGACGACAGCTTTGTGATTGGGATGTAATCACCAAAAATTGGCAGGAAAAAAACAACAAATGTCACAAGTCTTAAACACTATCAATCGAATCCTGCAAACAATTGTCTCTTGCTTATTTAATAGGCAATGACTTTATTGATCCCAGGCAATATGGATTAACTCTAAAGACAAATTATGCGCAACCACTACATCAACTTAGGCAGTACAATGGCAGTTTGTGACATGTACATGAGCTTGGTTTAAGGACTGTAGCATCTTTCACCAGTAGCAACAATACTTTTTTTATTTTTTAAAGATTACTCTTATGTTTGTTCTTGATCAGAACAATCATTGCTAATTAAGCTGTCGTTGTAACAATTGATTACATGTAGGCCAGTGGTGTCTGTCCTTGCGATATGTTCGTTGATAGGGATGCCGAGTCCTATGATAAGGATGGGAAGCAGGGTAAGTGTGGAAATAATTAGTCTGGTCCCTTGCTTTTATGCTGTCTGCATTACTCACCACTATACAGGGAGCATACGAAGCATGGAACCAGACTAGGAAATAATCTACATATACATTAGTCTGGTTTATGATAAAAACGTTAAAACACTATAAGCATAGCTAACAAGAAAGTCAGACATCTGTAGCCAGCCTATTTATTAAAAACTTTTTATTCAAAATTTAGAATGGTATGGGCGTATGTTTTTACAGGGAGTAAGAAAAGGTCAGTAGAGTTTTTTTTTTTTGTGATGCATTCATTCATAGCAGCATTGAAATGCATATTTTGCCAAGATATTGTGGTCGTTGGTCACATTCAACAGGTAGTCACTCATAACAGAATGTTTATATAATAGAATTGATCAATGCATTGTGATTGTGGTCGGAAATAACAGTTGGTCACTCACAGCAGAGGTTGCTCATAGCCATGTTTACTGTACCATTAACCAAGTGACCTACTGTAATATCATTTACTTTTGTACATTTTAATTTTGTTCTTTTTGTATTTTTTATTTTTTGAAAAGGCATTTTCATGGGTACTTAAATTCATGGTTTTGCCTGTCAAAGTTTGCATTATTGTTGGTATTGAATTTCATGGAATAACCATACAAAATATTCCAAATAACTTTGCAAAAGAACAAAACAATAGCAACAAACGATGGTAATCAATGATCATTATACTGTATGGTACCTTAAAAACGCACACTACCTTTATCATCTACTCTTGTTTGGTTGCTTACAAAGGAAAGAGGTTTATTAGCTGTAGAATTTTTACTATGGGTATATTTAACTAATGGTACTTAATGGCTCAGTGATAATGAGTTTCTTTTGTTGTACAGTGATAATAAATGTACTAATACATGTACTTACCAACTCAATATATTGTTTAATGAAATAAAACTGGGGTCATGGTTTCTAATTAGAGCCATAACTGTTACACCTGCTTGAAGTGTGTTATGTGTCTGCATTGACAACCAATCATATTTTATAAAAACTGAATCAAGCTACCTGTAGTACAAAAAGAAACGATGATAAATAATTATCCAATACAACCACCGATGGAAAAATTACACAATAAAGTATAAATAGTATACTACCACTGTGAAAGTTATTTAAGTTTATTCCTTCAAGAAATTTAGGGTCATAGTTAAAATGAATAATGGTGGAAATAAAAGCTTTCTGCTTATGATGCTGCATTCAGACTTAAAGTTAATGAATATACAGAAGCGAATAACTGTGTTGCAGCATCCAAAGTTTGTGTACACAAGAAGCAAGTATAGGAATGGAGAAAAGCAAAGCAGCATTAGAAGCGATGCCAAGAGTAAAGAAAACACATCAGACTGGGATGGCTTTATCCCAGAACTGGAGAAAGAACTCGTTGATTTTGCTAGTGAATGTTGACCGAGCGAATACATTCTTACAAGATCTGCAATCAATCTGTGTTCTGTGTTAATTTTTGAAAGATAAAAACTGCCCAAATACAAGTGGGCAGATTCATCAGATTTGTTGCATTGCATCAAAGCTACCAAAAGACTTGCTAGAAAAAAACCTAATTGTTTCACAAGTTTATCTTCCAACATAGAAAAGAGTGCTCATTTGAGCTATTACAGATTGGAAATATTTCAACTTGTAAAGTAGTGTTTGCACATTCAGTTTCATTGGGCTTGAATATATTTTATTTTAGTAATGTTGATTGCTGAAAGATATACCGGTACCTTTATAACTAATAGTATATGAATTTGTCTCAGACTTATGGCTCAACTTATGTGCAGGTCATGCACTTTTAAATGTTTTTACCTTTTCAGTTTGGAGTGGGGGATTTGCTTACATACAAATGGATTTGTAAGTTAGTATATATGGTAGGTTTCTTCAAGGTGTGTACACATTGATGAAGCCAGATAGGTACATGTATTTTGGACTGTTGTTAGTCAAAGAATTGTAGCAGAAAGTAGATATTTCATGTTTGATTCTGGAGCAAATGGGTGGCCATTAGAGTGCTCAGTTCCTGTTACTCAAATTACAATCCAAGTAGCCATGTTTATACTCCAAGTTTCTGTTGTAGGTATTGAGATGAATCTGGTACAAGAGAATCACATTAGTTAGGTTTAGAATGTACTAAGGAACACAATGCTTTTAGTGGCATCAACCAAAAAATTACTACAAGTTTACAATTTAAAATCAAATGGAAATATCTTACAACCACGTGAGAATTCTCCTCACCACTTTGAATTTTGGAACAGTAGTTACCTCTAGTCACCTTTGGAAATAAGTTGGTGATTGGTCAAATGAAAAAGAATCCTTATTCCTTACTCCTCTCGGTTTAGTTTAAGACTAAAGTTCATTGGCATCAGTCTTACAATTTATATTCTTTTTGAAAACAATGGGAAAAGAAATGGATTATTTATGATTGGATCTTGTATACTATTTCTCAATAAATGCCAACAAAGAATTTCATTTTTCTTGCAGAGAAATCTGGGAATGCCCCCAACTGGAACTTTTGGAAGTACCTTGTTGATTCAAATGGACAGGTTCTGAAGGCTTGGGGTCCATGGATACCGGTTGATGACATCTTCCACGAAGTGAAGGAGGTGGTAGACAAGGCAATATTTGAGGATGAATCTCAGTTTCCTCCTCATGGAGGTGAATTATAGAAACATCATATAATTTTTTAAGGCATGAATGGTGATCACTGCTTCTTTCATTCATTGTCAAATCATACAGTAGCTTCATTGATTACTGTTGCCAGGTATATCTGGAAAATCATTTTTCTTTTTGCATGCTAAGATGAAAACTCAGAATGATGCGAATTTGTGATTTATTTTAGATTGTAGATTCAAAGATTGTGTCATTTTCTTTTTTGAGATGCAAAACTAATTGTTAAATCCAAATTGACCTAATTATTGTTTAATTTCTACAATTGTTGTCTCTGTTTTCTGTGTAGTCTTTTATTTTTTTGTCTCATTACTACATTCTCTACTCATATTAATACCTTTAAAAAAATGTTGATTTAAATAATAAATAAATAAGTAAAAAGTAACATTTCACCATAAACACCCATATTTGCTCCAAAAGATCAAGTTAGCACTGTTATTGCACTGGAAGTGATAAATGTGCCATTGTACTCAAATGAAGATGGGATTTGTATATTTTTGCAGAAACTATCGGTATTTTCCAATAGTATTGAAAATCTCATTACCAGAAATTTATTGATATATTTGTTAGAACTTATCCTGCATCAGATGGGGAAGTTGCAAATCCAGTTGCTGCATTTCAGATGAATAACTAGGCAATACAGTTGATCCCTAGGACTAGGTGGTTGTAATTGATTTGACACCTATAGCTGTACTAAGAGGTCAATACTCTCAAGCCAATTGATTGAAATACACACCTGGATGGATCTCATGCATTATTCACTATTGAGCACATTTCTATGAGCTTTCACAAAATGTCCCAATGTTAATGTCTGATGAATCTTTTAAAATTTGCCTGTGAAAGGTTGTTCATTTTAATGATACTTGCTATACAAGGTGACAGTTGAATTAAGCACACCCCAATGAAAATGCAAACTTTAGTTGGTTACAACAACTGACACATGTTCACAGTTTGCTGTGTGATCAACAACAATGCAGATCAGCCAGTAAATGATACATATGTAAGTCATTTTATGAAATTTGTCTCATAAACCGTTAATAGTGCATTGAGTTTTAGGTATGTTCACTAATAGATCCATGTCTTCTGATTGCTGTACCAAACATAAATTGCCTTGTCTAAATTAGATTCATCAGTGAAGAATCATTCAAGTCAGAGGTCCAATTGTGAGGTTATCCAAGCCTAATTGTGTGTGTATTCATACAAGTATGAATTATTCATAGTTTTCATTTTTTTTAAAAATTCCTTTTAAAAAAAAACATTATCCCAGAGTAGCATTATTGGCAAATTTACAATAAATTTATAGATAAATAGAGTAGACTAGATTATTCAAAGTCAGGATAATTAGAAGAAAACTTTCAGTGAAAACATGGTCATGAAGGTGCAAGTTTACATCAATACACAGAAATAAAACTAAGTACCATTTCAGTTTCATGTTCATCCATCAATGCCTCTACCAATCTGTCTATCAACATTTTGATTGATGAAACTTAACATTACTAGGACATATTCAGTTTTCCAAATTCATGAAAGAAATTTTTTGAGTTAGATGTCCAAACTAATTTCCAAACAGGAAAGGTTACCTGAATATGAGGAATTCAAATCGCTGTACAGAAGGCCCACAACAGTGGAAGTTGAAAGTGAACACAGGTTATTGGGTCATGGTTTTTATTTCTGTAAAATATTCACAATTTGTTCATTATATACTTTTTTAAGTCAGTCATTGTTGAATACAGCATGATTTTATAAAATTTCCTTGTCCACTAAAATAGTCGCATCCTGAAAAGTTCAATTTCAATTAACAGTTGTACAATATCTTAAGTAGGAGTTATAGTTCATGATCGATGGGTTGTTGGATTTCAACCAAATATGGCATGCAGATTTCTATGGTATAATTTAGAGTAGCTATGACACCAGATTGTTATTCCATTACTAGTTTCTTCAACATAATCTTGCTAAGGATTTATGGACTTTGTGTTTGTTACTGCAATATGATCTCACTTGAGCTGTGGATAGATCAGCACCAGTTATATCAATGTTCCTTTTAATGGGTCAAGCTTCCTTAGTTTCATTACAGACCAATAAAACAATTAGATTCAAATCATACTTTAACTCCATGATGGTAGGATTTAGGTTTAATATATATTTAGGTCACACATAAAATTAGTGTGTCATATTTACAAAAGATGCGATGAAATTTTGAGATTACACACTTGTTCATAAAGTTTGTAACTTCCATGAATTTGTTTGGGGCGGATGACCCAAAAGATGGTAGCCATTGAATTAAAGAGGGAAGGAATTGTGTATGTCTATGACATGAGGTATCAACTATAATACTGGCCGCCATGTATGGTCTATCGTGTGCTGAAAAATGGCGTTAAACCCTACAACAACAACAACAACAGGTATAACTATGAAAAATTGATTCCATCACCAGCACATAACTCTTTTGTTTTTAATTGTTTTTAACAATCATTAATAACTGATAAATTTCTTTACCTTCCAATCAGAATAGCATCAATATTACTATACAGTTAAATTAACAAATTGTTGTTTTCATCAATAGTTTTATACCCCTCAATCTTAAGAACAGCTAACAATTGAGATTATTGAGATTATAAGTTTAGCAAGATAAGGTGTTTGCTTTTTCTTAATTTTTTTGTGTCTGAATATTAATGTTTACATTTTGTGTTGCTCTCCCAAATATTTATTGCAAAGAATAGGGAATAATATGTCTTTGTAGCTTGTGATTGATGATTAATCCTCTTCCTATAGTTGTGGTAAGATTAAAACATCGTTTTGGTTGTTTTGACTATACAATTAATTCCTATCATATCATGTATGTGCCAATGATTATATTTATTTTCTTCATGTTTCATATCTATTTTACAAGAAAAACTTTAGCATACTTGCTGATTAGTTGCATTGACCCATATTTTGGATTTGCCAAAATTTCATCAGTTGTATGCTTATATTTTATCTCTTTCAACATAAAACATTTTTTAAGAAATGAGTTGTTTTGTTTGGTTATTTTTTTTCTTCTCATGGAGCTGCCAATTAAACAATCATACTTAAAGTGTTTCTTGTGACTGTTTTAGTACCCTGGAATTTAGGTATGAAAAAATGTTATAAATGTTACACACTTTTTGCTTCTGAAATTACAAGATCTAATGTCCATGTTTTATATTGGATTTTCATTTTTTATATACAATTTTATTATGATCAACAATGCTTTAGAAACATCATCGAGAACTAGATACAGTAAACATTTCTACTTCATTTAGACTTAAACGACAATCCTGAAGAGTTGTCCTATATTGTGTGTGAATCCATATAGCTGACTTTATAGGATATTTGACAGTAATTTTAGTTGCTCTTTTTTTTCCATTTCCGTGAAATTTAAAAAATAACATGTATGTCCATAGTGGTGGAAATACAGGTCTTGTAGTAAACAAGTTTTTTAATTTCCTTCCCATATAGTAGCTGTTTTAAATTATTAAAAGAAGCAGTAATGTTGCACTGTGAGTAGTTTTTTTCAAAAAGGAAGGAAGTAATTTTCTTCAAGGATGTAGTCAGCTCAAGTGCCTTTTCATTGCAAACAGTATTACAGTGTTTGTTTAATAAACTTTATGCAAAAAGAGAGCATTGTTGTTTTTTCCCCATGACATTATTAATATCTAGAATATTTACCTAAAGGTAACTTGTCACATACTGTGAATGCAGTCCATGCATGCGAATATTTTTCCAGATAGCATTATCTTAAACTTTAGAGTTGCTGTCTCTCTGTCTCTCTCTCTCTCTCTCTGTGACTAATATGAGATGGAGACAAATACAATCATTTTGCAGCTTCATAAACTTAATTTTCATACTAAAAAGTTCTGATCTATTTTAGAATTTAAAATTTGCATTAATATTACCGGTATTTGCAGTTCTGATTAATTGATTCTTAAAAAGATTCATGTAATAAACCTTGTTCATTGTCATATTGACATATAATGTTTAACTGAAATGAAAAACGTTATGAGCATCTGTCTCAGATGCAGGAGGTCGTAGGTTTGAACCTAAGCCAAGTCATATCAAAGACATACAAAAGTGTTACTAGCAGCTGTCTCGCTTAGCGCTCTGCCTTAAATGGTTAGTGTTAGGACTGGTCAGCCTGGTGTCCAGATAATTTGAGTGGGAGAGTCATAATGCTAAATGTCTGCAGAATAATGCCCCAGTAATAGACATCACTATAACTGCATCACTGCAGACATCATAGCGATATTACAGAACACACACACTGCTACACGCGAATGTATATACAAGCAGCTAGCTATCATCATTTTTGTGGGAAGTGTGCTTGGTCTATGGGGCATGATGAGTAGAGTATGAATTAAAACTTCTCTGACCTTTATGATAATATTCTATCTCCATATATTATCTTTCATGAAAATAGTACAGACCAGACCTTCCAAAATTCATTTATGGTTACTCAGGCCCGCACCTGGGGGGGGGGGGGGGGGGGCAACCATGGCACTTGTCAGGGGCCCGAGCTAGATAGGCACATATACGCAAATATTTGAAACACGAAAGGGGCCCGAACTCTGTCAGCTGCCTGGGGTCCAGAATTTCCTAGGTGCGGACCTGGGTTACTCCTTCATGAAGGGTCATGTCGGCATGTGATTTTCATTGAAACTCATCTTGCAATATGTACATGATCCTATATTAAAATAATGCCAATCTAATCTCGAAAGTAACTATTATGGTAACTGTTTTAAAAACTGACGCATTTTAAGCCATTTTAAATTAGTTTTTTTGCGAGGTACACGCAGCATATTTCCTTTAAAAAGATTCCAAAAGGGGTTTGGTTTGTTTGTTAGGTTTTATTAACTCCATTTTCCATAGGATTATAGACTATATATGGTGGTCAACACATATGATAGAGGAAAATCACATACTCAGGAAGCTGCAGGCAAACTTTCTCAAATAACACGTTGGTCGAGCCGAGATTCGAATCCATGCGGACAGAAGTGATATATGAGTGATAGTGATGACATGCGTCTTAGACCACTTAGCTATCTAGGTCCCCGTTTAGAAAGTAAAAGTGGTATAGGGTTGGATGTAGAGTAGGTGATAGCCACCATAAATGATAGTAGTGTATAATATAGGCGGGGAATGACAGAGGTCCACCAAACAAATTCATAGAAAATTTTAGAGGAGGTTTAATATGGGACATTGCTTTCCTAACATGAAAATTTGCAAACAGTTTTGTAAAGGAGGGTGGCAGGGTATAGAAAATGGTCTTAAGCACGGGTTGATCATTTAAGAATTATGTCAATTCATTTGTTAATATTGTTACGTGTTTAGGCTCTAATAAAAAATAACACATAAAATGTGAAAACAAAAAGCTTTGTAAAATTTAACAAACAATTTTTTCCCTAGGAAAAGAGTGTAAGAATGGTAAAAGAACTTACAGATTTAAGAATCAAATCACAATAAAACAGGAATGATCCACAAATTAACATACAAAACTTCTAGCAATGACATATTCTAATAGATTCAAGCTCGAGTCCTTTTGGCAAAGCCAAGATGGAAGACGACGTATGCTGAAGTCTGTTTTGTGCTTATCTACAGTTTCTTATAGAAACAATATTTAACACTCCGGTGTTGTAAATCCAAATAAAATTTGGATAACTTGTCTTTGTCAAATAATTCTGCTGTTGTTGTTGTAGGGTTTAACGCCATTTTTCAGCACACGATAGGCTATACATGGCGGCCAGTATTAATGGTGGAGGAAAAACCCGTGAAAACCCCCGGAAAGAACCACCGACCCACGAAAAGCTACCGGCAAGCTTTCTCACATACCCACATTGGCCGAATCTGAGACTCGAACCCCCGCAGACAGAGGTGAGATGGCAGTGATCCGTAACTGAGAGCGCTTTAGACCACTCGACCACTTTAAAAAATATAATTCTGAACACATAAAATATTTCCAGAGATATTAATTAATCCTTTAAAATCCAAGTAAACTGAATGAACGTTAACATGGATTTAAAAACTAGCCACATCAAAAGAAAAAGACTTAACGTCAGATTAAAAAGCCCCAAACTACCTGTATTTCACTAAAACAATGATTATATCGCATTATAATACGTACTTTCGATAAAAATCCCCAAAATAAGAAATCAATGGGAGCTCACGTGATCGTGATTTTGCCACGCACTCCTAGCATGAACCTGATTAGTAGCAATTATTTTACTTTAAAAAATTTAAAGTTGTTTACTTCTGAATTCACTAGTCCCATCTTGACCATGACAACAACCAATCCTTTTAAAATTAACATAAAATCTGTTTACGTTGCTGCCACTGACCTTAAATCAAGGTCAGGATCAAGGTCAGCATTACTTGTTTAATAAAGAATAATTCAGGCCAACTGATTTTTTGAAGAAATGATATCCTCATTAGTGAATACATTTACATTGCAATAGCATGTAATGAAACATAATATAAAATTTAAAACTTACAAACAATATTAATTTAAAACAAATATATGTCAAATCATACGTAACAATATGTTTGGCAATAGCATTTGATTGATTTTAATAAATTGGACAGGTAAACTTTGAGCTTGGTCAATGAGGAATCAGGGAGATTTGTTCCAATAACCCTGTGGGAGCCTTGTATTTATTCCAAATCTAGGACTTAAATTAGACGCTTGAGTGCGGTATCTTTCAAATATTAATTCTAATGCACTGTCGAATCAGAGGTGCTTTCTTTATATTAGCGCTTATTTAAATTTTAAAGTAAAAAATAATACGGTATGGCTGACTAAATTACAATTTATTACATAATGAAAGAGTGCGTGTTTTTTGCTTACCCTAAATGAGAGAGAGAGAGAGAGAGAGAGAGAGAGAGAGAGAGAGAGAGAGAGAGAGAGAGAGAGAGAGAGAGAGAGATTGTTGCAAAGGATATTTAGAGAGAGCTTCTGATATAGATTTATTTCTTTAATATGGATGAACATGTATAGAGTTAAGGAAAGGTGATACATTGAACTTGATAGGTCATTATTTAATTAACCAGACAATTAAGTAATTATTTGCACAGAATACACAAGACTTATGTGTATGCTTTCATCAGTTGAATGCATGTTATGTCATTTAAGCAAGAAATTGCTTATGAATCTTTAATCAAACTCATAACGTTTATATCATGGGCCAAAGACTGCTCAAACTACCGTTGTTTTCTGATTAGACTTTCTACTTCAACAACCTGAATGAAAAGTTTGACCAGTGATATATTCCAGAAATGGCACAATACTACTACTACTAATTATATCGAGGTGTTTAAGTGGCTTTTCAAACTCTTTTGAACAATATTAAATATAATGCTCAAGGACATTGACGCGTTCATTTCATCCTGAAACCAATACACAAGCCTTATGTGCATGCTTTCATCAGTTATATATATGTTATGTGTTAGTCATTCAAGCAAGAAATTACAGAGGTGCTTTCTTTATATTAGCGCTTATTTAAATTTTAAAGTAAAAGATAATGAAATAGTGCGTGTTTTATGACTTTTCGATCTGTTAACACTTTTGTACAAAGGGAAATATAATACTTAATGACTGTGACACGTTCATTACTTCCTGAAACCGATACTGTTACCATACGTGTGCCCATATCCCGCTTCTAATCGGTCATATTGTTTAGAACAAACCTCTAATTTAAAATAATGTCCTTACAATGAATCTTTTTATTCCCATGCTTGCAACAATCATTCACTGACATACCATTGTTCTGTGAGAAATAAACGGATTAGTTAATAGGCTGAGCAATATTTGTGTATCGTGTTAAAGTCGCTTTAGTGTTTTTTGTAATGTCCACACTCCCCACTTTAACAAAAACTAGTGAATAACTACTTAATGAAAGCTATGCTTCAGTAAGTATTCGTACTCATCGGGAGATTCTAAAAGCTTATTATTTATGGCCATCTTTCTCAGATAATACATTTGAACATACTATTACATTCCATTGGTGGCGGGGTGGGGGGCGGGCGGGAAGGGGAGAGGGGGCTAGTGCTCACCGTTACGGATCACTGCAATCTCACCTCTGCCTTAGTGGGTTCGAGTCTCGAGCTCGATCAAATTGGGTATGTGAGAAAGCTTACTGGTAGCTTCTCGTGGGTCGGTGGCTCTTTTAGGGCTTTTGCCGGGTTCTTCCTCCCCAATTTATACTGGTCGCCATGTACAGCCTATCATGTGCTGAAAAATGGCGTTAAGCATAACAACAACAACATTCCATTCGCTTGAAATTCATCGAAACTTCACTTATTGATCAGTTGGTCGAGTGTTTTGCGGCACTGCAACACGTGCTGACAGTAGAGCGACGTTCTAGAACACCAAATTCACACCAATTACGTAATCACATAAGATGGTGTCTAATATCAAAATCACAGAATGTCTTAGTCTCTCACATTTTCGATATTGCAATTAACGTAATTTCAATGACTTTTACAGCCCACATAACGTACTTTTCCCGTCGACAACATGCTAGCCGAATCGGGCTAATCAGATTGTGGGAATCTACAACTTTGATAAGATTCCAACGCGTAACCACTGAACCACTGTTGCTCCACAATTCTTGCAGCTAATGATCCACACCACACATTCTGGGACCGCATGCCAATGTACTAGATATAACAGTTCTAAAAGTCATCAAATATAGGCAGATCCTTATTTAATGTTCTGCAAATCTCAACATGGTGAGAATCGGGTAACATTATATATATATATATATATATATATATATATATATATATATATATATATATATATATATATATATATATATATATATATATATATATATATATATATATATATATATATATATATCTGTGTGTGTGTGTGTTGACATTTTTAAGTTTTATTGTGTCATACTTTCACACTTTAAGTACGTCTTTTAGTAAACTACCAGATCCATATTATCGAAAATAACAATTGCCAATAGATAAATAAATAAATTATAACAAAATTAATTACATATGAAACTGAAGGAAATAGAAAACAAGAGAAGAAAAAACAAAACATATAGCTAAATTTAGTTCGATAACTAAAACTCGAATTATCAAAATCTTCGCAATGATATGATATGTTCTATAATCACAAATATTATTCAGTCAAATAAAGACAATGAAATTGACACCATTTGAATTTTTTTTAATTTCGATTCAAACGAAATAGACTTTAAATTGTTGTTGGACGAAAAGGAAATTACATGGAACAATTGTATTCCAGATGAATCTAACAAGATTACTTATTAAATCATAATGCATAAATACAAATTGCAGACATAAAGCAGGCTAATTCCCAACCACCCCCAAAGAATAAAAAACAACAACCTGTGATGGTTAAAGTACTATTTCCTCTGTGTGTGTGTATGTGTGTGTGTGTGTGTGTGTGTGAACATCCGGATTGCTTCATACCTTATCCATGGTTGTATTTGAAACTCTTATTTAATTAATTATGATTTCTGGGAAATGAATGCTTTCATGCTTTAGATAACATGACATTTTCAAAAAGAACAAGACCAGTAGCTATTACAATTTAAGGATCTATACAAGATAAACACATAAATAATGAGTCACAAAAATTAATTAATCTCAGATACAAGTAACATGTCATGTGATACAATATCGAGTACTATTGGGTTATTCCATGGATGATGCTGATGATGAAAAAGATAATCGACTTTACCAGATATTCCAACCACTTTGTCAGGTCATATAAATATCAGATGACCCAAAATTTAATTGTCTCACCTTACTCTAAAATTCAGGAATTTTCCCAAGAGAAAATAAACCCAGAATTCTTGGCATTATTCAAACTATATGCATATAAGAATGGACGTGGATTTTGAATAATTGACAATTTATAATTTTAATCGATGCTTGACTCTTGAAATGATTTGGGAAATAAAACAGCTGCTTATAGACTTATGGACGTGGTAAAAGATTATGATCTAATTAAATGCAGTTTGGTAATGAAATCCTGTAAATGCATTTAGCTTTAAAAAAAAACGTTCCAGAGTATCCACAAGATTTATTACATCACAGTGAAAAGAACAAACACACTATGACCAGGGTAAAAGTATCTACAAAGAGTCAATTTTTCACATTCAATGTCATATTCAGGCTTAATACGACAAAAAGGTGCTATACAAATTGAAAGATGTTATGCTTATGAATTTCACATGGTTGATATCAGTCCGATACATCACACAACCACCCAACCCCTAAATATGTATTGATAATGATGGACGATGTGTGAGTCTAATGATGTCACCTATTTATTAAAATATGCAATTTTGCTGCACGCGAATCTTTCCAGAAAAACATGAGTACAGTTTAGATACTTACCAGTTTCTAGTAATATCCATATTTAAGTGCTAAATTTAAAATGCCACAGGATAGAGGGTGGTGCTGCTCCACGTGAATATACGATTCGCCAAACATAGGATTTGATCAGGAAATATTATATACATGTCGCGAAAAGAACCTTTCGGTTGAGAGTAACTCAACAGTTGCAAGAAATACCGGTCAGTGTATACAATGTACACCGATGTATACAAGACATGATTGTCTACAGAGTTTTGAAGGTTTGAATAAATAGGCGATATTACCTCCGAAAACAAAAGTCAATATCATTACAGTTGTGGGTTTAATTTATCGGTCTTGGTTGATATATCCAGCATTGTAAGCACAGTTTAATAATGACTTTCACTTGGTTGAAATATCCAGTAATAGAAATACAATTTAATAATGACTTTCACTTGGTTGAAATATCCAGTAATAGAAATACAGTTTAATAATGACTTTCACTTGGTTGAAATATCCAGTAATAGAAATACAATTTAATAATGACTTTCACTTGGTTGAAATATCCAGTAATAGAAATACAGTTTAATAATGACTTTCACTTGGTTGAAATATCCAGTAATAGAAATACAGTTTAATAATGACTTTCACTTGGTTGAAATATCCAGTAATAGAAATACAGTTTAATAATGACTTTCACTTGGTTGAAATATCCAGTAATAGAAATACAGTTTAATAATGACTTTCACTTGGTTGAAATATCCAGTAATAGAAATACAATTTAATAATGACTTTCACATGGTTGAAATATCCAGTAATAGAAATACAGTTTAATAATGACTTTCACATGGTTGAAATATCCAGTAATAGAAATACAATTTAATAATGACTTTCACTTGGTTGAAATATCCAGTAATAGAAATACAATTTAATAATGACTTTCACTTGGTTGAAATATCCAGTAATAGAAATACAGTTTAATAATGACTTTCACATGGTTGAAATATCCAGTAATAGAAATACAATTTAATAATGACTTTCACATGGTTGAAATATCCAGTAATAGAAATACAATTTAATAATGACTTTCACATGGTTGAAATATCCAGTAATAGAAATACAATTTAATAATGACTTTCACTTGGTTGAAATATCCAGTAATAGAAATACAGTTTAATAATGATACTTCAATGCGACTAAAAGATATATTTTACTATCTCGCTCAAAATACATATACCTCATAAAGTTAGCAAAAATTGTTTCTGTGAATTCAAGAGGGAACATTTTTTTTATGGTTTAACGCCATTTTTCAGCACAATATAGGCTATACATGGCGGCCAGTATTATTGGTGGAGGAAGAACCCGGACAAACCCCGGAAAGAACCACCGACCCACGAGAAGCTACTGGCAAGCTTTCTCACATAACTACATTTGCCGAATCTTAGACTCGAACACACGCAGACAGAGGTAGGATGGCAGTGGTCCGTAACGGACAGCGCTTTAGACCACTGAACAAGTGCTCTGCGGTTATTAAATTCCCGCCTGTTCAGCGTCCTATGATGTACCTCCACTTTATTGTGTAGCTATTTTAGTCTTACATGGCTAATATGGCGTTTAATGAATGTCCAAATTCGTAATTTTTTAATCATACACCCAGGCTAGATTTATTTAGGTGTTTTCACTGACGCCATCGAGTCGATATTTATAGATATACCGAATCTAACGTTTTAATCGCAATTGTTTTGAATAGATTTACCGAATCGATCTTTTATAATGATAATTTGCGTGTAGTTCTATTAATACTGTGTACTGTGTAGCTACAAAAATAATTTCGAAATTTTACAGGAGTTAGGTAGTAAAAATTTTAAAAAATGCATTCAGAACTAGCATGATATGGCAGATGCTATGCTATGCCGGATTGCATATCAAGTTCGTTTTTTTTCAGCCAACTCTGAATATCCACATACTGTTCACTCTCTCTCTCTCTCTCTCTCTCTCTCTCTCTCTCTCTCTCTCTCTCTCTCTCTCTCTCTCTCTCTCTCTCACACACACACACACACTCACACACACACACACACGTGTTGTAACTAAAAGCAATTAAACAGAACTTTAATTCTGACGCCGTCACAGAGCATTGAAAAATTTGTATAGTGTTTCGTTATTATATAATACGGGTGAGACTAATAATGGGGTCAAGGACCATACTTTACAAAATTGAAGTATACATTTTCAGGAAACTGAATCAGGAAGTAGATATTGAAAATTCTGGAATCAGTTACTTTCAATATTGATAGACCTGTTTAAAATGGTCGAAATAACGTTTCTCGTTGAAGCGTTTTGTCACTAGAGAAAAAGTTGTGACTTTCGTTGCGGTCGCAGCCTTACGTGCCTGTATCGATAAATGAATAGACAGATATGTTTAACATTCTTGTCTCCATATTATTAGAACATCGGCCTAACCCCACCAACATGAAAAGAAAAAGTCCCACACATTTTATTTTACGACTCCACTCCCTTGTGCTGATTCCTGACTATACAGCTCTATTTCCTTGAAATTGTTCAACTACACGAACAAGTTTTATTCATCTAAACCTTCTGGGTCTATCTGAAGCAAGCGGAGCAGCGTCTCGTCATTCATTGCACCATCTCGAAACTCCTCCCAGGTGATCTCACCGTTGTTATCTGTATCGAGCTTGCTGAAAAGGTCATCGGCCAGCTTCTGGGGAGGAATGCTGCTCTGCTGGCTTATCGCAGTCATTGTATAGACAGCCTAAAGATACGAACGAAAGAAACGTTTTATAAGGGAAAGCAACAACCAAAAATATACACCGATACAGAATATTTCCGTTGTTGTGTTCTTTACAACACAAATCTGTGCATCTTCAGAGGGGACCAAAATAAAATGTTAAAAAATAAAATGTTAAAAGTTCTTTAATCGGAAATAACATGTTGCATAGCATCATCCAAAGACAAGTGTACATAAATATTACAGAGTTTCCTCAGTCTTGGATTTGGCTATTTGTGTCCATTTCTAAGACAAAAGGTTTTCTATATAAATGCTGTGCGGATAAGCACGAGATGAGCAAGTGTTTTGCATGGCGGAGTTTTAAAAAAAATTAACATCCATCACAACTTCCCAAATGCTATATTTCTTATAAGGCCTGCTTATTTTTCCAAAATCTTCGTTCATTTAGTCATGGAAAGAAAATCCCTTGCAACGTACCTATTACAAACATGTATGTACACTTGTACGGTCCACGAACTGCTGCTAATTGCCCCTTTTCCACATAACTGACCATCACTTCTGCTACGATTCGACTACCGTTCATTTCATTCAATCTTTGATCTTCCTTTCTTTTGTTCTTTATCTCTCAATCCTACTTATTTTCTCAACAATGTCTACAATGTCAGACGATTTTTAATTAACAGTTTCTCCATTAATCTTCTTTCTTTTCTTTATTATCATCGTATACCAACTCATTGTTTGCTGATGTTAGCTTTTATTTTTTATTCATGTTTCAGTGATATATATATATATATATATATATATATATATATATATATATATATATATATATATATATATATATATATATATATATATATATGTGCTGGACTATTTTTTTCCATGTTTGTAACTCATGCTACTTCAGATTATGAAAGTTTACGTTGTATTTGAGTTCAAGGTCAGTTATTATCTATAATTCGACGGTTTACTCCGATGGATTGTTTCACATCATGGTACGATATAAGTTAAGTGAAAATGTGTATAAATATGTATGTGACAAACAAATAGTTCATTCCTGTTTTGGTTCAAGCAGCAAGACTCTATTTTTGTTTAGAGTTTATAGGTTTACAATTGTGTTGTTGAGATGAGATAAAATTAGAAAGAACTTATTTATTTCAAATATTTATTTGAATTACTAAAGTGCTTGTTGATTTTAATTAAACTGACGGATTAACTTCTTTTAGCTACATATTTTGCGATCACAGGCACTTGATTCTGGGTCAATTAATGTATACACTCACCATATCATTATATGATATGGTGAGTGTATACATTAATTGACCCAGAATAAAGTGTCTGTGTTTGCGATAGAGAGTCGTAATAACAGGGCTAAATGCTAATTGTTGAATTATGAGAATCTTCTCTGTGTATGTTCAGCAATTTCTTTTTCAATTTATGTGCATGAAAACTAATTTTTAACTTTCATGTATGCATATATATATATATATATATATATATATATATATATATATATATATATATATATATATATATATATATATATAATTTTGTATCGTCGTATGAGTAGAACATTTTAAGCCATTACCTTTCAAACTAATCCATTGATTTCTATATTGTACTTTTGTAATCTCCAACTATAAGCCGTGTCTGCAAATAATAACACAGAGGTGCAGGGAATATTTATGCCTTTTGGATCCTGTGACGCGTTGAGCCAAAACATGGAAGTCTTTATTTTCTTTGGAATATGATATACTTAAGATTTAGGTCAGGGGGAAGCAACATACGGCATTGGTGGCACATCTATCTATCTATCTATCTATCTATCTATCTATCTATCTATCTATCTATGATTCAGTTTTGTTGTTTAAACTTTAAACAATATCACTATATAATATGACGATTATCCATGTAATTTTATTCTCCATATTTTCTATCGTTCCCTATGTTATAATTGTTATTTGTTTTCGTTCCCTATGTTATAGTTGTTATTTGTTTTCGTTCCCTATGTTATAATTGTTATTTGTTTTCGTTCGCTATGTTATAGTTGTTTTTTGTTTTCGTTCCCTATGTTATAATTGTTATTTGTTTTCGTTCCCTATGTTGTAGTTTTTATTTTTATGTTTGATCGTCAATATTTTGACATTCAGAAAAGCATTGCGGTATGAATGGGAAAGGATTTTAAGGAAATTTATCCTAAATTACTCAATGACTTGTAAACAGTTACGTACCTGTACGATGGAACACATCTCCTGGCGTGAAATGGTTCCGCTTCCGTCAACATCGTACATTTTAAACGCCCATCGTAACCTTTTTTCGACGTTGGTACTTGCTGTAATGCTGAGACCAATCAAAAACTCTTTGAAGTCCACTTTGCCGTTTCCATCTACATCGAAAGTTCTGAAAACATTTTCCGCGAAATGTGTCGCATCGCCATGAAACATTTCGTTATAGACCTGTTTAAAATTTTGCGGAGTGAGGTAACGTCCTCCTTTGAGAAGTCTCTTAAAATGTTTATGCCATTCCTTGATTTCCGCTGGTGACATGTCGCAAATCTTGCTGAGCTTATTCACCTCTTTTTCATTCAGTTTGCTATGTTTCGGTCCCATCTTTCAATCCCAGTTAATTTTCCTTTGCAAATGTGTGCCCTGATGATGAAAATAGAAATTAAAGTTGAAGGTAACTATGAATGAAAGCGAATTCTTATTATTAGAAGCATCAACACAGCTTTGAGTTTTGTTTGTTACGCATACCGGATAATGAATCCTGATTCGTACGGTCCACATTTGCTCGTTGAACATGTATGTATGTATGTATGTATGTATGTATGTATGTATGTATGTATGTATGTATGTATGTATGTATGTATGTATGTAATTCTGCTTCAAGGGTTAACATTCTGCTACATACATACATTGTGTTATTACAGACATTGTGTTTATTTAAAACAATGTTTGCCCCCCTCCCCCAGCGATTTTCTCATTTTTCAGGAGAATACGAGACTATCATTGCGCCACATTCAACATGTTCTTTGGAAAGAATGTTTTTCCCTCAAAATTAGCATAATTTACCAAATACTTCTTGAAAATAGGAATGAAGATAAATGATAAATTAACTAGTACAACAATTTTTATTAGCAAGAAAATTACTGTCTTTTAGTTGTGATTCGTATCTTGTTAAGTTCCGCGACAATATTGTACGCCAATAAACTATTCACTAAATAAGAACTGTGTAGTGCAGTGCTATTCAGAACTTTGTTGTACAGCGCACTAATTATTACTCGGAACTGTTGTACAGCACACTAATATTCTGAACTGTGTTGTACAGTACACTAATATTCTGAACTGTGTTACAGCACACTAATATTCAGAACTGTTGTACAGCACACTAATATTCAGAACTGTGTTCTACAGCACTCTAATATTCAGAACTGTTGTACAGTAAACTAATATTCAGAACTGTTTATTCAATTTATCCACGATTTAAGATCATGCGACTCAATGTCGTATAATAACTATAGTAAATTAAATCTATAGTGGGATTTAGGACCCTAGTTTGGTTCTATATTTAATGCAAACTGACATCCACATGAGAAAACCGCGTCACAACTGCTCTTTCGATGTTTCTCGAGTTCATTCAAGCACAAAATGGGATGTAACACAATCTGAGACAAACGCCTTTGCTTCCATTTGTTTTCTTTCCGCTTGCAAAAGATCAATAACAAAATCTGAAACAGTCATAAAAGTCAAGATAAATAATTTATTTTGGTATAAAATCAAGCTGACTTGAGGTGGTTTTTGTTGCACATGTTGTTACTGTTTTGTCTATTCACGTTCCATGTAACTCTCGCTCACGTTGTGCACACGGAGAGGAAGATCGCGAGCATATATATATATATATATATATATATATATATATATATATATATATATATATATATATATATATATATATAAGTGTTAGAGTATATATGCTCTAACACTTTCGATTATTTGTATTAATTTAATTCGAAAGGCTGTATCTACGATTATTTGTATTAATTTAATTCGAAAGGCTGTATCTACGATTATTTGTATTAATTTAATTCGAAAGGCTGCATCTACGAAAATGTCAGGAGGGTTTTGATAAATTAAAACCTATACTTAAGTGTGCACCAGTTCTTTAAAGCTCAGAATTTCATTTAATTATTTAAAAAGTCTTTTGATGCATGCTATGTTGGCTATTTAATTTAATTATTTAAAAGTCTATTGATGCATGCTATGTTGGCTATTTAATTTAATTATTTAAAAAGTCTATTGATGCATGCTATGTTGGCTATTTCATTTAATTATTTAAAAAGTCTATTGATGCATGCTATGTTGGCTATTTCATTTAATTATTTAAAAAGTCTATTGATGCATGCTATGTTGGCTATTTCATTTAATTATTTAAAAAGTCTATCGATGCATGCTATGTTGGCTATCATGCCTAATTATAAAGCATATCGTCTTATTTTTTTTCAAATTAAAAACTAAGTTCTCTCTCTGTCTTTGTCCACTTCCTCCATCTCTCTCTCTCTCTCTGAAAACGAAGCAAAATGTGTTTATGGTCTAAATTGCAAATCATTTGGACCGAGAAATCCAATATTTTTAAAAGTGTAATGTCAACTTTTGCATTGTGAAGCAACTTTGCTTAGTTACTTAATGTATGTATGTATGTATGTATGTATGTATGTATGTATGTATGTATGTATGTATGTATGTATGTATGTATGTATGTATGTATGACTGACTTTCTTTATTTCCTCTTCAGAAGAGATATCATTCAGTTAATTTTCGAGAATACAAAAAAGTTATGAACATAGTTTGTAATTAAATTACTTACAGTACACTATATAGCAACAAAAGCAAAGAGAACGTAATATCAAAACACATGCGTGAGAGAACTCGTTGCAAACGAGTTATATACGCAACATAGATTAAGAGAGGAGAAATAATCGAATTGGAATTATTTACATTCAACTAAAACGATTTAAACTGATTATCATGTTCTCACTCACTTAGAACACATGTGAGTTATTTATTAGATATAAATGAATTGGGTCCATTTCCTTAATTTACTGAATAAGCATACTATGGGATATCATTTTCAAGTTCATTTGCTCTTCTGGAAATTGTGTTTATTCCATCAGCCACCACACACATGAATGTCTGCCATGATTGATCATCCATAGAATCAAAGATGTCCACTCTCTTGCCCAAAAAGATATGAAGTAGGGTGTCATTGTCCTGACATAAAAGCCAGTGGGAGTCTAGGATGTCGATGTCATCTATTGTTTTTTCAAACATTAGTGTTACGCTCGTCATTTAGGGCGTTGCAGAATAGTAACATATGCTTGGTTCTGTCTATAATCAATCTCTTGCAGAGTTTACAATTATTTTCCTTCTCTAATGTAATGGACCACATAGTTAAATAAGCAATGTTAGCGAAAGTCCAAGCTTTATTAGGAACACATTTACCAAGTTTCCAAACTGCAAGTGGTTGAAGATTAGTATGGACACTTGCATAATGTAAAAGTTCAGGTCTCATTTCAAGTTTCTGTACAAGAGCGCTGATCGAGACCTATAATTCTTCTTGCCGCTTTTCTTTGACATACTTCAAGATTGTATACCTGTGACTGGCTCAAGCTGGACCACAATTCACATCCATATGTCATTGCAGGTAGTACTATTTTTGACCATATTGTAGCACTATTAATTGGATTCATTCCACCCTTTCCAATGCCAGTCCCAACAATGGAATAAAATACTGACCTTCCTTTATCACAAGCATTTTTTTTTTACTGCAGCAGTATTGGAAAGATCTGCGGAGAGAGTAACCCCAGCGTAGGTTCTAGAAGAAACTATAGGAATCAATTTATCTCCAAGCATGAACATATATTTCTGTGTTATTTACTTCTTCGAAAATATGACAATATTGCTTTTGTCAGCATTGTACCGCAGTCTCCACTTCGATGCATAGTCATTGAGGTTACGAAGTAAAACACACATACCGTTAAATGACGAAGATAGCAAGGACGTGTCATCTGCTAGTAAAACACAGGGGATACTCAGAGTGCCAACTTGTATTCCAGATTTTGTAGATTCCAGTAAGGATATTAGGTCATTTATCATGACTAAGAATAGCAATGCTGATAGCGCTCTTCCTTGACCTACTTCTTGATTGACAGCGTATGGTTTAGAATGATGTCCGTTGAGCAGAACATGAGCCCTAACTTCTTGAAATGAGTCTCTAATTAATCTTCACAATTTTCCGTTGATTCCGAGATGGAATAGCTTATAAAAGAGGCCATCATGCCACACCGTATTAAAGGCCTTCGCATTGTCCAGGAATGCAGCATACACTTTTGATTGGCCTTCCAAACAATGGGCTATTCCTTCTTTTATAATGAAGGCTGCAGTAATGCCACTGCATTCGCTTCGAAATCCTTGTTGTAATGGGTGAGAGAAACCGATTTTATCGCTGTAAAGAATTAGCCTTTTCAGCAATATTTTTCAAAACCTTTTTGAAAGACTGGAACGATTGAGATATCTCTATAGTTATCCATTTCTAGCCTATCTTATGTCCCGCCTTTAAAGATAGGTATAACATTTACAAGTTTGAAGTAATCAGGATACGTTTCCAAGGAAATTATGCTATTGTATACTTTGCACAAAATATAACTAATCGACTGACAGGCAAACATTAAATGCTCTGCACATATGTTGTCATGTCCACATGTTTTATTTTTCTTCAGCTCTCTTACAGCATCTTCAATGTCATTCAGTAATATGGTTTCACACATATCCTTATCAGCTCCGTCATCAATATTGTTTCATTTTGTTTCTAATTTCAGCTGCAAACGATTCGTTACAATTAATATCTGGTATTTCAGTACTTAACATTTTAAAATGTTGGCACCACGCGTCACGAATTATTTCTCCTTCCACTTTTAGTTCAGAAATATCTTGTCTCTGCCCCTTCTTATGTAGTCTTACTATTCTGTAGAATTTTCCTACATCCAGTTCTGCAGCTTTTTCCAGCTCATTTTGTTGTTCTTGTTCGTACTGGTATTTTGCCTTGTTTAATTGTTGTCTGAAATTTCTTTTGGCATTTTGTATTCTGCATACGTTATAAATTGTGTCCCACGTGGCCGTTCATCTTTCATCCATAACAATCATTTTCTTCTCATCTCTTTATGCAGTTCAGTCACATTAAAAAATTTCCTGTAAGGTTTTAAGTGTGGGAGGAATGTTTTTATGGAAGCATTTTATCAGCTGTGTTGCGTAAAACAGTCGCGACAGTAACAAGGGTGTTTTGCACATCCGAAATACTATTTACAAATAGCTCCATTGAGTTCAGGTGCTCATTGATTTCATTTCTGTACATCTCCTGTTGTTCTGAAGAAACCTTTTGCCAGTTAATTGTAACTGGATATCTGGAAAATGTAGATACCAGGAGTTCCTCAGGAACTAACAACTCTACTCGTGCAGGTAAATGATCAGATAAATTGAGATGATGGTCATCTTCAATATTAGCGCTATGAACTAAATCTATTTTGGAGGAGGGTATCAAAATGTAGTCAATCAAAGACGAGCGTTTGCCATCAGATGAGCAATATGTATGTATATCCTGGTATTTCAGAAGGGAAAATACCAAATGTTGACATTAGATGCCTATTTGGCAGGAAGGATTGTAGTATGTAACCTTTTCCATATTTGCTTTTTCGAATCACTTTTTTGGGTAGCTCGGCATTAAAGTCACCACAGAAAATCACACAACCTTTTTTGATTATATTCATCATATTGGCATTCCACAGTTTCCATTATTTCTTTATAATCATCTAAAGAGGCGTTTGTGGAAGGAAACCACACACAGAACAGAAACAATTTAATAGCGCATAGGTTAATTTCAACTGCAATAACTCTGTCGTTCCCAATGTTATTCATTGGACGAACAGGTAATGATTTCCGATAGAAAATTGCAGTTCCTCCAAATCCAGAGGGACGCTTTCTTTCCCATAGACACGAATTAATTCTGCTATCCGGTCTCGAAAAAGTCATAAAATTCCTGTTTATCTCTCGTACCATTCTCTAGCTAATACAAATTCTGGCCAAAATCCCTGCTGTGAAGTTTTCGTAAGCAGAATTTCCGGAACAGTGACACGAACGGTATAGGTTTCTCCCTTCATATTGGACCACTTTTTAAGAATCTTAATATTTGTGATCTGTAATCCTCGATTGTATGTATGTCTGCGTATTACATGATTTAACTCTTCAGGTCCATAGTCTGCTTTAATTCGAGATAACAACAACGATTTTGTTTTTGAACCCCTCTTCATTCCACTGAATGTCATAGTACTTATTCGCACCTGGATTGGTTTCGAATTGTTATAGTTTGTATCATTCATGTTGTCCTTTCTCAGTGTATAATTTCTAGCATCCAATACTAGATTTTGATTAGTTTTATTTTCTTTCTCATCAATTTTCGTTTCCAATGCTCTTCCTGTGTCTGCTTCACATATTGCACTAGAAGATGTAGTGTTTGGGGTTTGTGTTACTTGAGATTGCATCAAACCTGCAGTGCGATTCTTGTAAATTGGTACCTTCGAGATGCTTAAGCCGGTATTTCTTGTATATTCTTGTTGATCTGACAGAATCCTCTCTCTCTCTCGATTCTAGATGATGACTATCAATTACGCCTGTATTCGGAATTGTATTTGGTGTACCAGATGCACTTGCAGTTGGGCAATAAGTTCTAGTCATATTTGCATAAGAGCAAGACAGCTGCAAAAAAATTGTAAGCTGGAGCTGAATTCTACGCATCTGTGCACTTACTGTCTCAATTTGTTTGTCGTTTACAGCTTGTAGATTTTCGATTATCATTGCCTGACTCATCTGTCATTACATGTAGATCAGATTCCAAACCCAATTCTGACTCCCTTGACTTATCAATACACGATTCAAGTCTTTTAATTGTATCATCCTTACTTTGTATCATCTCACCCAAACGAACATTATCCTTTTTCATCCTCTTCATTTCTTCCATAATATTTGCACACATGGCATTTAGTTCATCTTTTACAAATTGTTTCAGATCTATAAATGTTTCATATTGTAAAATGGGAATGTTGCTTTCAACTATCTCAGCTTGACTATTATTTCCACAATCCCCAAATGATGTATTACCTCTTGACTGATCCATGTCATTCGACTGACAATTTCTTGACTAGTTTCTTGAAGATTCTTTAAGCAACTCAGACTGTCTATTCTACTCGGTTTTTGTTTTCCCATACCTGGACATGCATGCCTTTACTTCGCTTGTGTTACCATCTCCCTCAAGAAAATGAAATATTGTATATATATCGTCTGCTATTTTTTCTTTCACTGGAACACTATCAGAATGCGATGTCCTCTCCTCCAGTCTACCAGAAGGATATCCTGTGTGACTGAGCCTACCATTATCGTACAAAGAACTACGAAAATGACAAAGGGACGTTATGTCAAGATTACTTGATAACTCTCGCTTGAATAACTGTTTGTCCAATTTGCCATATTTTTTCTCTTATTTCTGCAAGAATACAGCGTTCTAATTGAGAAGCGCACGGTATATCACTGTCAGAATCCTGAATATCCTGGGTATCATTGGTCTCCATTTTCTCACTACATGTATATTCATATATCACTTAATCGCCTCTAATTGTTAGGAAATTAGTCAGAACTATATATTCAATGATGAGCCTTCTTCTGGTTACTCAATACTTAAATTTCTTTGTGTACATAATAGCATTAGCACATGCTGACTCACTTGACCTAGTTAATGACACAGGTAATGCACTGCTCGTGCATATACTATGCACAGAAAAGGTTACTAATTAGTCTACTAATCCAATGAATAGTGAGCGTACTCCACTTATGATACATGAAAGATATATACTCATGTATTTATAAAGTAAGTAAGTTGTTTATTTGAAGCATTATATATATATATACAGGGCCGGACCTAAGTTTTTAAGGGGGGGGGGGGGTGGGGCAAACTTGTTATTGGGTTAAGCGAAGGTGCGAAGCGCCGAACCTTCTAGGGTGGTCCGGGGGCATGCCCCCCCCCCCCCCCCCGAAATTTTTTATTTCAAGAATGCAAAATGGTGCAATCTGATGCTATCTGGACCTTGAAAAAGGGATCTAACAAAAGTGACTAAAAGCTGCAATGTTTTAAAAACACTCAAAAAAAATATTTAAAATAAATAAATTAATTAAAAAAAATAATTAAAAAATTCGGAACCCCCTTTGTATCTTTTATCAAAATCAGTGAATAGTTTTTTTTTTTTTTAAAGCGGGGGGGGGGGGGGGGGGGGGCGGGCCCACTGGGCCCTTTAGCAGGTCCGGCCCTGATATATATATATATATATATATATATATATATATATATATATATATATATATATTGGAAAACAAAAACCCATCAAGCTTCAACACCCACAAACAACACGGTTGCATCAAAAACATTTAATATAGCCACTCAGCATGTCTCAAATAGAACATATTTTAAAACATGTCTCTACATGACTGCAACAGCACATAATATTCAAATGAAACTTCATTAGAAACACAATCACGACACCTCCATTCATAGCACAATATTTAAAAATGGCGCGAAAACAAAGTGTGAAGAAAATCAAATTTCCCTGGAATTTAGTTTATATAAAAATGTGGTACATATACCATTCTGTTGATAAAATATTCACACAGCAGAATTTCATTCCTGGAGTGAAATACACTACTCAATTTTCCTTACAGGCGCCCAAAATTTACCAGAGCTTGAACACATGACGTGCACATCGCCCGCCATCTTGAAAAAAGAGTGTCAACACCGGATGCAGGAGGTCACGGGTTTGAACCCCTCCCGAATCATACCGAAAGACTTAAACATGGCACTAACGGTTGCCTCGCAAGGCGCTCAGCATTAGGAAGATAGTGTTAGGACTGGTCGGTCTGGTGTCAGGATGATGTGACCGGATTAGAAATAATGCTACATGTCTGCGGCATGATGCCCCTGTGCTAGACATCAATGTAAACTGCCACACTGCATACATCGTAGCGATATGACTGAAACATTTTTGACTCTACGTTAAAAAGACAAATCATACACGCACACATGTTACCGTATTCTATATACTTGCATCCTATATACGGCTTTATCAACAATTCTCAAGTTAGAAAGTACAATTTGGCCATTCAGATAAACGTAAAAAGTGAACATTGGAAATTTGGACATGTCATATAAATAATTGACCCTCAAATCATCTAAATCTCAACGGGTTTATTTAAACAACATTTAATTTGTCCTCATGTTACAAGGCTCTGATACATATTACTGACTTGTTTCAAATTTGCGAAATGTTCGTAATTGGGATACCATAAAGTACACATAGCATTTGGTACGATCTTCAATAGCTACAATCATATGTAGTGAAATGTATTCGGAATAAACATTTCTTTGAGTGACATACGAAAATCATACTTATGAAAATCTCGTTTGAGTTACATGCTCACAGCATATGTTATAAAATGCATTGGGAATATATATACTCGTTTGACTTATATGCTAAAAGCAAATGTTACAAAATGCATTGTGAATATAAATACTCTTCTGAGTTACATGTTTAGTGCATATGTTACAAAATGCATTGGAAATATAAATACTCGTTTGAGTTACATGCTAAAAGCAAATGTTGCAAAATGCATTGGGAATATTAATACTCGTTTGAGTTACATGCTCAAAGCATGTTACAAAATGCATTGGGAATATTAATACTCGTTTGAGTTACATGCTCAAGCATATGTTGCAAAATGCATTGTGAATATTAATACTCGTTTGAGTTACATGCTCAAAGCATATGTTACAAAATGCATTGGGAATATTAATACTCGTTTGAGTTACATGCTCAAAGCATGTTACAAAATGCATTGGGAATATTAATACTCGTTTGAGTTACATGCTCAATCATATGTTGCAAAATGCATTGTGAATATTAATACTCGTTTGAGTTACATGCTCAAAGCATATGTTACAAAATGCATTCGAGGGGCCCCGAGTGGCCGAGTGGTCTAAAGCGCTGTCCGTTACGGACCACTGCCATCTCACCTCTGTCTGCGTGTGTTCGAGTCTAAGATTCGGCAAATGTAGTTATGTGAGAAAGCTTGCCAGTAGCTTCTCGTGGGTCGGTGGTTCTTTCCGGGCTTTGTCCGGTTTCTTCCTCCACCATTAATACTGGCCGCCATGTATAGCCTATATTGTGCTTAAAAATGGCGTTAAACCATTAAAAACAAAACAAAACAAAATGCATTGTGAATATTAATACTCGTTTGAGTTAAATGCTCAAAGCATATGTTACAAAATGCATTGGGAATATTAATACTCGTTGAGTTACATGCTCAAAGCAGCATAACAATGGACAAGCGAAAACGTGTATTTAAACGTGTGCCAATATAAGAAAAGTAACAAAGATTTCTGAGAAATAAAAGAATTTCGCATCTTAAGCAAAACGGTGATATCTTTTTTGGGGGTGATGGTGGTAGGGGGCCGTGTTTTATTGTGTTTTTATGCACATTTATATCAGATAAAATCATTAACGAACATTTCTATGTAATAAAATTCGCGAAGTCATGCATATCAAAATCTGCTTGTTAACTAAAGAACATTTGACTATTACAAATTCTAGGTACTGTAAAGGTTGTAGTAATGAACATTTTAATTCCAAAAATAACTCCGAAATTTAACCAGTTTTAAAATGATTGTCAAACAAAGGTCTAACGGGATACCTATAACCTACTTACACAACTGCGTTTTGCTCCATTGTGAGGCATATTCATAACCTTCTTACAAACCTGCAGCTAGCTGCAATGTGAAACCTATATAATCTACTTAATAAAAATAACATGCAGCTCTTTGTTATCTAACAGACATATACAGACTACAGACAGAACTAACACTTGAGATAATATGTAGTTTTGATTCATATTGTAAAGAGCCTTTCAGCGATGATCGTTTCAATACAGTGATCTTTTGAGTCATAATGTGTAATCTTTTAAGTCTATTAAAATATGCGAAGAATTAAGATCCGGTTTAGTAAGAACATACTTTTAAGGGCTGCCCACTGTATGACCTTAAGTACCTTACAACTCAAGTTTCTTATTTGTATTAAAATGCATAGAAATGCAAATGTATACATATCATACCAGTCTGAAATACAGATAAACTTGTAATCTCATTCTTATAAAATGTCGGCAAAGTTTTAATGCAGATCTTTATGAACAGAATATATATTCTTACTGTTAATAATCTGGCTTGAATTTTACCGTAACGAATATCGCATATACTTTAGGGGCTTGGTTATTTTGTAAGCATCCCGTGTCGTACATAGTTCCGGACTATCGAGCACGACCGTATATCCTACGTTAACATAAAGTAAATGGATTTCAATGTTTGTATCTTGAGTCATATAACATTGCTTTAAAAGTATTTCTTTTTCGGCTGTAATCTGGTGACGAACAGTTTTAATATTTCTGATCCGTTTCGGCCGACTATTTTTAACTGACAATATTTACTCGCTAGACTCGCTAGTAAATGATGGCAACTTCAAGAAAATGCCCACACATCAGCTGTTCCGGTTAGAGAATGACGACATTGTCTGCACCTTATTATATTGAAAATTTGTATAGCGTGTGCATCAACACAATCCTAGCTATATGAGGCTGATTACAGTTATGTGACAGAAATGTCAATGATAAACTTGTAAAGCAATAACTTTAGGCAGATTAAACCTTCTAAATAAATGTAAATGTGTAGTTCTACAAACGAAAGTATTAAAGGTAAATATATTAAAATTATTTAAGATGAGAGCAAATAAAATAACGTTAAACACACAAAAATAAATGTTTTGCAATATAGGATCCAATTTTTCACGTATAAAAACCGCATAAAATAACACAACAAAATTGTCTTACAGTGTGGAAATCGACATTTAACAAAAAAGTGTCACACTGCCAGTGGACACTAGCAAGGCATGTACTCCGGTAGAGGTTTGCCTTCAGGAGGAATGCACGGATTTTGGTATTTATATCCCAATGGCGAGCGGGACATTGCTGTATACTCCATGTGATTTATTCTGTATGACGTATGCCACTCTCCAGAGATGGCTTTGATTTTTTAAAGCGTGTATGTGGAATTTTCATTCCACAAATGTTGCCAACCCATGCCATTTTATATATTATCCGACGTCATTATGTCTAATCTTCCAATCAGAAACGGGCGAATTCAGGGCAGATTGACTGCTGTATCTGTCGTTTCATAACCCTTCCATCCTTATCCGGTAGCCAAATATACAAAACATTTTCCATGTCGTATAAATACATCGTGTTTGAGTGAGATCGGGAATATTACCAGTTGGTTAGACTTAAAGTTTTGCAAAGCTTTCAATATAGAATAAAAAATCGGAAAAGATTGTTAGAGGTTTTGATGTAATTCAAGTATCTGACATTGGTTAATTTCTGTGGCAAATGAAGGCCTTGTTTGTTAATGGACTGGGTAAAATGGAGGCGAATGTCTGCTAACCCACTCGATATGGTGTCGTGCAAGTGTTGCAACAGCAGCTGCAAACATGCCGCAATTGTAGTCTATATTTTTACAAGTGTTCCTAAACGATACCCATGAATATGACACAAATAAACCAATGAGATTTAAGAAGTAAAAAGAACACGAACAGAGGGAGAACGAAAAAGAAAGACCCGTTTGCTCTTGTTCTGCTTTTCCATTGTCTGACCTTGACAACGCACTGCCTCGCTCATAGCTGTAATTCTTTTGAATACAGAAAAAGTATTACGATAATTCCATAACACATACACACAGTGACCACCATATCTTATCTAATAAGACAAATCTCCAAATTCATAAAATTCCTAAAACTTACCTATCAACGACTTTAACCACAAACAAGGCAAACTACATTCCAACTCCTGAATACTTCGCACACAGGGTAACATGAAAAGATGTCGGGCTTTACTAACCAGGAACATATAACTTGCTACTATTGCTCCACAGTATTGACAGTAGGTATTGATTATCGAACTGACAAACATATATGACAATGTGTGCATAATGTAAGAACAGGTGAGGTTTGTTATTTTTGGGATTGAATGCTAGCGACCAGGAGGTTAAGGTAAAGTACTCCATGCATTGATAATTACTGAAGTGTAAATATGTTTCGTATTTATTCAGAATTTAGCACTATGCCATCTTTCTCATATTTTCTGCCGATTGCCCAACCTACCCGATAATGCGTTGACTCGGTTGTTGAACAGAAAAGGAAAAGCTTTAGTTTCTGCGAGTGAGTGATCTCACTAGTAATGGTACCAAATACAGACAAACATTTCAGGCGATGATCAATCATTCGTTGCGTAGTATCTACAGCCACAATGAATATACAATATTAATTCCAATACTGTGGAATCGTAAAGGACGTTGATATACAAACATACAGACGAACAATGAAAAGTCCTGGTTCTCAAGGACATGCATGACCTCTGGTAACAAAATGACTGATTATCTGAAATAGCTGTGGTCATATAAACATTGCCTTGAAAAAGTTTGCTATTGCTCAAGTGTCCAAAGGACCCTTTATCATTGTTCACCAACTTTCATTTCATACAAAAATCTAGAAAATAATGATTAAATACACATATTTTACTACTATAGACGCTCTTCTTTATTTCCCTCGTTTATTAATATGTAAAGTTGAAAGAAATGCTTAGTGTTTCATTGAAGTTTTAATCCTTATATTTAATAAGCAAACATGAAAACACTGTTCATTATCGTGTATCTATATTGAAAACTAAAGTGTGTATCATTTTTAACTCATTTCTGAAAATGTGAAAAAAACTCTTAGAGAAGTGAGCATGTAAATTGATGCTGCTGGGAAGAAGCAGTGGACCTAGCGCTGTGCCAAAAATTAGGAAAGTATTTTCTCTAATTATATTTGTTATCACAGGGAAAGCATTTTATGTAAACAAAAGAAAACATAATAATGTTTAATATATTAACTTTCCGAGTCGTATGTGGTATTTAACCTCAACAACTTGGATATAAATACATAAATGCAAACAACATTTGCATATCCAAGCATAGTCTAGTTTTAGCAAAAAAAATATACGGTTTCTATTTGTATGCCATTCGTCAATATTATTTGCAAGTTTTAGTTTCATAAATGCAACCAACTTTTGAAAGTTAAAATGTGTGTGATGTGATGTGATTTGGATTTTTATCGTAGCTGTAACAATTTTTCAGTCATTTCGCTACAATGTAATGTGGCAGTCTATATAGTAGACTACTGTATGATTGCCACATTACATACATTGAAGCGAAATCTAGCGATGTCTAGCACTGGATCATCATGTGGCTAACTTGTAGCATGATGTCCCACCGAGTCACATTATCCTGACACCAGGCCGACCAGTCCTAACACTAACCTCTTAATGTTGAACGCCAAGCGAGGGAGCTGTTAGTACCATTTTTGTAAGTCTTTGATATGACTCGGCCAGAATCGAACCTACGACCTCCCGCATCTGAGGCTGACGCTTTAACCACTAGGCCACTGGAGCGGTCGTTAAAATTTGTGCTAATTGATGTAGTGCTACGTTAGTTAATTATATTTCGTTTAAAGATAATTTACGAAATAAAACATTGTACTTCACGTACCGGGTATAACACTATTCTTCGCATATAACATATTAGGATAGATTTTTTAGTAAAATTAATAAGATTGCCATTTTCTTTAAATTGTATTAAAGTAATGTTTTATTCATTTATATTAAAAAAATTATCCTAATACATGTATTCCATAAGGTTATAATAAAATACTGATTAATTATTTGTTTAACCATGCGGCCAGCCTTTGATTCCTCACTTTTAGATACACAAATTGATAAACATATAAATGGATGAATACGGATTTGGAAAGTAAGGACGACCTTGTAGATATATACTGTTATGCATCGAGAGAAATTTCTTCCTTGATCCATAAAGAATCAATATAGGTCTATGCTTTCTATCCTGTTTAGTTGCAAAGTTCAATAGAAATGCAGCATATATTTTTTAAATGCCTTGATATTGTGAGTGTTACTGTAGTAGTACTTTAGATTTTGGCACCTTGATTATCTTTCCTGGAAAACTGTGTTTAGGTAAATGAGGGCAGACTTTGTAAACAACTTGTACATGTCATCTTTATGCATTGGTAATAATTTGAATGTAAGTATTGCAATTTGAACATCAAATTTTCTGTTTGCTGATCAATAATTATTTTTCCCAAAATCTTGAACCTTTTCTCGCATTTGCAGCGTATGCTGTCCCCTATTTAGAGTAGACAAGATATTGTTACACGCACAGGGGTATTCACTTGACCGAGCGGTGTCAAAACCTTAGCGCGAATCCCTCTGGAAGTCATATGTTTTCCCCTAATCTCCAAAGACTTCCATACAATTTGAGTTGTAAAATGGAAAGTCAGACGTGTCTGTCTTTATTTATTAAATTTTACTCTAATCAATTGACGACTACAGATGAAACAACTTGCCCAAAAGTCCATTAACTGTACCTTTGCGTGGTTTTTCTTCATTATCATCAGATTTCCGTACCGCCAGCCCGTTATGCATAGAAAATTCACTAGTATTCCCTTTCTAACTGGGAACTATTTAACTGCGCCGCTCTAGGCCAGTCAATCCACACATTTTCTGGCGTATCACACATATATAAATACGCTTATTTTCCATTATGGACACATAAACCGTATCTACCAAGTCCAACTTATTGATTCCTTTGCGTAATTTACTGTTTACTGGTTTTCTACCGTAAATATTGCCATTTCAACCACAACACTATTATACACCATTAGATTGTAATATGGACTATGTTACACCAGGAACAGTCATTCGGCTTGGACCTAAATTCACTACTAACGAACCCTAGCATGGTTCAAATTCACTAACACTCGGCTCTGTGACGTTTGTTCCTAATAATTGGCTAATTATTTCGGGCTAGGAATATTTCCATGGCGCCGAATACCGAATAATCATACAAATAAATCTAAGAATTGCTTAAAAACGGGCCGCTATCAAATATGCATCCTCTAATTTATTACAATATGCTTGAATGTAACTTTTGAAAAAAAGTAACTCTGTAATGTAATGGAACGAAGGCCTTGATTTTCTTTTGGAGCCAAAGATAAGAGTTTATTTTCTTTGAAATATAATTTCTATGATGAGACCATTGTAAGTAATTGTCTACAATATCCCAAGAACTTAATCTAAACATCATTTGTAGATCACAGAAAACATACAGCATATCGGTTTGTAATATTGCTTTTTTCTTTCTATTCTCAAAACAACCGGAGAATATGTGGATACGAGTGGATTAGTCGTCTATTGTTTTAATTATACTATTCAATCCATACTAACCGGTGTGAGTCAAGTCATCGTGTGCTATTAACCAGGATTACAGATACATCAAAGAGACGAATTATGTGGAAAGGCAAGGGTGCCTGAAGCGTGTCCTAGCCCACAGAGAAGCTGTGAGAAGAAATTTGCGGAGATAAACTGTGAAGTGGAGTGGTATGTGTTAATAACAATGATGCAGCAACGCATGGTCACCAAGATTTATAGAAAAGAGAGATAATATACATTGCCAAAAATCTGTTTTTTATTTGAGATTTTTTATATGTCTCTGTCTTTGTTCACAACGGAGCTAAAACTTTAAGAAAAACTATTTTGTTTGTTTGTCGATAAACACCATTCTCGCCTTGCTATATTGGGTGATAGTGTGTTTGTATGTATGCATGTGATTTAGATAGTAATTAAAAAGTGCTAGATAGTTTTCAAAATGTTGAAAAGTAATCATAAAGTGTGTGCTGGATTGTAATATAAATGAGTTTTGGATAGTTTAGAACGAGAGTCTTTTCAAAACTGTCTTCGGCTAGAAATCGATCATTTTTGGTGTTAAAATGTGGGAGAAAACTAAATAGGCAGTACTGGAGTGTAATGCATAAAAGGGGAATATCTCTACTGAACCGCCAGATTACTAGTTTTACAGTTATTTATATCTAGCCTCGTGAGTCATTCTTGGTTCTTATAAAGTATATTTCGTTTACCCATTGATTAATTTTTCTTTATGTTTTGGAAAGGATTCAAGAGTTACGATATGTTCAAAATATTGATATTGATACAATCATCTCACTCTGTTGGCGATATATTGGATTTATTTTGTCTATCATTGCATATGGATCCTTGTATCATATTCATGATGCTACACCTCTAAAGCTTTATTTATTACCATCAAATTGTAATGTGTGTCTGTTTCAGATGAGTATATTTGTATACCATATAAATAAAAAGATGCAAGGCTCATCCTTATAGAAGATCCTCATGACTCCACTACACAACAATTTACTTACTTTATCTACTGTTCTAAAATTGCATATTAAAACTGCTAATCTCAAAGGAGACAACATTGCTATGTATTAAAACTGTTTAATTCCATCTGCGCACCAGTACATAGTCATGTTGTTTCGCATACATTAATCTGAACGCGTCAATATCGACTGTCATGTCGTTGATCACGTGATCATATTAGCGTAGCCGGACACCACACGTCAAACACGGTTATGATCCTATACTTCCACAGCGTACATTTTGGAATGATATCCGCAAAATTCATTGGCATATGTTTTGTTACAAGGGTTGTAAAACCTCTCTTTAGCAAAATACATATATTCTTTATCTGAATCATTATATATCTTAAATGCCCCCCCCCCCTTATATATATATATATATATATATATATATATATATATATATATATATATATATATATATATATATATATATATATATATATATATATATATATATATATATATATATATATATATATATATATATATATATGGAGGAATTTAAGAGATTATCCGTGATTGTGCCTTCTAAATCCAGATTTGATCTTGACAGAAAAACAATTGAATTGTCGTCGCGAGGTTCGGTTGATCCGACGAAATTTCATTAAAAATGTTTGTGGCGCCAAGAAGAATTTCGCAACGATCTCGTGTGTGGTCAGCATTCAAAATGATACGCAACACAACGAGCTGCGACGATTATTAATTATCTCGATATAAGAAAAGATATATTCTCAAACTGAAATGCGTCATATTAGCAGAAACAGACGATAATACTTGTCTTATCCGTGGCAAACATGACCATGTCTTTCGTAATTAAAAAATTGTCATTCTGAGTAAAAATTACAATTCAGGAATATTGACTGGCACTAACTAACTGTATTATGAACGAGCGTATCCTGCCTGTAATGAAAGGTATTTATGGGATATATCCGTTGAGTGAAAATCCAGGTGTTGATGATCTAAAACCAATGAAATATTTTAAAATAAAGTGTGTAGCCGAATGAGTAATGGAACAGTTTACGAATGTAATACGTGGAAACGGATTAACGGATTAAAGACGCAAAAGATGAAACTAGTGGGCAGATATAGTTAAAGATACCGGAGCGTCGATCAAAGACGTTGCTGAACTAGGAAAGAAACTAATGTTTACCATAATAATAAAAACCCATAATAATAAAATCAATAGTCGGATAGATTTTGTACGAATCAATATATAAATCAATGGGAGCTTTGATTAAAATTATTGATCGAAATGCGCAAAAATTTCATATCAGGATGACAATATTGAACAGTTATTGAACATTTGTTTTATAGTTCCGTCAGTTGCTGTTTACTTTGCAAGAGAAAACAATTCGTGGAAACCAACACGATCTAATTTTTTTGAGGATATACAACGTAGTTGTGTCAAATATGGACACAGCGGATTGTGGAATACTAAATACGAGTATAAAGATATTATTTCAGTGGATATGGCAGTATGTTATCCAGGAAGTGTTCTTGGAATGGGCGAATGTCATGGATATGTTAAACGATTTGGATATCCAACACACGCGATGACTAGAGTTGTTATAAACGGAGCTTTACCGGATTTTGAACTGATTGGATGCACTTGTATAGAGTCATTTGGGATTGCAAAACGTCTTCATTCATTCATGATTTGGTAGAGACTTTTCAGAAACGAAGTAGGTACCGATTGTATTGCTGCGATATATGATCGACGCTAGAATAATATTTCATGAAATACGTGAAGAAATTATACCAAATAGTCCGCAGAAATAAGTTTGATTACCAAAAGAAAACAGATAATCCGATGATGAAAATCCTGATACAACCAATTTTGAAAATGAAGCCTCAAAAGATCTTTAAAGAAGAATAATCGGTAAATTTAACCAAGGAGGACGATATGATCGTAAACGACACTATATAGGATTAATTATGGACGATGCTGATGCAACGAAGACAAATATATTTGTAAGTATAAAAGAAACGCTTACTAACGTAACTAAATTAGGTAAAATTGTTAGTTACGTTGATATCGAGACACTACAGTTTACTCTTGTAAGAGCTTCAATGCTTGCGTATTTTTCGATAAATTAATTATGATGATGAGACAGATTTCCTAAAACCGTGATCTGAGTCGCTACGGATTCTCTTTAAATCGAAAGAAAACATTCAGAATTGCTGACTCAATATATTATAAGTACTGCTTACGATACATCATGTGGCAAATGGAGAATAAAACAAGAACAACACCATGATTATTCTGAATCTGCCAACTCTGAAATCAAGGTTATTTTTTTTTACAAAAACAAATCAAATATCAAAATTATCGTCTTCTCCGTCAGAGTATGATAAATGGACTTCTAACCAAATGGGGTGAAAAATGTATCCCAAGGATCGCCATTTGGTATGAAATATATACAATATCTAAATATATATAACAATTTCTTGATTGATTGTTGAAAAAACATACTGCTATGATAATGTACCGCGATCATGGTCAACACCACCTTTGTTGGATTGTTTCCACATGAATGGCTCAAGGTTTTATAGATTATTATAAAAAAAATAACCGATGATCATAGAGGACTTAATCCAGAATTAAGAGAGCTTAACAAAATTAATCAGACAATAACCGAATAACGCTCACTGTGAAAAAAAACATGCGTGACATAATTTTGCGAAATAAATGTAAACGAGTTTTGGAATTTGCGGAGACGATATGACGTGATAGTTGCAATCAGAAAGATAGTCCGTGATACACTTCAACAGCTGTTTCTGTTACATAAAGAAAAAGTTTCAAATCTTCCCGTATCATTGTGTTTTGCCCAGCAGATGCAAGCAAAACAGAATATTGACGTTGATATACCAGGATTGTCATATAAACGAAATCTTGTGCTCTATGATGTTGTTTTAGTTCCAGTCAATGTTGTTGAGAGTGCGAAAAAGGACAAAACTCCATAGATGCTAGGATACGCAATGACAATCCATTTGTCGCAAGGATTAACTATTTCTGATACAGTTGCTTGGATCGTCAATGATCGTATATAATAGTCAAATTTTTTATTAAAATTTTTTTTTTATTATCTCGCAATGTTTAGAGTCAAAAGAATATCTCAGTTGCGGAGGATTATTGAAACTGATCCCACCAATAACGATGTTGTTAGCGATAATATGTAAGAAAATGTGTTTTATCTATAAACTGTGTGACAAAAAAATCATGATCCAAACCAATTTACCATAGATAAAATTAATAGTAACCTTGGTCACACAGGCGAAAATGGAATGCTGGATTGTCTTGAGTGTAATCGAAGTCGATGCGCTAGTTAAAAGTGAAGACGGTGGGAATTGTGTATCTTCAGGATATGATTGTTCACGTACATATCCTCGTTGTGGAGCAGTTAAATCTAATTTGTATATTGCGGGCTACTTACATTTACAATATTTAAAATGTGATGCGTATTTACACTACAAATATGATAAGTCGTCTTTTTTCACAACCTTCAAGTTCACCCGATTCATATAAATATCTTACGGTAACATTGCCTAATACTGGTAGTTTTGAAAAGTCATATCGTTGTATTGGTATATATTTTTTTTTGGTGGTCGCATTGGTAGGTTTCATAGAAATTGCACGAGTAACTTCATTATTTAATGCAGCTATTACACTCGGTAGTCTTGCGACCCATTCACGCGATTTTATGTCTTTTTTTAATTTATTTCATTTGTATATTGATATCCAAAAAAGCCGCTCAACAAGTGTTCGATTAAATCGTTCAACATTTGCGTGATCACGAGGAATTGCGGTATGTCCTCGTCTGATTTTGACGTCATGTTTTTAATCAGAGATGATACGACACCAAGAAATTCTTTTCCAGGATCAACTTGTAGTAGTTGTTGCCATCGCAAATGTCCTCATTGATGAATTCGTTCAAAAGCTAATACAACTTCAGCATCCGTTTTAGGTAATAATGACTCTGCAACTTTATATCTACGTCAACAACAGTTAACGCGTATTTGTATGTGTATTGACGTCTACCAATTTTGATAGTATTTTGTGGTGAAAACAAAATATCTGCCTGATGAACTTCATTTGGAACACTGACATCAAAATGCGAGTACTGAATTTGTTTAGGTGGTGGTAGATATAGATAAATTTTTCATAATGCCTGTCGTACTAACCAATTTGCAGCAACATAACATGTACGATTTGCAGCAATAAAGAAACAAGAACCAGTCAAACATGATCCAGCGCTACCGAATTCTATTAGGATGTAAACAGGAGGTTCATCTAGGTCTGGTAAAACGCGATTAATACTTAATCTAATAACGAGATGACTCAAGAGGAATAAGTTTCATTTAGTAGATCCGTCAGTTGATGGTCATAGATGTTACGATTTGTTAAAGATTTTAAAGAAAACGCAAAATTGTTAAATAAAGAAGGTGATGATATTATTGATGTTATCACCGTTATTGATGAAGCGCTGAGTGTTCAGGATTTAGATGGTTTTGTCATTAATGTTGTTGTCTAAAATGTTGTAAATTTTGACAAACAATCAAATCCGTCAAGAATTCTTTCTCGAGGCAGACATGCAAATACTGATTTAAATTATATAACTCAGCGATACACGCAGATACCTAAAGTCATCAGAGATAACTGTAATATTTTATCTGTATTTAATGAAGTTGGTACACATACACTTAGAAATATTCATCAGACTTGATGTTCAGGGGATATGGATATAAATAAAAGTTTAAAAACGTTTCACGTGCGCAAGCTACCCCACACGAATTCATATCGATAAATTTACATAATCCAAGATTGCGATATCGTGTAGGTCTTGATAAAAAATTCGGTTAACCAATGATCTAATTACAGCATCAGAGAGGGTGAACACGATCTCAATGAAACGTTCTTTGGGCAAACAGAAGATACAAATTTAAAAAAAGACGACAAAAGATAAAGTAAGACAATAAACTAACCCAATTGGAGAAATTCTCGGTTAATTAGAGGCTTTGGTTTGGCCTTTTTGACCATTTTTCGTAAGAAGCTTTATTTAATTTTTTAAATTACGTTTCAGCAAAATGATATTTTCACCGTCTCTGCTGGTCGTTCCCAAAAGAAAAAATCGAGTAGTCAAAATCTTTATCGATTAGAGAAACAACAACGCACATATATAAAGGAACCAACAACAAAAACCCCAAACATGTTTGTACTACCAAACTACTGGAGCAAAACCACAACACATATTTTGAATAACACATATTTTGAATAACACATATGTCAGCGCCTATGATACATGTATCGAATCCATCGGAGAACGAGCAATTATGCAAGTGTCGCTAGAAAGCATGGAAACCTCGTATCGGATATTTCAAACGTCGACCGTCTTCCAGTATCGGATGTAATTGTCGACTATTCTTACCTTTGGATTCTTCTCTCTGATAGCCCAGTATCGCATACACGAGCAGGATGAGATTCCTATCTACAGCCGTACCTGTGTGAAAAATAATTGTTTAAAGTTTATAAAACTGATTACCAGAATCAAACTCCCATGACAGAGTACTCATACCTTGCAAAATATTTGCTTAAACATTCGCTTTACATACTTGAATACTTACTTGAAAACAGTTAAAAGTAAGTTAAACTCCTGCATTTATCACTGCTATAGTTTGTAATAAATGATTCAATGGAAGTTACGGTGTGGTTTTTTTTTTTCTTGAAAGAAATGTAAAGCTTGTTATCATATATAAGTGCTAGTTTAACAGAAATACCAGCTCTGTGTGTTTTGCAAAAAGTCATGCATTTTGTAAACCTAAAATTTCTTCTTCTCAAAATAGTTGTAGTCCATTCGGACCACCTCGGCTATTCCTATGATTGGATTGAGTAATGTTGGAATCGCATCACAATTAGTACTTCCAGTCAGTACCCAACGAATGTAGTTCTAGTCTATTTTTAGAACATTATTTCCTCTCTCATTAAGGTGGTGCTCGAATTATATTGATGCAGTTTTGGCAGGGATTTAAAGGCGATTGTATATTCTTGAGAAAATGATCTCAGAGAATGGTTGTATGTGTGTATTTAGGCGACAGTGCACATTGAGTAATAAGGCCATGGTGATGATCCAGAAGTGAAATCTGTGTTCTGTTTATCTGCTTCTGTTTACAGTGCAACCTCTAAAAAAAATGCAAATGAACCCTTGACAAGAACGTCACCGTGATGTCATCTTTGGATGTATTTTAGACTAACATATGATTTGTATTGATTGTCACACAGTTGAAAGGTCAGTACTAAGAAATAAATGTAGAGACTATATACTAAAATTAATTGTGATGTATGTCCAGTTGCGATAGAAAAAAAATTAGTTCCATCCATTTGTAACTTCTCGGCCAATGCCTAACTTGTATATAATCGAGGTGTTACGAATGTCAACTTTAGGTATAACGGTACCAATTGTGCAAGTCCTGGTGGGTGTCGGAACATTGCATTTTGAAATTAACAACACTAGCTATGTGTAATGGGGTTGCTGGCGGGTTATCAAAGTATTATTAGTACAATATTGCACAAGGCTTGATCAGAGGTATTGCGCAACTTGGAAACAACACTTGAAGACCGCCTCCCACTAATTGGCGTTATCTAGAAGATGATCGATACGGTGTAATCTGCCTGGTCAGTGGTTATAGAAATCTGAGATGGTACTTTGAACAAGACAAGACACGAGCCCCCGTAAAGATAAAATATGAATTTAATTAAAAATACAATTAAGAAAAGAATGACACTGTGAATTACAATTTCTCTCTTTCTGAATACACTTAGTTCAGAAAAATACATAAACTGAAGCTTTAAAATAATGGATACATTCATAAGAATCCAAACACTAATGAAAAATAAATGAAGTTAGCCGTTAATACTGAGAGTAAATTTCATCAAGGAATCGAATGTTCATTTAACATTGTACTGTTGGGTGATTCAAAATGACCTTTTTCGTCGACTTGTTTTTCTTTCTTTTCCCTGCGTGCGTCCGACTTCAGCTTGCCCTTTGATTGAACGGGAATTCCACACTCTGACTTCTTACTTCTTTTTTTCTCTTTTCCTTTGACTTCTCGCTGATTCTCACTCTTGCCAAAATAAACTATTTTCCTTGTAAAAGAAAAGGGTAAAACGCCTTAAGTATCTCGTTACTTTCAGAGATGAGATAGTAAGTCCGTTTCCAGGTTCGAAAAATCAGATCTTACTATCAGTGTTATCATTTATACGGCTAACAAATTCTATACAGGTCTTCAGATCAATAGAGCTATACTGCTAATTATCGACATCAGAATTCGGGAAAGTCATATATTCCCGTAAATCATTACGTAAAGTGAGGCAATATATCATAACACACAATCCATACTTACTAATATGATAAATTCAAATTAAGGTAACACTTTCCAATCATAAATGTACACGGCGGGTTTTCTACACCACCCATTTACCTACCTAAGTATATAAGGTAAAAAATGCTAATTCAGAATTCAAAAAACATTATTAAATCACTGTAAAACCGACTATCCATACAAAATATGAACACATCATGCATCTGTAACAAAGAAACATATCAAAGTACGTTATTAAATCAATGTAATACTGAACTATTTGTATCGTAGTATCGATACATTATGCATCTATGCCAAAGATAAACAGCATATACATTACATCATGATAAAGGTGAATTTGAGTTAAATACCTTGTGTTTTTGGCGTCTTACAATCGTTCCACATTCAGTTTAACTGGAACCCACTTTTACGAACGTCTGTCTTTCAAAGCACGCTCGGAGTCTTGACTATGTAGTTTCTACTTCCTCTCTTGCAGATGTCTTCCTAGACTGACTAACCTCGTTTGATACGAAGTATATATTTCCCCGATTCTGGGGTCTGACACACCCCCTTCCCTATGCAATCGCCCAATCGGAATAAATGCTATTCTTACTGACCTTATGAAAACCGTCTATCACGATGCCAAAAATGCCACTTAGGATCGAAATATCACCTTATCATTTGTCTCAATCATTTTTGAAAGCTCTGCGTGAGGAATCACATAATTTAAATGTGTCAAACACTCAGTCCGTTTTCACTCTAATTATTGTAACAGTCTGACCGAGTTAAACTAACATTCTTTCCGTTCCAAACTCTACTCCAAGACAGTTGATTGTCGGCTAGCCTACGAATTAATTACTGGATGTCACTGACGAAAAATTTGGCACTTGACACTATGATTAGCGGATTATGTAAGAGTTGTACATTCTGTTAGGCTTAAAAAGAAGTTGAACCTCTTGGCAACCTGTGAATTGATACTAATTCCTATCTAGGTCATAATTTTTATAAAAAAAATTGATATTTTGAAAATGTGGTACACATGACTGAAAATAAGTATGCTGTGACTAGATAACTCATACCCTGTCTAGTTCAAGCAGAGTTATCTCTCTTAAATGCAATGGAGTACCATGGTTCTGACATTGTCAGATTGACAATCTAGGTCATATTAGGGCTTTCAAAATATTTCCATAATTTCGAGTCTGTCTATAAATTTCGTAATGTTTGGGGTTTTTAATTATTTTTTTTTTATAAACATATCAAACAAAGATAGTTGCTGCTATCTATATCTTTATATCTTTTTTTATTTGCATATACTTTGCTTATTTTATGAATTTTAAAATCTGAAAATATTTTAAAACCTTTATTATTGACAAATTCTTTGTTCTCCATTTTTTAATGGAAACGTCCACATTGTAACAATTATCTTTGATAAATACGAGTATTCATTTTAGTCAATTTGTATTTCACCATTTTGTCATTGTTGTTGTTGTTGTTCTTTTATTATTATTAGTAGTAGTTGTTGTTGTAGTAGTAGTATTTAATTTAGACCTGAAAACTTGGGAAACAGTCTAAAGATTGATTCTCTATTTTATAATAGAACGCCTTAAAAAATATTAAAATAAATAAGTCTTGCTTGCTTTGTTTTCTTCCACCTATTCATTGCAATTAGATATAAAAGATGAAAGGTAAAACAATGAACTTTTTGCTTGTTTGTTGTTTTATTTGGTGTATTTTTGTTTTGTTAAATATACAGGAATATATCGAAAAAAGCACATAATTATAGAAAACAAAAGGGTACAGGTGTTGAGGTTTAAAATTCTCCAAAACTTGCATTCTCTTTTTTCTTTTTCGTTTTCATTTTATCATTTTTCAATGTTATAAATTATAATATGAACTTGTTTTTGGTTTTGGTTGTTTTTTTTATATAAAAAAAAGTTGAAACATCGGTTGTCTGACCGTGTAATCGATTCAACATAACCAGGCTTTTTTTATTTGGGTGAGAAGGGGGGTAGGTTTGTGGGAATCTAAAATGAGAACAGTTTGACATGTTTGCATGCCTAACGCTACTAAAGAACACACACTTCAATTAATTATTGTATTTTTGAGGATAATTTTAATGTTAACCAAGAGTTATGCGATAAAGTTTAATAAAAAAAAAAGGCTGCGGGTGAATTAATTATGAGATCTAAAAAATACCGTATCATCCTGTATAGGCTTACTTAAGAAAACACTACTGTAATTTGCAAATACACTTAAACCAGTTGAATAACTAACTACCGTAGACCATGCATGCACTCACTGTGCGTTGGAGATGCTGACAACGTAGTACATACAACTTTGTAAAGCTGCGAGTATCTTCACTAGAGCAAAGATACGTGACATTTGACCTTATAGCTACGTTTCTTGTTATTACTCTTCTACCAGAAATATTACTTCTGTACTTCTTTTATCTTGACCAAGAAACATCTAGTTGTTGAACAGCTAAATGTGACTGTATTAACGTAGAAATGGATAGATCTGATCTTCCCAAAAGTAGACTAAACATGATTATCGTTACTTACTAATTGTAGGGGAAGGAACTCATACGTATACAATACTATCCGATACTCACTGTGTGTATTACTTAACAAAGGCAAACGAGTTTCATTGTAAAAGGTAATTGCAATATAAAGTTTATTTTATCATATACTAATACAAAACTTTATCATAATTCTAATTATAATGAAAGTGCTATAAATATTTTTAAAAAATAGTTCTATATGATAATATGTAAAAGCGGACAGGTGTTTGACATACAAATTTATATAAGACTGGTACATAGCTTTATAGATTTTATACATACTAGAGAAAAACCATTCAAATGTGAATGATTTTATTTGGAAGCTTGATTGGAAAGATCCAAGAAGGCTGCATATTAAACACAAAATTAAGACAAGATGTGTAATTGAGAGTAAATTATACATGTGCTTAATAAACAATTCGTCCGATTTTAATCTGCAAAGACATGCTCGAAACAAAATGCCCGAAAATAAGACAACTGGTAATGATTTGGAAAAAGAAATGGCTATCCTAAACAAATACACGAGTATACAATATACTCCTATAGCAAACATACAAATAACATACACCAGGATAATAAGGGACCACTAGCCACGGTCAGCAAAATTAAAAGTAGCCTACTAGAGTGGGTAGGTCAAATCCCAACTAGAAAGGAGTGCTTTAATAATACACTAGGAATCAAAATACCCCTTGTCAATTATTTTATAACCCCGATGGGGAAACTAAATGGTCTTTAGAGTTAAATTATAAATAAAAAACAACATGAAAATATTGGAGAACACACAGACACATAAACTTTTTAAAATTTTTTTTGATGGGGGGGGGGGGCATCTGTCTGGTGCCCCCCCCCCCCCCCCAAAAAAAAGAAAGTCTAGGTACTCGTTATTATTGTCATGGCACGCACAAAACAGACGGCACGCAAATCAACGGGTATATCTACTGGTGGGAGAAATTACCCTGGTAAGATGTAACTGCGGTTTGCTTGCAACAAAATAGAAATAATTTGATGCAAAGCAAAATACTAAAGGATAATTAACTAGAGCAGAAGAATATCACCAAGGAGAGAAGTGAGTTTAGCTCACACATTACATACGGACATCACGAGGAAAAATGGCTTCTGCTAGAAGAACTATGACGGAACTACAAAAATACTTCAGAACGAAGAGGGTAGAACTAGATGATGGAGACTATATTGAGTGTAGATACAAAGAAGGGACACAGCAAGTTATATTTCCAGACCTTAACGGTGCAGCGCTACAAGGAACAACATCTGTACTGGTACATCTAAAAGTTTTAGATGAGGAGATAATACAAAAAATTTACTCCATAAACTACACTAAAAATGGATATGACATTAGGTACAGAGAGAACACACCAGCACTGAAATATGGAGAAACCACTATATGTGGTCACAGAGCAATCGTCCAAAATCCGCAACCAATAATGAGAAAGATTAAGAAACAAACGGGGGAACTGCATATAAATGGAAGTACCAATCGAAACGGTAGTAGCATGGGTGGAAGAAAAATTTGGATTCAAAGTGGAAAAATTTCGTCTAGGGAAAGTACCAGGTTTCTATGTCCTAAATGAGACAAGAATACTCGAGATAGAAAGAACCAAACTCAGGACGATAAAAAGAAAATGTTTCCTACGTGGATTTCTGATTACGACATGGTACAAGGGCTGTATATACTACAGGAAATGTAGCAAATGTGGAAAAGTAGGGCATACACCCAGAAAATGTACGATGGAAGTAACGAGAGATGAAACCAAAAAAAGTAGAACAAACAACAAAAGAAAAGAGGAACATTGAGGAAACAAGACCAATCCTGAACAAACAAACAACAAACTCTCAAGTAATGAACAACAGGACAATAAAAGAAACGGATAAAGATCACATGAAATCCCAAATGCCTAGGGCAAATGATAATATCACAAAAGAAACAGAACAACAAGAAAAACAAAAACAAGGAGACTCAAAAGAAAGAACAATCAAAACAACAAGTAACATTACAACCGGAGAAATACACCAACAAACAACCAAACAGCTGAAAAAGAGACGGAAACTGAACAGGAAAAAAAACAGAGCAGAAAACACTATTACACCACTAGAACTAGAGATACAACAAATAGCAAAAACGGCTGCAATAGAACAACCTTTAAGAGTCATAGAACATATAGAAGAATTACAGAATTACGATGAGCAAATGGACGAAAACACAGTGGAGAACAAGTCAGCAGAGGTAATATATCTAGAAGGAAGAAAGCAAAGAAGGGCAGAAAAGAGAAGAAGAGAAAGGGAAGAACAATTGGAAAGAAAGAAGGAACTGTATTTTGATGAATGCCTGATGTAAATTTTGAATATAAAAAACTATTAATATATATATATATATATATATATATATATATATATATATATATATATATATATATATATATATATATATATATATATATATTTGATTACAAACATAAAATGAATAAAAACAAACAATATAGCAAACACTTAGGAAAAAAAATGGAGAGCTTTTCCCTCAAATGGTCTGCGAAGATCAGAGGAAAGAGACCTCTCCCAAAAAAAAAAGTCAATTAATTCCAGTACGTGTATTTGAGAAGTCGACTTAGTGTCTATCACAATCACAAAAAATGGCAAGGACCAAGCAAACTGCTAGGAAATCCACCGGAGTGTAAACGCAGCAATTGTTGGGACTACAAAAATAGACAAGAAGACGAAAAAAAAATATAAGAGAGAACAAAACAAATATGACAAGAAACTAAAAGGAAAAGGAAAGACAAACAGAAAAAGAGATACAGAGCGGAACTCAGAATTTAAACTACACGAAGAGCACGAGAAAAAATGGCGGAGGCGAGACAAACAATGCTCGATTTGCAAAAGTATTTCAGAACAAGGCGGGTTGTACAAGACGACGGAGACTATATAGAATGCAACTTCAGAAAGGGAACACAGCAATTAGTATTTCCAGGTTTAAATGGCAGAGAAATACCGATAACGGAATCTATCCTGGTAGAACTAAAGATCAAGGACGAAGAACTACTATCAAAACTATACTCAGTCAACTATACAAAGAAGGGCTACACCATAAGATATAGAGGGAATACATCTGCCCTACCATATGGAGAAACAACGTTATGTGGACACAGAGCAGTAATAAGAAACCCGGTACCAATCATGAGGAAAAAAAGGAAACAATCGGGAGAACTACACATAACAGGAATACCAATGGAAATACCAATAGAAATTGTTGTCATATGGTTAGAAGAGAAATTTGGAATAAAAGTAGGAAAATCAAGATTGGGGGTAGTACCAGGCTTCAACATCTTCAACGAAACCAGAATTTTCGAAATAGAAAAGACAAAACTCCGAACAATCAAAAGAGTATGCTTTCTACATGGATTCCTAATAACAACATGGTATAAGGGATGTATCTACCACAGGAAATGTAACAAATGCGGTGAAATAGGACATAAACCTAACAAATGCACGAGAGAAGATACAAACGAGATACTAATCCCTGAAAGACAAATCAATCCGGAGACAAAACAAACGACATCAGGAGGGAAAGACGCAATAAAACAAACGCCAATCCCACAAAAACAAATAACTATTCCCCAGCAAACCACAAGTAAGGTTAAGGAAGCAACTGAAGATACTAACCACATACCAATCCCGGAAGAACAGACAGGAAAAGAGGTACAACAAACGACACAAGGAAATAAAAATGGAGGGAAGAACGACGCAATAAAACAAACATCAATCCCTCAGCAAACCACAAATAAGACTAAGGAAGCAATTAAACAACCGGAAAAGACACTCAAAAAAAAAGAACAGCCAAAGTCAAGGAATCCAGAAAAAAACCACAACAACTTGAACAACACAAAACAATTGAACAACTGAAATCTAAAGCGGATAATACGATCAACAGTCAAAATCGAGAAAATCAAAATAAGGACAGAGAAACATCACAACAGTCTGAACAACAAAAAGTCAGGAAGATAACAAATATACAAGAAGAAATTGAACTAAGTAATCCTGCAGTTTACTCTGGCTGCATGATGATATCTTTTTTGTTATCCCGGTTGATATACCCGCGATTGTAGCCGCCGCAGAAATGCAAATTGGAACTACGACCGGGGCAATCATTGTAACCGATGCGAGTATTATTCCGGCGCCAGCGAGAACACTTGACACCGAGTACATAGTAATATCAATTGGGGTGATTCTTCGTCGGTATTGTTTTATTTTTATTTGATACTCCTCGGCGAGGGTTTTGAGTCTAGTCTGAAATTCTCTAACCTGATAATAGCGACATTGCATTGATGAAATCATTTTTATTTTTAAAAACACTAGTGTTTTCAATTATTTGCCATCGTTAGCGGGAATTGCTAGTACTTCAGCCGGAAAAATCATTGACGAGTTCTATACACCAGGCTATTTTTGATCTAATGGTGGAGCTATCAACCGCGACGAAGTGAAAGGTTGGTGTTTTGCCAGTCTTGATAATGAACGTCGCGACGCCACCAGAGTAGGTTTTACCGTCCGCAATCATATTAAATTGATCGATAGAGGCCCACGTCAACCTTCGCTTCCTTACTCCACTCGAGAAGAATAGTAGTACTTGAAATATCTTCGTCTCGTATCCAATCCACGATTCCATGTTTGACCGTATACACGATATTTTTAAAGTCTATGTGCGGAAACCTTACCTTTTCAAGATTTTCTATTAGTTTAAAAATCTCGAGATAATTTGCCTTGATTTCTGAAGCAGTCATCATCCTTCCAGCTTCCTTGTTAGCGAAGAATGAATTCAACAAGTCTTTAATTTCAGTTAGAGTCATGCCAACCACAAGCGGGGTTCCAAGGAATTTATGTACGACATTTTTGCGAAAACTATTATAACCTCGTATATGATCATCCAGCTCACGGCCGTGGGCGGCAATCTCGTTGCCGTGGGTAGCAATCGCGTCGGTGATCGTAGACACAAGTGCGCCTGGTTTAAGTCGTCCACTGTTGGAATATAGCGCAATAGAGTTTTCAGCGGCGTCGTGTTGTCGTTTTAAAATGTTATCCAATGACACATCACTGGTTTTCAATTTACCCTGATCGGAAAATAGCACAACGGTATCCTCGATTGCGTTTCGTTGTTTAACCAATATATCATCCAACGACACACCACTGCTTTTCAATTTACCCTGTTTGTCTTGAAATACAACTATTTCGTTCGGGTCAACACTTGTTAGGTTCAACGTCTCAGCTATTTCATCTTCAATTATTTTTTTTATATCCTTGATAGAATCAGGGGGTGCAGTGCCATCGGGTTTGGGTTTCAAAGATCTCCCCCAAATATCAATCATGATATTTTATACACCTCTCTCTAAAATCGTTTTTGACGACTCCGTCGTTGCCAGCGATTACTAGTGTATTCATTCACGACAACATGTGGTTTTCCGCTTGGGTTACCCAAGGAGTTAGAAATAGCGTTAAGGACATTTAATACTTCGCTGCCACATATTGGTGGGTCAATCATCGTTTGTGTTGGTAGCGTAGAATACCAAGTCTTCATTGGAAAAGTTTTTATATAACGCATAAACTCGCTTGGCGGAGCTAATCCATATGAATCAAAATAGACAATCCCACGTGGATCAATAGCGTATGCAACCCAGTGAGTTCCGGGTCCGGTGCTGTTATCTAAATTAATGATTCCGGTTTCAACGCTGTTTGGTTGATGTGGTAATTGATCTTTCATAAAGACACCTCTGAAGTTTTTAATCGCGAGTTTTTTTAGCAGCATCCATTAAATCAAAATTGGACATAGGAATCTTCGATTCCCGAGTCATAGACTCCTCAACAATTGGGTTTTCAACTAATAAATCGTTCCTGGTAGTCTTAGACCCGATCCGTTCACGGATCTCCCGCTGTACCACGAATACGGTGTTCCTGGTAGTCTTAGACCCTTTCCCTTTTTTTTATATCCTTTCCCAGTTGCCTTCTTTAGTGCCATTCCTACTGCAGTACCAACAGCCCCTAACGCCGCTGCTTTAGCCACCGCTGGGGCTGCTGCTGCAATCAATGCTGGAATCGCAGCTAACAATGGTAATATACCGCCTGTTTTAATCATATTTTTGATAGCAGCCGCAGAAAGAGTAATCTAAACACCTATTTTTGCTACAAGTGCATCATTGAAATGTTTTACTTGACGAGTTGTCAGCGATAATTTATTTGCACCACCAGTCATTTGATTAGGTTTCAACGTGATTGTGGTTCCGCATTGCTTAGCTGATTTGGATTGTAGTTTTTTTAATTGACCGGGTGTCAAAGATACATTGATATTACTATACGACATTATACAATAACAGATTGATTCTAAATCGTTTACGATTTCAATCAAAGATTTTCCACTGGTGCATCTACCACTCTCATTCTTCCTCCAACACCTTCGAGTAGTATTGATTTATCGCTGAGAATGACAGCAACCGCTCTATAATTCGGGATGAGGATAGGGGGTACCCCACCAACTGGTGGACCAGTCGGGCGGGTTACACGGGCTCTAAAGTGTATATCAACGACAGATTGTCTTGTTAAATCAAGATGTTCTAATGAAAAGTAATAAATCGGATAGAGGCTTTTAAAATCCAATTGTGATATTTGCAAACCAGTATCCACATTTTGATCACGTGCCATATATGACAACAGGTTATGATATACACGTGCAATATGATTTTGACCGTAATCAAGTTGTATATCCTCGGATGGTTCCTGCTGTCCTTTTATTCTCAGCGAGACTTCATTAACACCTAACTGATCAAATATCATATGGCTTCGTTCTTGATTACCAACTCGCGCATTATTCTGTAACGCAATAAATATATGACGTGGAGCTGAAACACCTTGTTTTGATGCCAGGTGCCATGTGAATGTACCATCAACACTGTCTTGTTTAATATCCGTAGTCACTGATAACAAACTTAACAACGACTTTCCTCTTTGGTCCATAAATTCTAGTAGTCGCTGTTCTTCGGTGACTGATGGAGTTAACACTGGCATCCATAATGATAGTTTTGTTAAAATGACTTTACCGGGAGCAGCCCCAGCATTACGCCAGATTGCATCATCATCAGTACCCTTTCATACAAGCGCTACTGTGTGTTTAGCTCCATAAATAACTTTTCTAACATTTCTACAGAATCCGAAAATATGATGCAGTGGAATCGCACATGAAAATCGTCGACGCTGTCCATGCAACGTTGCTACGCGTGTTGCAAATCCTAAATTGAGATTACCATTAACGCCTCCGAGAATATCAAACGCAGCTCCGGGTCTAGTTCGACGTTCTGGATTAGCTGCTTGTTGTTGATCTGCTTCTGCAGTACCTTGTGCTGTTAACACTTTAATGAATTGAAGGTGGTCAGCGTTATCAGAGGTATCCTTTGCAAACATCATAGACGGACCAGCTGATCTTGCATAATCATCAGAATATCTCGCTAACCCTATGATTGTTGTAGCCACATCAACATCACGGTCAATGGATTCAATTTCTTTTCCATCAATGAGATATCTAGCGCTTTCAAATAACGCCATAATACCGTTATTAACAAAACCAACTCGGACATTTGCGTTATTGTCATATGGGGTATCAGCTGCAACATTTGTTACAAGTTCTCCTTCTACTTCAATAAATGCCTCACACGGTAGAAAATATTTACTGGTATCATGAACTTGAAGTTCAATTCGCGATCGGAGATCTGGTTGTACTGCGTGATAAGAATAAAATTGAAAATCGCGTACAGAATCATTCTTGAGAACTGGGGCATCCATATCAAATGCTGGATCAGGTGACCTTTTGAACATTTTATTCTATTTATCAGAGTCTAAATCGTAAAATCGTAAACGATTTTCACCGTAGGATTTTCATCGTCGTGTTTTTTTAAAGCCACTCCCCGCTATCATGTTTGCTATCATGTTATTTTGGTCACTCGGAGTCAACAATGACGCTAATTTTTCATCTACTGCGTTATTTATTATTTTACTAACACTTGCAGACATTTCCGCTGTAGACGGTAACGGTTTTGAAAATCCTTTGGATTTCATCAGTGATTTCACTAGCGCTGTTAATTTATTCTTTGCGGCTGAAAACGCTTTTCCGGCAAGATCTCCGATTTTGCTAATACCCTTATCACGAATAACATCAATGGCTTTCATTGATAATTGTTTAGCTAACGGCATCACTTTTGGAGCCATTCTCGCAAAAAACCCTGCAATGGTATTACCTAAACCATCTCCGTAATATGCTCTATAAACTGGAAACCGTGAATTAACTAACTGGTTTGTCATGGTTGTAGTGTATGATCATTATTGTAAAAACACTAGTGTTTTCAATTGTAAAAAAAATTATCAATTGTGAATTCAGTCGCTGTGATACCCACTTTCCACTAACTCGCTAATGAAATCTCGATATGTTTTGATATCCATGATACCGCCGGCAAATAACCGCCTGCAGATATCAGCTGCTTCATTAATTATTTCCGGTGAGTTATTTCCAGCTCGCAACCCTCCTACAAGAACTTCTAATCGTGATATATCACTGAGAACACTACCAGGACATGAAATTCTTGGATTTTCACTGGAATCTTGCAATCCACTTCCGCTATAACCAGTTGCTTCATCTAGTTTTTCTAAATCCGTTTTTTTTGTAAATAACTATCATCATCATCATCATCAGGTGGTAGTTGTTGTTTTTTTTAGGTGAAAAAGATATTTTCTTTGCAGGTTGCTGTCGCTTTTGCGGTTTTTGTTTTTCATATTGTTTATACACTATATCCACCGCATTGATATATTCAATGTATGATGCACTATCTGTCTTATTTTGACTTTTTTTAGTTTTGATTTTGTAGAATATATCAGCCCAATGAGTGAAATTCTTAACATATTTATGATGTTCTGGTTTCAACATTTTTTTCTGTTTTCATAAGTCATAACAACAAGCGCAGGAATTTCTGTTGGATCAGTCTTATCAATTGCTGCTAACCCTTCCTCGTTAAATCTCACGCGTAAATCATCTACTGTTCTTTTTGATTCCATTTTTTGTACAGCCTGTTTTGTTTGTTCAGTTTTCGCTGCTATTTTTTCAAGTTCACCGATAACAGATTTCCCCGTCTCGGGATCATCTCCCCGTATAGCACGCTCTACCCCGTACGTTGCTGTGGTTACTGGTTTAAACAATTCTTCAGATCCCGCAGCAAAATCAGTTTGTAAACTCTGTCGTTTTTGCAGTTTATTTCTTACAGAGTCGCGAATTGGTATAAATCTCCTGATTGCATCCAGTCGTTCACGAGCCAATCTAGTTGTTAATGCTTCATTGACCATTATTTGAAATCAGAAACAATTTTTCAATTGTAAAACAATTTTCCCGAACCTGACCTAACAGACATGTCGGATGATTTTTAACACCATCGTGGGAGTATTTCATTGATGGCGCAAGTGCCAACGCCATTGAAATATTTTTTTTATTCAGTGTGTGAAATATTTTTATTCACTGATTTTGCCTGTTTTTGACTGATTTTGCCTGTTTTTTTTTTTACTGATTTGCCTATTTTTCACTGTTTTTTTTTATACCATTTTGATCAGTCTTCGTCGGGTAAAGTAGTCGATTTTGCATGGGATTTCCCATAGGAAAAAGCTGTTAGGATTCATTTTGATGTTTTTTTTAGTCATTTTTCATCAATTTTTGCCTGTTTTCATTGATTTTTGGTCAGTTTTCCTTGATTTTCGATAAAAAAAACCTCGTCGGGTAAAGTAGTCAATTTTGCATGGGATTTCCCATAGGAAAAAGCTGTTAGGATTTGATTTTTATTTTTTACGCAGTGTGAAATATTTTTATTTTTTATTGCTGTCAAATATTTTTATTTTTTATTCACTGATTTTGACATTTTCAATAAAAAGATGCTAAAAAAAATGAAAATCCCTCTGAGGGTCGGTCACAATCAAAAAACGACAAAATCTCTTTGAGGGTCGGTCAATCAAAATTGTTCATTTTCTTGAATAAACGCTCGTATGTTTCTAATCTTCGAATTGACCTCTTTTTTCAATTCGTATTCGTTACCTAATTCTTTTCGTATTCGTTCTACGATAGTATACAACGGGACAAACACACTTACGTCACTGGAAAATGCAAGAGAGTCCCGAATAGAATTCTGAATTCTCTTGATGAGCGCATACTTCTTTGGTAGCATATATTTGTTAGTACTAACTCCGTATTCTATATCCTGAAAATCTGACTTGATTTGATCGGGATTTAAACCATCTGATAGTTTGATATCCTGATTTTTCAATTTTGCAATTTCATCAATAATGCTATTCATATTTTCAGAATTCATATTCTATAACAATGATATAATTCTAAATGAAAAATATGACGTATCAGACATAAATGAAATGAATTTTCTGTCCGGTCTTTTTTGAAATCGCCGTTTTGGTTATCCCCTCTGCAACGAATCGTACAGAAGATGGACAAATATCGAAGTGCCTACTGGCGCTAGCTATCGATTCAAATATTTTTTCTTCATTAGTTGCTGTATTAAAAGATTTTACTGGTCTCGCTTTTTTCGAGTATTTCCCAGTCCCCCCTCGTTTGGAATTTTCACTTTGTGTAACAACCTGTAGATTTCATAAGGAATTATTCCTTGGATTAGAATCCTTGTGATCAATAACAAAATCACCCTCGATCAATCCATAAAAGCATTCAAATACGAAACGATGATTGAGATAAGTTTTCTTCATTCCAGCGCCAAATATCAAATACCCCAGACCATTGTCAGCACCAACTGGTTTCTTCAGTCTGCGGTTTCTTACAACACCATCACTGGATGCTTCATAATTTGTAATCACAGGGTGTGGTTTGAATTCTTGGTTCATTCGTATACTAATACTATTTGTCTAATTCATTGTTTGGTCTAATGATTACATCACTGGGAAATCTTTCAATGTAGTCTTGAGGGGTTCTTTTGATTTTATCCTTGACTCTGTCAGCGTCAGGGACTTTTTCAGGGTCAGAATTTTTGATTGATTTTCCATTTTTGATTCTTTTATCATAATAACGCTTCAACTCCCTATATCGTTTGCCACCGCAATTCAAACACAACTGAGATTTTCTCCTGACCCCAACCCCACCTCGTATGCAAGGTAACGGACCAAGGCTTCCACGACAAAAGCTTTGCATATGATACCCACAGAATTCATTTCTGCATGATTTGTTACACGGGGTTGTTGATCCAATCATAAGCCACTTGCAGTGATTCATTATACATAAATCTTTCATTTAAATGCTTGTTTTAATTATAGTATGGAGGAGTTCAAGAGATTATCAAAAATTAAGCCTTGGAAAAATGCTAAATTCAATCTCGATAGAGTCTCTAATACACCAAAACGTCTAATCGGTGATAGAACCCTGTTGATTAAAATCAGCGACTGTTTTAATGAATTCTACCGAGACGGTGCAGCACACTGTTGGTCGACATTTCGAATTATACATGACGATGTTAATGTACCGAACATCGATGCTACCATGAACGATGAAAGAGCAGCCGAGATAATTTCACACCTTGGCGAGCCAACGGGGTGGAAATCTAAAGATGGAAATCGCAAAGCAATTCCCAAACAAAGCAATTCCCAACAGAAGTATTTTTTTCAGAATAAAATTTATTATCGAAGTCGAAGGCAAATGGATTATCAGGGATAAATTTGAACCAATACTCAAGGATAAAAAAACTGTCATTGTAAGTAGAGATTCCAAACCAGGAATTCTAACTGGAATCGACAAACTATACTACGAGAGATCTTATCCTGTAACAGCAATCGTTTATGGGATATATCCGTTAAATGATAAACCCGATATTGCAAAACTAGCTCCTATGAAATATTCTAGTTCACTGAATTGCGTGGCAACACGGGTAATGGAACACTTCACAAATGCATCCCGAGGAAATAAACTAACTGATCTGCGACGTAGGAAAATAACCGAATGGGAACTGACGGTGAAACAGCACGGTGCAAAGATTTCTGATATAGCTAAATTAGAAACATTATTAAAATTCCCAATATCAATAACGACAATAACCGGGGAAGTATTACACGAACCGAAATATAAATTACAAGGAGCGCCAATACAAATTATTGATCATAACGAACACGCGTGGACACCTGCAGTAACAATATTTCCACGAGAACGAACCGTGAAATATATCCCCGAGGAATTCGTCGGGGATGTTTTTTATAATGAGAAATTATTCGATGCTATTCATGCGTTGTGTAAAGATGATCCTGTGTCAGTGTGGTTACTTAGAAGTGATGAAGATCCCGAAATAGGATTTGATCAATTTGTAAGACCTAATGGTGAATTATATCGCGTTGAAGAATTAGATAACAGAATGAGAAAAATCGCTAGTGATTTTTCACCGGAGAGTTTTCATGAAAAACTACTCACGGATAGTTTTACTATTCCATCAGTGGTAGCTCACTTCGCAAGAGAAAAAAACTCATGGCGTCCAACACGAAGTGATTTTCTCGAAGATGTTAAGTTGAGTTGCGTCAATTTGGTCATGGAGGACTGTGGAATACGAAATACTCACGTGATGGTATGATTTCAATTGATATATCCGCGTGTTATCCTGGAAGTTTTCTCGAATATGGGGAATGTGCTGAATACTTTAAACGATTTGGACACCCCACACATGAAATGACTCGTGTTGCGATTAATGGTCCATTGCCTGATTTTGATTTAACCGGATTCGCTCGTGTGATATCATTCGAATTCGCTACAGGGTTACATCCGTGTAGTTATCTTTGGCTTGGTAGACATATATCTGAAAAGGCCTGGATGCCAATAGTGTTACTACGATATATGATTGATTGTGGTATGCTAATATCGTTGATTGTTTCCGAAGCTATTATATGCTATCGAGCTCAGAAAGAAGTTTGGCTACCACAACCCGATCTAGATCGTATAATTAGCGAACAGCGAAAACAATTTCCAGATGGGAATTCTTCGAATTTCATTGAAGAACAAATCATGAATTGGTCTAAGAAGTTATTTGAAAGTAAAAAAGAACAAGCAAAAGATTTTGGACGAAGAATAATCGGTAAATTTACCCAGGGTGGAAGATACGACAATGCAAAATATTCTTCGCGGTTGATCATAGATATCGCTGAATACGATTTTATTGTAACGGATTTAATGAAACAGGGAAAACTTGTATCCCGTAAGGATGCTTTTCTATCCAATGGTGAGAAAATGGGTACGGTTGTTACCTACTGTGATGGATATAATTCCCAGTATACACATTTAAGATCATCTATGCTAGCCTATGCTTCTATTAATCTATTTTCGATGATAAATAGATTTCCTAATACCGCGGTTAGAGTGGCCACTGATTCGATGTATATACACAATAAACACAAATCAGCTGTAGCGGCATTCACAGATCCCGAGGAAGCGTGGGGGCGTTGGCGATTTAAAAAGGAGATGCTACATGAGTATTGTGAATCGGCAGACGTTGCCATGGATGATAAATATCTTTCATGTAACCGTATTGAAATTCAATCAGAATTTTCTAATGCACCACCGGTATCTGATCCAGTATGTAGATACAAGACAGTTTATTTAAACGGTTACCACAACCCACCACGGGTCAGGAAAGACAACTCGTGCAATTGAATTATTTCGTCGGTCAACCATGATTGTGCTAACACCGACTCACAGACTCGCCAGAGAGATGATACAGCGAGGGGTAAATGCCCGTACCTATCATAGTTTTTTTTCGATGGAAGGGTGACAAATGGACTCCTGAGCGTATGGGTGATAAATTCATTCCTGAAATCATAATTTGGGATGAAATATGCACAGTGTCATTAGATGTATTACAAACATTTCTCGAGTGGTTGTTAAACAAAAACACAAAAGTCGTCATGTGCGGTGATCACGGCCAACCACCACCATTTGTCGGTGCATCCCCACATGAGTGGTTAAAGGGTTTTGTAGACTACTATGAAGAAATCACCACTGAGTATAGATCACTTGATGAACGATTACGCGAGTTCAAAGCGCTAATTAGACTACAACCGGATAGAATCCAATGCGAAATAGTGCGTGAAGTGATTTCAGAAACTCCAATGAATGAGTTTTGGGAAACATGGAGACCAAACGATTTGATAATTGCAAGTAGAAAAATAGTCAGAGACACACTTCAGATGAAATTATTTGAATTGCATAAAGAAAAATTTGCAACACTTCCTGTGCCTCTTTGTTATAGGCCTTCGGATACACGAAAACAGAACATTGAAGTTGATATTCCAGGACAGCGTGAAAAACAAATTCTGGTATTAAATGATATTGTGCTGGTTGATATCAGCGTCGTTGAAGATGCATTGCGTGCTAATAAATCCCCGTGGACGCTAGGATACGCAGCGACAATACACTCTTCACAGGGATTAACCATCACGGATACCATTGTTTGGATGGTAGATAATCACATCGAATGGTCAAATTTAGTCTATCTCGCAGTATCCAGAGTACGAAGAATAAATCAACTTCGAAGAATTGTCGTTGACGAAGCCAGTGACGATGATAACGACGCAACAATGGATGATATTGATGTTAAAATTATCGATAAAAAAACTCTCCGGTTACAAACAACAGGATAAAAAAAAACAACGAGAATTTGACATTGATGCTGAATTAATAATTACGCTGAAGAAAGAACAGAATAATCACTGCGCGAGTTGCAATTGTATAATGCGTTGGCAGTATTCGGATAAAGATCCTCGCCAATTTACCGTTGACAGAAAAAATAACAATCTCGGTCATGTCAGAAATAATGTGATGTTGACTTGTCTTGAGTGCAATAGACGCAACGGCGCTAGTTAAGACCATGCGGTGGCAATTGAGTATCCTTGGGTATTACCTGTAGTTGCTGTCTAGTAAAACCCCGCTGAGGGGCAGTTGAATCCAGTTTATAGACTGAAGGTCTACCCGTAGATCGTGTTATACTAGATATCTTGTGTGCAGTAACACTCCAAATAGGATCAGTAGCCCTTTTTCTGCCACCTTCAAGCTCTCCTGGTTCATATAAATACCTCACAGTGACATTACTACCAAGAATTGGTTCTTTGACATCTTTTTGTAGTTGTACGGGTATTGATTTCTTTTTAATCGCGTTAATAGGTTTCATGTTGATTGTTTTAGTAATCTCGTTATTCAGTGCAGTAATCACTGCTGGTAACCTTTTGACCCATTCACGGGATCTTTTATCCTGAATAAACTCCTTCGCGTATTGATAGCCAAATAACCGCTCAGCAATCGTCCGATTAAATCGTTCTACAATTGCCTTATCACGATGTAGCGCAGTATGCCTCCGTCCGATAGTGACATTATGATGTTTCATTGTTGATAACACTGCACCCTGAAATTCCTTACCAGGATCAACCTGCAATAGATTTGGCCAGTGCAGAGGACCTCGTCGATAAATCCTCTCAAATGCAGAAGCAACTTCAGTGGCTGATTTTATTTTTAACCGTTCTGCTTCTTTGTATCGACTCGCAACATCAACTACGGTTAACGCGTATTTGTAACCGTTGTCATGTGGTAAAAACAATAAATCAGCTTGATGAACTTCATTAGGTCCGGTAACATCAAAATGCGAGAAATTGATTTGTTTAGGGCGCGGTAGATAAATCTGCCATAGTGCCTGTTTGGATAACCAATCCGCCGCTGTAGTTTTTTTCACTTTTGCAGCGCTAGCGAGTTTATGGATTGCTGATTTACCCCTCCAGTATCCTCTTGGGGAATAATAAATTGATTCCATATTATTAATTAGCAGCACCTAACATCAATTTACTTTTCATAGCCGATTTTATCAAAAAGGAAGACAATTTTTCTTTGAAGGATTTATCAGGAATAGCATTTAACGCATGAATTAATTTCACATCCGCGAGATGCCTGTTTTGCAAATTGCTGCTTTTATATGCAACATCATGAAGGTGACACGCCTTATCAATAGCGTTTATCGGATATTCGCCAGGTCGGGGCTGATTTTGATCATCAAGTCTGATATCTAATCGTGTTCCGGGACCACAGTAGCTATATCCTGGAAGGTGCTTTTCTCCGGGGTACTTTGCCCATGGGGTTCCAGGGAGCTTTGCCGATTTGGCTGCGATATCACCTCCTCGTTTTCTTTAAAAACATTTCCGGATTGTAAAATCTTTGATTTTGTAGAAATAAATCTAAATTTTTTTGTACCACATGTTGCACATCTACCAGTAAGTGCAGATCTGTTATTTTTAGTTGTAATCGTAGTCAAGTCATCTGTGCCAGTACGCGTTTTACACTTCACACAATATAGATCACAATTTATGTATAGAAATATGGATATAATTGATTTTTCAGCGACTAAAACAAGAGAACCAGTTAAGCATCATGCAGCGTTACCAAACTCTATCCGGATGATTATACTCGAGCCATCTGGATCCGGTAAAACGCAATTGTTGCTCAATTTAATAATGAGATGGATGAAGTGGGATAAGTTGTATTTAATTGCCCCTGGCGTAGATGATCAACGATGCTATGAAGTGCTAAAAGATTTTAACGACAGCGCGGTAGAAAAATCCGGCGAGGGTATTATTGAGTTTATAACCGATATCGATGAAGCACCGAGCATTGATGATATTGATGGAGATATTAACAATTTAGTCGTATACGATGATGTAATGTTAGATAAACAAAAAAATCCTGCTAGAATCTTTTCCCGAGGCAGGCATAAAAACACTGACGTGATATATGTCACTCAACGCTACACTCAGGTTCCAAAAGTCATCAGAGATAACTGCAATATTCTTGCTGTATTCAACGGAGTTGATACTCATACTCTTAGAAATATTTGGCAGACATGGTGTTCCGATATGGACTTCAATCAATTTAAAAATTTCTTTAGTAATGCTCAGTCAACCCCGTACGGATTCGCAACAATAAATTTACATGATCCTCGGACACGATATCGTATCGGACTGGATCAAATATTCGTTTGAACTCGTAAAAGAATTATTAACCTGTAGCAGCAGAGAGGGCGAATGACAACGACGCTGGCGTAGACGAAGAAGCGTTGGTTAGTCGACGCTTTTTTTACGATTCGACGCTTTTTTACGATTCGACGCTTGTGAGGTTCGCCCTCTCTGCTGCTTATCGAGACAAGGAAAGAAAAAAGAAAAGAGAAAGAGAAGAAGACAGAGAATCACGGGAATATGCATTGTATAATGACGAATGGATACCAGAATGTATACCAGAAGAACATACAAAGAAACAAATGACAGCAGAAGAACAATTCTTAAAAGAGAGGATCGAGACAAGGAAAGAGAAAAGGAGAAGAGAAAGAGAAAAAGAAAGATAATCACGGGAATATGCACTGTATAATGATGAATGTCTGGAATAGAAAAGATTTATCAGGAAAAAAAATAATAATAAACAAAAAAAAAAGGAAAAAAATATACTTTCAAATTTTTATTAAGAAATAAAACATAACTATATACAATGATACTATAGCACACAATTTTACTAAAAACAGGAGGGCCTTTCCATTAATGGTCTGTGAAGATCAGCGGAAAGAGCACCCTCCCAAAAAAAGTCAATTAACAATAAAACACCAGAAACAATAGATAATGAAATAGTAGACTACATATGGAACTACAAAACACACTAAATAAAAAAGTCAACATTATATAGAGCTAAAAAAAGGGGTAATTAGCCTTACCTATTCCTCTCCTAATTAAAACTAAAAACATAATAAATAGGATTAAACGGATAAGTAGCACACCACAAACACCATGGGAAGCATTATACAATTTTTGGATAGGATTTGGAACGAGACACAGACAAGACTTCTACACGAACAACAAATTAGTTAAGAAAGTAGACGCCCCTCATGTGTATAAGGGGATTAAAGAAATTTTATATAGGTTTAGGGACAACAACAAAATATGGGAACTAGATAAAGATGACACATATGACTGGATTTCGGAAATAGAATCAAATAAAACAAAAAGTCAAATAGAAATAGAATTTCCATATATCAACTGGGACAGAGTTTGGAGGCATTTGTCCGACATCAACTCTCTAAAGGTACAAAGTATCATATACACGTACCTCCACAACGCCAGGCTTACAGGCGAAGTGGCTCTTAGAAGACAAATGATACTGACCCCTGTTAGCTGCCCTCTATGCAGAAATGCCCCTTATACAAAATACCACACAATAACGCAATGTGACGAAACAAAGGAAGAAAGTATCAAACTAATAATAGATATAATGAAGGTAGACAAATACGACAGACGTCAATTACTCTTCCTAGACGGAAACTTTAATAAACAATTGGTACGACTAATAACGGACTTTATAACGAAGACTCTTATAAAATGTGGACCAATAATGAAGGTTAGGGAGTAATTTTAAATTTAACTATATTTTAAATTATTAAAAAAATTAATTAATTATACTTATTTACATATATATAATTTTTACGGGGAAAGTACACATGAGGACGCCATGGGGCTAAATCACATGGCGCCACGCGAAGTGAGCAGGCCTGTGGCAGAGTTTGGAAAAATCACCCACAAATAAAACTTTATTCTACTCATGCACTTTTACTTCTCTGGATACTATATCCATACTTTCTCTGTCATGTCTATCTCCCGTAATAGACGTGGCTCCCATTTAAGGGAACTTAAATAATTTTTTGAAACTTTTCATACTCTTAATTAAAATAAATAATTAAAGGTCGGCCCAAATTGAGACAGGAACTGTACAACAAAATAAATTCGTACAGATTCTGTCTCGAGGCAGACGGACCTAAGAAAATAAATATTATTAGATAAATTAAAGCATACTAAAAAAATTTAAATATCACACTAAAATTTATACAAAATTCAAAATTAAAATTAAATTAAAATAAACTAAAAACAAAGAGAATGTCTTTCATTTAGAGAAGACATAAAGTAAGACAACTGTGAGAAAAATTTGAATGAAATGGCAATCCTTTACACATATACAAGGTATATGCCTTATATAGCAACAGACAAATAGCACTAACACAAATAGCAAATACAAGGAAAATAGGTGACCACTATCCATGGTCAAAACAAATACAAACGTAGAATACTAGTTGTGGGTAGATCAATTCCCACCTAGTAAGGATATACGGAAAAAACACTAGGGATACTAAAAATACCCCGTATCAAATACATATGCCCGATGGGGAAAAATTAAATGGGGGCGTTAAATGAAAATAAAAAAACAACAAACAACATACCTGGGGGAACACATACATGCATAAAAACTTTTTACTTTTTTTATTGGGGGGGGGGGGGCATCTGTCTAGTGCCCCCAAAACGAAACAAGAAAGTCCATTCTATCACTAGTTGAGAAGTAAACTAAGCGTTTATAATCACAATGGCGCGTACAAACCAGACTGCACTTCTAAAAACAGCAAACAACAACCGGAAAGCAAAGTCTCACGTAGGCACCGAATCAGACAAAGAAACGAGACGAGACAACATTTGTCAAAAACAAAGGATAAACTGAGCCGCAAAACAGTAAAAAAGGGGATAAAATGAAAAAAAAAAAACAAACATGATGGCACCTACAACCCAGAAAATCAGGAGACGAGCACTCAGAAATCGGAACTACTTAACCCAACAGGAGAAAAGAACAATGGAAAAGTAAAGAAAACACTGAAACAACCACAACAACACCATCAACCCAAATGAGAAGGAAAAGAAAGAAGAAAAAAAATGAAAGAAAAAAAAAAAAAACACAGACCCCGAAGGGAAAAAACAAAACTCCAGACCAACAACAAATTAATACAAAGGGAACTGAGGGAAAAGAAACAGAGGACAAAGAAACGACAGTGGAACAATATTTCATACAAGAAAGGATATAAAGAAGAAAGGAAAAAAAGGAGAATGAGGGAGGAAGATCAAAGAATGATGGAAGAAGCTTTATACAACGATGAATGTCTAGAATTATATGATTTAAAAAAGATAATTATTACAACAATAAAAAATATACATAAATATAAAATTATTATTATAAAAACTTAACCCCTCCCCCCAATATATAGCATACAAACACAGAAAAATTAGGGCATGAGGACCTCCCCATAGTGGTCTGTGAAGATCAACGGGGAGAGCACTCACCCGTCCCCCCCCCCCCCCAAGAAAGAAACTCCATTCGATCACTTGTTGAGAAGTAAACCTAGCGTTTATAATCACAATGGCGCGTACGAAACAGACCGCACGAAAGTCAACATAGAATCAAGTAGAAAGAACCACAAGGCTTACTAAAGGCTATACTTAAGAAGGAACAGGAAAAAAGAAAACAGAAAAAAGGCCGCGGCACGCAATGTCACAGATGACTTGCAAAAATACTTTAAGGTCAAGAGAATAAACACTGAGGAAGGATCCTATACTGAATGCAACCACAATGAAGGAACTCAATTCCTGGATATATATATATATATATATATATATATATATATATATATATATATATATATATATATATATATATATATATATATATATATATATATATATAAACACATATTTTGTTTGTTTGTTTGTTTGTTGTTTTTTTTTAATTTTGTTTGTTTAAATTATTTTTATAGAACTGTTTGGGTCTGGTTTTGAGCTAGTGGTTTTATTAACATTAATTATGTTTATTTATTGAATATTAATAGTTTGTTGTTTTTAATTATGTTTATTTATTGTATATTAATATTTTGTTGTTTTTTTGTCTATTGATTTTAGATATTTATGAATGTTTATATAGATATTGTTTAGATTTTTATTATGTCTTATATCTAAAATGTGGGGGTATGATGTAACTTAGCCAAGCTTTCTTTGTCGTTTTTAAAGGAGAGCACGTTGTCGGTGATATCTGTGGCAGTTGTCGGTGATATCTGTGGCATACGTTGAACACATAATCTAATGTTTCTGATTCCTGGCAGTATGAACATTTATCTGGCGTGGGTCCTGTATTAATGTTTCATGAAGCTGCCATTTAGTAGTGTTTTGCCTGTCCTAATTCTTTTGATGATTTTAATATCTGTGGCTGCCAGATGTTTGGTATACGTTATGTTCTAGTGGCCTCTTGTTGTAGTAGGAATATATGTCTTCCCTTTGTGGAGGTTTCCCATTGTTGTTGATATTTAATATTATTTTATATAATTCCTGAGTGCTGTACTGCATGGGCTCTATTTGGGCGTTCATTAGACTGCTTTTAGGTGCTTGGTCTGCTTTTTCGTTTTCAGGTAAGTTGATATGAGATGGCACCCATAAAAAGTGAATGGTTTGATGCGAGTTTTCCGCTTGTCTGATGGTCAGCATAGTGTCCTCTAGCTGGTTTGGTCTACTTTTGGTGTTGCCAGTCTCAAGTTTCAAGTACACTAAGTATGTTATGATGACATACTGGCTTTGATTTTGCGTTACAATCCACTTTAGGGCTCGGTTGATTGCCCAAAATGCCTAAGTATATATGTCGTCCGGTAGCCTTGCTTTATATGTAGCCTGGTGTTCTGTGCTGCTATGTGATTATTGAGATTTAGAGCTGTTGTGTAGATTTTTACATAGCTGTTGCTGATGAGGTTTTGTACTTGTGTTAATGTTACATTGGGGTTGTCGCGCTTTTTTGCCAGTTGTAATGCCGTCAGGTTGATGTTAGGTCGGTTATTTCTCCAAGGTGTGTGGTTCTTGATAAGTATTTGTTCTGCTTGGAGCTCTGTCTTCTTGAGTTCTTTGCAGAGGGTGTGTATTGTGTTAGCTGCTGGATGATGTGGGAACAATCTTGGGTTGATAGTGATTTGACATTTACTTATCATTATTCTGGTGGGATTTATGTCTTTATGTATTGAGTTTCTACATGCATATCTAAGTATTTGTTCTTTCCTTCTCAGTTGTAATGATGGTTAATGTAATCGTTGTTGTCATTCGTCCAGCCAAACATCCTGAGGATTTCGATCCGCAATGCTTGTGTTGTTCTCGAATCCCAGGAATCCGGCGATACTGATGATGGCATCGAAATGTTCATCGTATTCATATTTGAAATCTTTGCCTCCAAACAACTGAGGTCCCAGCTCTTCTTGAGGGTACACTTTTAAAGTGTAACCTGGAACCAAGACGTGTTGCAATTTTTGCATTTCTGGAATGCCACATGGTGTGTTTTTGGATATGCCTGCTTCCTGTCGCCGGAGTTCTGCTTCATTTCGTTGTTTGACTCGGAACGTATGTTGAAACTCTGCCAGGCTCTTTTCCATTTTGCCGTGTCGTTCTAGTCGGCATACCTTCGTCCCACCACGATGGCACGGGCTAAACACAGCTGGTCTTGAGGGTTGTTAATTCGGACGAGGCAGGTTTTGCTGCTACGATGGTCGTTCACCAATAACACCTTTTTCCATCCTGTCCTTTGGGGAAGAGACGCGTGGTCCATGAACAGTGTCGCTTGAGAAACTTATAGAAACTAGGAATTATTTCTCTGCATATGTAGGTTTAAGATAAAAGGGGAGGTAACAGTCACTCATGCCCCTATTTAAAGAACGGGTCTGGATGAGAATGCTGCGACAGTCACTCAAAATACCAGTAACAGTCTAACTGAATACCAGTAACAGCTACTCAGACTAACCAGTAACAGTCACTCAGAATACCAGTAAGAGTCATAAAGAATACCTGTATCAGTCACTCAGAATATCAGTAACAGGCACTTAAAAGACCAGTAGCAGTCACTAAGAATACCAGTAACAGTCACTCAAAATACCAGTAACAGTCACTCAAAATGTCATTCGAAATACCAGTAACAGTCACTCAAAATACCAGTAACAGTCACTCAAAATGTAATTCGAAATATTAGAAACAGTCACTAAGAATACCAGTAACAATCACTTAGAATACAAGTAACAGTCATTCAGAATACCAGTAACAGTCACTTAGAATACGAGTAACAGTCACTCAGAATACCAGTAAGAATCATAAAGAATGCCTGTATCAGTCACTCAGAATATCAGTAACAGGCACTCAAATTACCAGTAACAGTCACTAAGAATACCAGTAACAGTCACTCTAAATACCAGTAACAGTCACTCAAAATGTCATTCAAAATACCAGTAACAGTCACTAACAATACCAGTAACAATCACTTATAATACCAGTAAAAGTCACTCAGAATACCAGTAGCAGTCACTTAGAATACCAGAAACAGTCACTCAGAATACCAGTAACAGTCACTAAGAATACCAGTAACAATCACTCAGAATACCATTAAGTCACTCAGATTACCAGTAACAGTCACTCAAAATATAACTCAAAATACCAGTAACAGTCACTCAGAATACCAGTAAGCCACTAAGAATACCAGTAACAGTCACTCAGAATACCAGTAACAGTTACTCAAAATACTAGTAACAGTCACTTAGAATAACAGTAACAGTCACTACGATTACCAGTAGCAATCACTCACAATAACAGTAACAGTCATGCAGAATATCAGTAACAATCACCCAAAACACCAGTAACAGTCACTCAAAATACCACTAACCGTCCCTCAAAATACCAGTAACAGTCACTCAAAATACAAGTAACAGTCACTAAGAATACCAGTAACAGTCATGCAGATACCAGTAACGATCACTCAAATTTGCAGTAACAGTCACTCAGAATATCAATAAGTCACTAAGAATACCAGTAACAGTCACTTAGAATACCAGTAACAGTCACTCAAAATACCAGTAACAGTCACTCAGAATACCAGTAAGGCACTCAAAATGTTACTCAGAATACCAGTAAGAGTCACTCAAAATACCACTTACAGTCACTCAAAATACTCGTAACAGTCACTCAAAATACCAGTAACAGTCACTCAAAATACCAGTAACAGTCACTCAAAATGTCATTCGAAATACCAGTAACAGTCACTAAGAATACCAGAAACAGTCACTTAAAATACCAGTAACAGTCACTCAAAATGTCATTCAAAATATTAGAAACAGTCACTAAAAATACCAGTAACAATCACTTAGAATACCAGTAACAGTCACTCAGAATACCAGTAAGAGTCATAAAGAATGCCTGTATCAGTCACTCAGAATATCAGTAACAGGCACTCAAATTACCAGTAACAGTCACTAAGAATAACAGTAACAGTCACTCTAAATACCAGTAACAGTCACTCAAAATGTCATTCAAAATATCAGTAACAGTCACTGAGAACACCAGTAACAGTCACTCAAAATACCAGTAACAGTCACTAAAAATGTCATTCAAAATACCAGTAACAGTCACTAAGAATACCAGTAACAATCACTTATAATACCAGTAAAAGTCACTCAGAATACCAGTAGCAGTCACTTAGAATACCAGAAACAGTCACTCAGAATACCAGTAACAGTCATGCAGAATACCAGAAACAATCACTCAAAACACCAGTAACAGTCACTCAAAATACCACTAACCGTCCCTCAAAATACCAGTAACAGTCACTCAAAATACAAGTAACAGTCACTAAGAATACCAGTAACAGTCATGCAGATACCAGTAACGGTCACTCAAATTTGCAGTAACAGTCACTCAGAATATCAATAAGTCACTAAGAATACCAGTAACAGTCACTTAGAATACCAGTAACAGTCACTCAAAATAACAGTAACAGTCACTCAGAATACCAGTAAGGCACTCAAAATGTTACTCAGAATACCAGTAACAGTCACTCAAAATACCAGTAACAGTCACTCAAAATGTCATTCAAAATACCAGTAACAGTGACTAACAATACCAGTAACAATCACTTATAATACCAGTGAAAGTCACTCAGAATACCAGTAGCAGTCACTTAGAATACCAGAAACAGTCACTCAGAATACCAGTAACAGTCACTAAGAATACCAGTAACAATCACTCAGAATACCATTAAGTCAATCAGATCACCAGTAACAGTCACTCAAAATATAACTCAAAATACCAGTAACAGTCACTCAGAATACCAGTAAGCCACTAAGAATACCAGTAACAGTCACTCAGAATACCAGTAACAGTTACTCAAAATACTAGTAACAGTCACTTAGAATAACAGTAACGGTCACTACGATTACCAGTAGCAGTCACTCACAATAACAGTAACAGTCATGCAGAATACCAGTAACAATGACCCAAAACACCAGTAACAGTCACTCAAAATACCACTAACCGTCCCTCAAAATACAAGTAACAGTCACTAAGAATACCAGTAACAGTCATGCAGATACCAGTAACGGTCACTCAAATTTGCAGTAACAGTCACTCAGAATATCAATAAGTCACTAAGAATACCAGTAACAGTCACTTAGAATACCAGTAACAGTCACTCAAAATACCAGTAACAGTCACTCAGAATACCAGTAAGGCACTCAAAATATTACTCAGAATACCAGTAACAGTCACTCAAAATACCACTTACAGTCACTCAAAATACTCGTAACAGTCACTCAAAATACCAGTAACAGTCACTCAAAATACCAGTAACAGTCACTCAAAATGTCATTCCAAATACCAGTAACAGTCACTAAGAATACCAGTAACAGTCACTTAAAATACCAGTAACAGTCACTCAAAATGTCATTCAAAATATTAGAAACAGTCACTAAGAATACCAGTAACAATCACTTAGAATACCAGTAACAGTCACTCAGAATACCAGTAAGAGTCATAAAGAATGCCTGTATCAGTCACTCAGAATATCAGTAACAGGCACTCAAATTACCAGTAACAGTCACTAAGAATACCAGTAACAGTCACTCTAAATATCAGTAACAGTCACTCAAAATGTCATTCAAAATATCAGTAACAGTCACTAAGAACACCAGTAACAGTCACTCAAAATACCAGTAACATTCACTCAAAATGTCATTCAAAATACCAGTAAAAGTCACTCAGAATACCAGTAGCAGTCACTTAGAATACCAGAAACAGTCACTCAGAATACCAGTAACAGTCATGCAGAATACCAGAAACAATTACCCAAAACACCAGTAACAGTCACTCAAAATACCACTAACCGTCCCTCAAAATACCAGTAACAGTCACTCAAAATACAAGTAACAGTCACTAAGAATACCAGTAACAGTCATGCAGATACCAGTAACGGTCACTCAAATTTGCAGTAACAGTCACTCAGAATATCAAAAAGTCACTAAGAATACCAGTAACAGTCACTTAGAATACCAGTAACAGTCACTCAAAATACCAGTAACAGTCACTCAGAATACCAGTAAGGCACTCAAAATGTTACTCAGAATACCAGTAACAGTCACTCAAAATACCACTTACAGTCACTCAAAATACTCGTAACAGTCACTCAAAATACCAGTAACAGTCACTCAAAATACCAGTAACAGTCACTCAAAATGTCACTCAGAATACCAGTAACAGTAACTCAAAACACCAGAAACAGTCACTGAAAATACTAGCAACAGTCACTCAGAATACCAGTAACAGTCACTAAGAATACCAGTAACAGTCACTTAGAATACCAGTAACACTCACTCAAAATACCAGTAACAGTCTCTCAGAATACCAGTAAGTAACTCAAAATGTCACTCACAATACCAGTAACAGTCACTTAAAATACCAGTAACAGTCACTCAAAATACTAGCAACAGTCACTCAGAATACCAGTAACAGTCACTAAGAATACCAGTAACAGTCACTTAGAATACCAGTAACAGTCACTCAAAATACCAGTAACATTCACTCAGAACACCAGTAAGTCATTCAGAATATCAGTAACAGTCACCCAAAACACCAGTAACAGTCACTCAAAATACCAGTAAGTCACTCAGAATATGAGCAACAGTCACAATGAATAGCAGTAACAGTCACTCATAATACCAATAACAATCACTCAAATTAGAAGTTACATTCAGTAAGAATACCAGGAACAGTCACTTAGAATACCAGTAACAGTCAGTCAAAATACCAGTAACAGTCACTCAGAATACTAGTAACAGTCACTCAAAACACCAGTCACTAAAATAGCAGGAATGGTCACTCAAAATACCAGTAAGGCACTCAAAATATTACTCAGAATACCAGTAACAGTCACTCAAAATACCACTTACAGTCACTCAAAATACTCGTAACAGTCACTCAAAATACCAGTAACAGTCACTCAAAATACCAGTAACAGTCACTCAAAATGTCATTCGAAATACCAGTAACAGTCACTAAGAATACCAGTAACAGTCACTTAAAATACCAGTAACAGTCACTCAAAATGTCATTCAAAATATTAGAAACAGTCACTAAGAATACCAGTAACAATCACTTAGAATACCAGTAACAGTCACTCAGAATACCAGTAAGAGTCATAAAGAATGCCTGTATCAGTCACTCAGAATATCAGTAACAGGCACTCAAATTACCAGTAACAGTCACTAAGAATACCAGTAACAGTCACTCTAAATACCAGTAACAGTCACTCAAAATGTCATTCAAAATATCAGTAACAGTCACTAAGAACACCAGTAACAGTCACTCAAAATACCAGTAACAGTCACTCAAAATGTCATTCAAAATAAGAGTAAAAGTCACTCAGAATACCAGTAGCAGTCACTTAGAATACCAGAAACAGTCACTCAGAATACCAGTAACAGTCATGCAGAATACCAGAAACAATTACCCAAAACACCAGTAACAGTCACTCAAAATACCACTAACCGTCCCTCAAAATACCAGTAACAGTCACTCAAAATACAAGTAACAGTCACTAAGAATACCAGTAACAGTCATGCAGATACCAGTAACGGTCACTCAAATTTGCAGTAACAGTCACTCAGAATATCAATAAGTCACTAAGAATACCAGTAACAGTCACTTAGAATACCAGTAACAGTCACTCAAAATACCAGTAACAGTCACTCAGAATACCAGTAAGGCACTCAAAATGTTACTCAGAATACCAGTAACAGTCACTCAAAATACCAGTAACAGTCACTCAAAATGTCATTCAAAATACCAGTAACAGTCACTAAGAATACCAGTAACAATCACTTATAATACCAGTAAAAGTCACTCAGAATACCAGTAGCAGTCACTTAGAATACCAGAAACAGTCACTCAGAATACCAGTAACAGTCATGCAGAATACCAGAAACAATCACCCAAAACACCAGTAACAGTCACTCAAAATACCACTAACCGTCCCTCAAAATACCAGTAACAGTCACTCAAAATACACTAAGAATACCAGTAACAGTCATGCAGATACCAGTAACGGTCACTCAAATTTGCAGTAACAGTCACTCAGAATATCAAAAAGTCACTAAGAATACCAGTAACAGTCACTTAGAATACCAGTAACAGTCACTCAAAATACCAGTAACAGTCACTCAGAATACCAGTAAGGCACTCAAAATGTTACTCAGAATACCAGTAACAGTCACTCAAAATACCACTTACAGTCACTCAAAATACTCGTAACAGTCACTCAAAATACCAGTAACAGTCACTCAAAATACCAGTAACAGTCACTCAAAATGTCACTCGGAATACCAGTAACAGTAACTCAAAACCCCAGTAACAGTCACTGAAAATACTAGCAACAGTCACTCAGAATACCAGTAACAGTCACTAAGAATACCAGTAACAGTCACTTAGAATACCAGTAACACTCACTCAAAATACCAGTAACAGTCACTCAAAATACCAGTAAGTAACTCAAAATGTCACTCACAATACCAGTAACAGTCACTTAAAATACCAGTAACAGTCACTCAAAATACTAGCAACAGTCACTCAGAATACCAGTAACAGTCACTAAGAATACGAGTAACAGTCACTTAGAATACCAGTAACAGTCACTCAAAATACCAGTAACATTCACTCAGAACACCAGTAAGTCATTCAGAATATCAGTAACAGTCACCCAAAACACCAGTAACAGTCACTCAAAATACCAGTAAGTCACTCAGAATATGAGTAACAGTCACAATGAATAGCAGTAACAGTCACTCATAATACCAATAACAATCACTCAAATTAGAAGTAACATTCACTAAGAATACCAGGAACAGTCACTTAGAATACCAGTAACAGTCACTCAAAATACCAGTAACAGTCACTCAGAATACCATTAACAGTCACTAAAAATACTAGTAACAGTCACTCAGAATATCAGTAAGAGTCACCCAAACCAGCAACAGTCCATCAACATATCAGTAAGTCACTCAGAATACCAGTAGCAGTCACTAAGAATACCAGTAACAGTCACTCAAATTACCATTAACAGTCACTCAGAATACCAGTAACAGTCACTAAGAATACCAGTAATGGTCACTTAGAATACCAGTAACAGTAACTCAGAATACCAGTAAGTTACTCAAAATTTTACTCAGAATACCAGTAACAGTCACTTAGAATACCAGTAACAGTTGCTCAAAATACCAGTAACAGTCACTGAAAATACTGGCAACAGTCTCTCAGAATACCAGTAACAGTCACTAAGAATACCAGTAACAGTCACTTAGAATACCAGTAACATTCACTCAAAATACCAGTAACAGTCACTCAGAATACCAGTAACTCAAAATGTCACTCACACTACCAGTAACAGTCACTTAAAATACCAGTAACAGTCACTCAAGATACTAGCAACAGTCACTCAGAATACCAGTAACAGTCACTAAGAATACCAGTAACAATCACTTAGAATACCAGTAACAGTCACTCAAAATACCAGTAACATTCACTCAGAACACCAGTAAGTCATTCAGAACATCAGTAACAGTCACCCAAAACACCATTAACAGTCACTCAAAATACCAGTAAGTCACTCAGAATATGAGTAACAGTCACAATGAATAGCAGTAACAGTCAATCAGAATACCAATAACAATCACTCAAATTAGAAGTAACATTCACTAAGAATACAAGGAACAGTCACTTAGAATACCAGTAACAGTCACTCAAAATACCAGTAACAGTCACTCAGAATACTAGTAACAGTCACTCAAAACACCAGTCACTAAAATACCAGGAATGGTCACTTAGAATACCAGTAACAGTAACTCAGAATACCAGTAAGTCACATAAAATGTTACTCAGATTACCAGTAACAGTCACTCAGAATACCAGTAAGTCATTCAAAATACCAGTAACAGTCAATCAAAATACCAGTAACAGTCACAAAAAATACCAGTAAGTCACTCAAAATACTAGCAACAGTCACTCCAAATACCAGTAACACTCAAAATACCAGTAACAGTCACTCAGAATACCAGTAAGTCCCTCAAAATGTCACTCACAATACCAGTAACAGTCACTCAAAATACCATTAACAGTCACTAAAAATACTAGTAACAGTCACTCAGAATATCAGTAAGAGTCGCCCAAACCAGTAACAGTCCATCAAAATATCAGTAAGTCACTCAGAATACCAGTAGCAGCCACTAAGAATACCAGTAACAGTCACTCAAATTACCATTAACAGTCACTCAGAATACCAGTAACAGTCACTAAGAATACCAGTAATGGTCACTTAGAATACCAGTAACAGTAACTCAGAATACCAGTAAGTTACTCAAAATTTTACTCAGAATACCAGTAACAGTCACTTAGAATACCAGTAACAGTTGCTTAAAATACCAGTAACAGTCAATCAAAATATCAGTAACAGTTACTCAAAATTCAAATAACCCAAAACAGACACTCAAAACACTAGTAACAGTCACTCAAAATACCAGTAAGAGTCACTCAAAATACCAGTAACATTCACTAAAAATACTAGCAACAGTCACTCAGAATACCAGTAACAGTCACTAAGAATACCAGTAACAGTCACTAAGAATACCAGTAACAGTCACTCAAAATACCAGTAACAGTCACTCAAAATGTCATTCGAAATACCAGTAACAGTCACTAAGAATACCAGTAACAGTCACTCAAAATACCAGTAACAGTCACTCAAAATGTCATTCAAAATATTAGAAACAGTCACTAAGAATACCAGTAACAATCACTTAGAATACCAGTAACAGTCATTCAGAATACCATTAACAGTCACTTAGAATACGAGTAACAGTCACTCAGAATACCAGTAAGAGTCATAAAGAATGCCTGTATCAGTCACTCAGAATATCAGTAACAGGCACTCAAATTACCAGTAACAGTCACTAAGAATACCAGTAACAGTCACTCTAAATACCAGTAACAGTCACTCAAAATGTCATTCAAAATACCAGTAACGGTCACTAAGAATACCAGTAACAATCACATATAATACCAGTAAAAGTCACTCAGAATACCAGTAGCAGTCACTTAGAATACCAGAAACAGTCACTCAGAATACCAGTAACAGTCACTAAGAATACCAGTAACAATCACTCAGAATACCAAAGTCACTCAGAATACCAGTAACAGTCACTCAAAATATAACTCAAAATACCAGTAACAGTCACTCAGAATACCAGTAAGCCACTAAGAATACCAGTAAGTCACTCAGAATACCAGTAACAGTTACTCAAAATACTAGTAAGTCACTTAGAATAACAGTAACAGTCACTACGATTACCAGTTGCAGTCACTCACAATACCAGTAACAGTCATGCAGAATACCAGTAACAATCACCCAAAACACCAGTAACAGTCACTCAAAATACCACTAACCGTCCCTCAAAATACCAGTAACAGTCACTCAAAATACAAGTAACAGTCACTAAGAATACCAGTAACAGTCATGCAAATACCAGTAACGGTCACTCAAATTTGCAGTAACAGTCACTCAGAATATCAATAAGTCACTAAGAATACCAGTAACAGTCACTTAGAATACCAGTAACAGTCACTCAAAATACCAGTAACAGTCACTCAGAATACCAGTAAGGCACTCAAAATGTTACTCAGAACACCAGTAACAGTCACTCAAAATACCACTTACAGTCACTCAAAATTCTCGTAACAGTCACTGAAGATACCAGTAACAGTCACTCAAAATACCAGTAACAGTCACTCAAAATGTCATTCGAAATACCAGTAACAGTCACTAAGAATACCAGTAACAGTCACTCAAAATACCAGTAACAGTCACTCAAAATGTCATTCAAAATATTAGAAACAGTCACTAAGAATACCAGTAACAATCACTTAGAATACCAGTAACAGTCATTCAGAATACCAGTAACAGTCACTCAGAATACCAGTACGAGTCATAAAGAATGCCTGTATCAGTCACTCAGAATATCAGTAACAGGCACTCAAATTACCAGTAACAGTCACTAAGAATACCAGTAACAGTCACTCTAAATACCAGTAACAGTCACCCAAAATGTCATTCAAAATATCAGTAACAGTCACTAAGAATACCAGTAACAGTCACTCAAAATACCAGTAACAGTCACTCAAAATGTCATTCAAAATACAAGTAACAGTCACTAAGAATACCAGTAACAATCACTTATAATACCAGTAAAAGTTACTCAGAATACCAGTAGCAGTCACTTAGAACACCAGAAACAGTCACTAAGAATACCAGTAACTGTCACTCAGAATACCAGTAACAGTCACTCAGAATACCAGTAACAGTTACTCAAAATACCAAAAACAATGACTCAAAATACCAGCAACAGTTTGTTTGTTTGTTTGATTAGGATTTTTAACGTAGCTTTAACAATTTTTCAGTCATATCGCTATGATGTCTGCAGTGAGGCAGTTTATAGTGATGTCTAGCACTGAGACATCATGCCGCAGACATGTAGCATGATGTCCCACCCAGTCACATTATCCTGACACCAGGCCGACCAGTCCTAACACTAACCTCTTAATGCTGAGCGTCAAGCGAGGCAGCTGTTAGTACCATTTTTGTAAGTCTTTGGTATGACTCGGCCGGGGATCGAACCGACGACCTCCCGCTTCCGGGGCGGACGCTCTAACCACTAGGCCACCGGAGCGGTTACCAGCAACAGTCACTAAGAATACCAGTATCAGTCACCCAGAATACCAGTAACAGTCACTCAGAATACCAGTAAGTCACTCAAAATGTTACTCAGATTACCAGTAACAGGCACTCAGAATAGCAGTAAGACACTAAGAATACAAGTAACAGTCACTCAAAATACCAGCAACAGTCATTCAGAATACCAGTAACGGTCACTCAAAATACTGGTAAGTCACTAAGAATACTAGTAACAGCCACTACAATCAAGAGTAACAATCACCCAAAATATCAGTAGCAGTCACTCAAAATACCAGTAACAGTCACTAAGAATACCAGTAACAGTCACTCAGATACCAGTAACAGCCACTCAAATTACCACTTACAGTCACTCAAAATACTCGTTACAGTCACTCAAAATACCAGTAACAGTCACTCAAAATACCAGTAACAGTCACTCAAAATGTCATTCGAAATACCAGTAACAGTCACTAAGAATACCAGTAACAGTCACTCAAAATACCAGTAACAGTCACTCAAAATGTCATTCAAAATATTAGAAACAGTCACTAAGAATACCAGTAACAATCACTTAGAATACCAGTAACAGTCATTCAGAATACCAGTAACAGTCACTTAGAATACCAGTAACAGTCACTCAGAATACCAGTAAGAGTCATAAAGAATGCCTGTATCAGTCACTCAGAATATCAGTAACAGGCACTCAAATTACCAGTAACAGTCACTAAGAATACCAGTAACAGTCACTCTAAATACCAGTAACAGTCACTCAAAATGTCATTCAAAATATCAGTAACAGTCACTCAAAATATCAGTAACAGTTACTCAAAATTCAAATAACCCAAAACAGTCACTCAAAACACTAGTAACAGTCACTCAAAATACCAGTAAGAGTCACTCAAAATACCAGTAACATTCACTAAAAATACTAGCAACAGTCACTCAGAATACCAGTAACAGTCACTAAGAATACCAGTAACAGTCACTAAGAATACCAGTAACAGTCACTCAAAATACCAGTAACAGTCACTCAAAATGTCATTCGAAATACCAGTAACAGTCACTAAGAATACCAGTAACAGTCACTCAAAATACCAGTAACAGTCACTCAAAATGTCATTCAAAATATTAGAAACAGTCACTAAGAATACCAGTAACAATCACTTAGAATACCAGTAACAGTCATTCAGAATACCAGTAACAGTCACTTAGAATACGAGTAACAGTCACTCAGAATACCAGTAAGAGTCATAAAGGATGCCTGTATCAGTCACTCAGAATATCAGTAACAGGCACTCAAATTACCAGTAACAGTCACTAAGAACACCAGTAACAGTCACTCTAAATACCAGTAACAGTCACTCAAAATGTCATTCAAAATACCAGTAACAGTCACTAAGAATACCAGTAACAATCACTTATAATACCAGTAAAAGTCACTCAGAATACCAGTAGCAGTCACTTAGAATACCAGAAACAGTCACTCAGAATACCAGTAACAGTCACTAAGAATACCAGTAACAATCACTCAGAATACCAAAGTCACTCAGAATACCAGTAACAGTCACTCAAAATATAACTCAAAATACCAGTAACAGTCACTCAGAATACCAGTAAGCCACTAAGAATACCAGTAAGTCACTCAGAATACCAGTAACAGTTACTCAAAATACTAGTAAGTCACTTAGAATAACAGTAACAGTCACTACGATTACCAGTTGCAGTCACTCACAATACCAGTAACAGTCATGCAGAATACCAGTAACAATCACCCAAAACACCAGTAACAGTCACTCAAAATACCACTAACCGTCCCTCAAAATACCAGTAACAGTCACTCAAAATACAAGTAACAGTCACTAAGAATACCAGTAACAGTCATGCAAATACCAGTAACGGTCACTCAAATTTGCAGTTACAGTCACTCAGAATATCAATAAGTCACTAAGAATACCAGTAACAGTCACTTAGAATACCAGTAACAGTCACTCAAAATACCAGTAACAGTCACTCAGAATACCAGTAAGGCACTCAAAATGTTACTCAGAACACCAGTAACAGTCACTCAAAATACCACTTACAGTCACTCAAAATTCTCGTAACAGTCACTGAAGATACCAGTAACAGTCACTCAAAATACCAGTAACAGTCACTCAAAATGTCATTCGAAATACCAGTAACAGTCACTAAGAATACCAGTAACAGTCACTCAAAATACCAGTAACAGTCACTCAAAATGTCATTCAAAATATTAGAAACAGTCACTAAGAATACCAGTAACAATCACTTAGAATACCAGTAACAGTCATTCAGAATACCAGTAACAGTCACTCAGAATACCAGTACGAGTCATAAAGAATGCCTGTATCAGTCACTCAGAATATCAGTAACAGGCACTCAAATTACCAGTAACAGTCACTAAGAATACCAGTAACAGTCACTCTAAATACCAGTAACAGTCACCCAAAATGTCATTCAAAATATCAGTAACAGTCACTAAGAATACCAGTAACAGTCACTCAAAATACCAGTAACAGTCACTCAAAATGTCATTCAAAATACAAGTAACAGTCACTAAGAATACCAGTAACAATCACTTATAATACCAGTAAAAGTCACTCAGAATACCAGTAGCAGTCACTTAGAACACCAGAAACAGTCACTAAGAATACCAGTAACTGTCACTCAGAATACCAGTAACAGTCACTCAGAATACCAGTAACAGTTACTTAAAATACCAAAAACAATGACTCAAAATACCAGCAACAGTTTGTTTGTTTGTTTGATTAGGATTTTTAACGTAGCTTTAACAATTTTTCAGTCATATCGCTATGATGTCTGCAGTGAGGCAGTTTATAGTGATGTCTAGCACTGAGACATCATGCCGCAGACATGTAGCATGATGTCCCACCCAGTCACATTATCCTGACACCAGGCCGACCAGTCCTAACACTAACCTCTTAATGCTGAGCGTCAAGCGAGGCAGCTGTTAGTACCATTTTTGTAAGTCTTTGGTATGACTTGGCCGGGGATCGAACCGACGACCTCCCGCTTCCGGGGCGGACGCTCTAACCACTAGGCCACCGGAGCGGTTACCAGCAACAGTCACTAAGAATACCAATATCAGTCACCCAGAATACCAGTAACAGTCACTCAGAATACCAGTAAGTCACTCAAAATGTTACTCAGATTACCAGTAACAGGCACTCAGAATAGCAGTAAGACACTAAGAATACAAGTAACAGTCACTCAAAATACCAGCAACAGTCATTCAGAATACCAGTAACGGTCACTCAAAATACTGGTAAGTCACTAAGAATACTAGTAACAGCCACTACAATCAAGAGTAACAATCACCCAAAATATCAGTAGCAGTCACTCAAAATACCAGTAACAGTCACTAAGAATACCAGTAACAGTCACTCAGATACCAGTAACAGCCACTCAAATTACCACTTACAGTCACTCAAAATACTCGTTACAGTCACTCAAAATACCAGTAACAGTCACTCAAAATACCAGTAACAGTCACTCAAAATGTCATTCGAAATACCAGTAACAGTCACTAAGAATACCAGTAACAGTCACTCAAAATACCAGTAACAGTCACTCAAAATGTCATTCAAAATATTAGAAACAGTCACTAAGAATACCAGTAACAATCACTTAGAATACCAGTAACAGTCATTCAGAATACCAGTAACAGTCACTTAGAATACCAGTAACAGTCACTCAGAATACCAGTAAGAGTCATAAAGAATGCCTGTATCAGTCACTCAGAATATCAGTAACAGGCACTCAAATTACCAGTAACAGTCACTAAGAATACCAGTAACAGTCACTCTAAATACCAGTAACAGTCACTCAAAATGTCATTCAAAATATCAGTAACAGTCACTCAAAATATCAGTAACAGTTACTCAAAATTCAAATAACCCAAAACAGTCACTCAAAACACTAGTAACAGTCACTCAAAATACCAGTAAGAGTCACTCAAAATACCAGTAACATTCACTAAAAATACTAGCAACAGTCACTCAGAATACCAGTAACAGTCACTAAGAATACCAGTAACAGTCACTAAGAATACCAGTAACAGTCACTCAAAATACCAGTAACAGTCACTCAAAATGTCATTTGAAATACCAGTAACAGTCACTAAGAATACCAGTAACAGTCACTCAAAATACCAGTAACAGTCACTCAAAATGTCATTCAAAATATTAGAAACAGTCACTAAGAATACCAGTAACAATCACTTAGAATACCAGTAACAGTCATTCAGAATACCAGTAACAACAACTTAGAATACGAGTAACAGTCACTCAGAATACCAGTAAGAGTCATAAAGGATGCCTGTATCAGTCACTCAGAATATCAGTAACAGGCACTCAAATTACCAGTAACAGTCACTAAGAACACCAGTAACAGTCACTCTAAATACCAGTAACAGTCACTCAAAATGTCATTCAAAATACCAGTAACAGTCACTAAGAATACCAGTAACAATCACTTATAATACCAGTAAAAGTCACTCAGAATACCAGTAGCAGTCACTTAGAATACCAGAAACAGTCACTCAGAATACCAGTAACAGTCACTCAAAATGTCATTCAAAATATTAGAAACAGTCACTAAGAATACCAGTAACAATCACTTAGAATACCAGTAACAGTCATTCAGAATACCATTAACAGTCACTTAGAATACGAGTAACAGTCACTCAGAATACCAGTAAGAGTCATAAAGAATGCCTGTATCAGTCACTCAGAATATCAGTAACAGGCACTCAAATTACCAGTAACAGTCACTAAGAATACCAGTAACAGTCACTCTAAATACCAGTAACAGTCACTCAAAATGTCATTCAAAATACCAGTAACGGTCACTAAGAATACCAGTAACAATCACATATAATACCAGTAAAAGTCACTCAGAATACCAGTAGCAGTCACTTAGAATACCAGAAACAGTCACTCAGAATACCAGTAACAGTCACTAAGAATACCAGTAACAATCACTCAGAATACCAAAGTCACTCAGAATACCAGTAACAGTCACTCAAAATATAACTCAAAATACCAGTAACAGTCACTCAGAATACCAGTAAGCCACTAAGAATACCAGTAAGTCACTCAGAATACCAGTAACAGTTACTCAAAATACTAGTAAGTCACTTAGAATAACAGTAACAGTCACTACGATTACCAGTTGCAGTCACTCACAATACCAGTAACAGTCATGCAGAATACCAGTAACAATCACCCAAAACACCAGTAACAGTCACTCAAAATACCACTAACCGTCCCTCAAAATACCAGTAACAGTCACTCAAAATACAAGTAACAGTCACTAAGAATACCAGTAACAGTCATGCAAATACCAGTAACGGTCACTCAAATTTGCAGTAACAGTCACTCAGAATATCAATAAGTCACTAAGAATACCAGTAACAGTCACTTAGAATACCAGTAACAGTCACTCAAAATACCAGTAACAGTCACTCAGAATACCAGTAAGGCACTCAAAATGTTACTCAGAACACCAGTAACAGTCACTCAAAATACCACTTACAGTCACTCAAAATTCTCGTAACAGTCACTGAAGATACCAGTAACAGTCACTCAAAATACCAGTAACAGTCACTCAAAATGTCATTCGAAATACCAGTAACAGTCACTAAGAATACCAGTAACAGTCACTCAAAATACCAGTAACAGTCACTCAAAATGTCATTCAAAATATTAGAAACAGTCACTAAGAATACCAGTAACAATCACTTAGAATACCAGTAACAGTCATTCAGAATACCAGTAACAGTCACTCAGAATACCAGTACGAGTCATAAAGAATGCCTGTATCAGTCACTCAGAATATCAGTAACAGGCACTCAAATTACCAGTAACAGTCACTAAGAATACCAGTAACAGTCACTCTAAATACCAGTAACAGTCACCCAAAATGTCATTCAAAATATCAGTAACAGTCACTAAGAATACCAGTAACAGTCACTCAAAATACCAGTAACAGTCACTCAAAATGTCATTCAAAATACAAGTAACAGTCACTAAGAATACCAGTAACAATCACTTATAATACCAGTAAAAGTCACTCAGAATACCAGTAGCAGTCACTTAGAACACCAGAAACAGTCACTAAGAATACCAGTAACTGTCACTCAGAATACCAGTAACAGTCACTCAGAATACCAGTAACAGTTACTCAAAATACCAAAAACAATGACTCAAAATACCAGCAACAGTTTGTTTGTTTGTTTGATTAGGATTTTTAACGTAGCTTTAACAATTTTTCAGTCATATCGCTATGATGTCTGCAGTGAGGCAGTTTATAGTGATGTCTAGCACTGAGACATCATGCCGCAGACATGTAGCATGATGTCCCACCCAGTCACATTATCCTGACACCAGGCCGACCAGTCCTAACACTAACCTCTTAATGCTGAGCGTCAAGCGAGGCAGCTGTTAGTACCATTTTTGTAAGTCTTTGGTATGACTCGGCCGGGGATCGAACCGACGACCTCCCGCTTCCGGGGCGGACGCTCTAACCACTAGGCCACCGGAGCGGTTACCAGCAACAGTCACTAAGAATACCAGTATCAGTCACCCAGAATACCAGTAACAGTCACTCAGAATACCAGTAAGTCACTCAAAATGTTACTCAGATTACCAGTAACAGGCACTCAGAATAGCAGTAAGACACTAAGAATACAAGTAACAGTCACTCAAAATACCAGCAACAGTCATTCAGAATACCAGTAACGGTCACTCAAAATACTGGTAAGTCACTAAGAATACTAGTAACAGCCACTACAATCAAGAGTAACAATCACCCAAAATATCAGTAGCAGTCACTCAAAATACCAGTAACAGTCACTAAGAATACCAGTAACAGTCACTCAGATACCAGTAACAGCCACTCAAATTACCACTTACAGTCACTCAAAATACTCGTTACAGTCACTCAAAATACCAGTAACAGTCACTCAAAATACCAGTAACAGTCACTCAAAATGTCATTCGAAATACCAGTAACAGTCACTAAGAATACCAGTAACAGTCACTCAAAATACCAGTAACAGTCACTCAAAATGTCATTCAAAATATTAGAAACAGTCACTAAGAATACCAGTAACAATCACTTAGAATACCAGTAACAGTCATTCAGAATACCAGTAACAGTCACTTAGAATACCAGTAACAGTCACTCAGAATACCAGTAAGAGTCATAAAGAATGCCTGTATCAGTCACTCAGAATATCAGTAACAGGCACTCAAATTACCAGTAACAGTCACTAAGAATACCAGTAACAGTCACTCTAAATACCAGTAACAGTCACTCAAAATGTCATTCAAAATATCAGTAACAGTCACTCAAAATATCAGTAACAGTTACTCAAAATTCAAATAACCCAAAACAGTCACTCAAAACACTAGTAACAGTCACTCAAAATACCAGTAAGAGTCACTCAAAATACCAGTAACATTCACTAAAAATACTAGCAACAGTCACTCAGAATACCAGTAACAGTCACTAAGAATACCAGTAACAGTCACTAAGAATACCAGTAACAGTCACTCAAAATACCAGTAACAGTCACTCAAAATGTCATTCGAAATACCAGTAACAGTCACTAAGAATACCAGTAACAGTCACTCAAAATACCAGTAACAGTCACTCAAAATGTCATTCAAAATATTAGAAACAGTCACTAAGAATACCAGTAACAATCACTTAGAATACCAGTAACAGTCATTCAGAATACCAGTAACAGTCACTTAGAATACGAGTAACAGTCACTCAGAATACCAGTAAGAGTCATAAAGGATGCCTGTATCAGTCACTCAGAATATCAGTAACAGGCACTCAAATTACCAGTAACAGTCACTAAGAACACCAGTAACAGTCACTCTAAATACCAGTAACAGTCACTCAAAATGTCATTCAAAATACCAGTAACAGTCACTAAGAATACCAGTAACAATCACTTATAATACCAGTAAAAGTCACTCAGAATACCAGTAGCAGTCACTTAGAATACCAGAAACAGTCACTCAGAATACCAGTAACAGTCACTAAGAATACCAGTAACAATCACTCAGAATACCAAAGTCACTCAGAATACCAGTAACAGTCACTCAAAATATAACTCAAAATACCAGTAACAGTCACTCAGAATACCAGTAAGCCACTAAGAATACCAGTAAGTCACTCAGAATACCAGTAACAGTTACTCAAAATACTAGTAAGTCACTTAGAATAACAGTAACAGTCACTACGATTACCAGTTGCAGTCACTCACAATACCAGTAACAGTCATGCAGAATACCAGTAACAATCACCCAAAACACCAGTAACAGTCACTCAAAATACCACTAACCGTCCCTCAAAATACCAGTAACAGTCACTCAAAATACAAGTAACAGTCACTAAGAATACCAGTAACAGTCATGCAAATACCAGTAACGGTCACTCAAATTTGCAGTTACAGTCACTCAGAATATCAATAAGTCACTAAGAATACCAGTAACAGTCACTTAGAATACCAGTAACAGTCACTCAAAATACCAGTAACAGTCACTCAGAATACCAGTAAGGCACTCAAAATGTTACTCAGAACACCAGTAACAGTCACTCAAAATACCACTTACAGTCACTCAAAATTCTCGTAACAGTCACTGAAGATACCAGTAACAGTCACTCAAAATACCAGTAACAGTCACTCAAAATGTCATTCGAAATACCAGTAACAGTCACTAAGAATACCAGTAACAGTCACTCAAAATACCAGTAACAGTCACTCAAAATGTCATTCAAAATATTAGAAACAGTCACTAAGAATACCAGTAACAATCACTTAGAATACCAGTAACAGTCATTCAGAATACCAGTAACAGTCACTCAGAATACCAGTACGAGTCATAAAGAATGCCTGTATCAGTCACTCAGAATATCAGTAACAGGCACTCAAATTACCAGTAACAGTCACTAAGAATACCAGTAACAGTCACTCTAAATACCAGTAACAGTCACCCAAAATGTCATTCAAAATATCAGTAACAGTCACTAAGAATACCAGTAACAGTCACTCAAAATACCAGTAACAGTCACTCAAAATGTCATTCAAAATACAAGTAACAGTCACTAAGAATACCAGTAACAATCACTTATAATACCAGTAAAAGTCACTCAGAATACCAGTAGCAGTCACTTAGAACACCAGAAACAGTCACTAAGAATACCAGTAACTGTCACTCAGAATACCAGTAACAGTCACTCAGAATACCAGTAACAGTTACTTAAAATACCAAAAACAATGACTCAAAATACCAGCAACAGTTTGTTTGTTTGTTTGATTAGGATTTTTAACGTAGCTTTAACAATTTTTCAGTCATATCGCTATGATGTCTGCAGTGAGGCAGTTTATAGTGATGTCTAGCACTGAGACATCATGCCGCAGACATGTAGCATGATGTCCCACCCAGTCACATTATCCTGACACCAGGCCGACCAGTCCTAACACTAACCTCTTAATGCTGAGCGTCAAGCGAGGCAGCTGTTAGTACCATTTTTGTAAGTCTTTGGTATGACTTGGCCGGGGATCGAACCGACGACCTCCCGCTTCCGGGGCGGACGCTCTAACCACTAGGCCACCGGAGCGGTTACCAGCAACAGTCACTAAGAATACCAATATCAGTCACCCAGAATACCAGTAACAGTCACTCAGAATACCAGTAAGTCACTCAAAATGTTACTCAGATTACCAGTAACAGGCACTCAGAATAGCAGTAAGACACTAAGAATACAAGTAACAGTCACTCAAAATACCAGCAACAGTCATTCAGAATACCAGTAACGGTCACTCAAAATACTGGTAAGTCACTAAGAATACTAGTAACAGCCACTACAATCAAGAGTAACAATCACCCAAAATATCAGTAGCAGTCACTCAAAATACCAGTAACAGTCACTAAGAATACCAGTAACAGTCACTCAGATACCAGTAACAGCCACTCAAATTACCACTTACAGTCACTCAAAATACTCGTTACAGTCACTCAAAATACCAGTAACAGTCACTCAAAATACCAGTAACAGTCACTCAAAATGTCATTCGAAATACCAGTAACAGTCACTAAGAATACCAGTAACAGTCACTCAAAATACCAGTAACAGTCACTCAAAATGTCATTCAAAATATTAGAAACAGTCACTAAGAATACCAGTAACAATCACTTAGAATACCAGTAACAGTCATTCAGAATACCAGTAACAGTCACTTAGAATACCAGTAACAGTCACTCAGAATACCAGTAAGAGTCATAAAGAATGCCTGTATCAGTCACTCAGAATATCAGTAACAGGCACTCAAATTACCAGTAACAGTCACTAAGAATACCAGTAACAGTCACTCTAAATACCAGTAACAGTCACTCAAAATGTCATTCAAAATATCAGTAACAGTCACTCAAAATATCAGTAACAGTTACTCAAAATTCAAATAACCCAAAACAGTCACTCAAAACACTAGTAACAGTCACTCAAAATACCAGTAAGAGTCACTCAAAATACCAGTAACATTCACTAAAAATACTAGCAACAGTCACTCAGAATACCAGTAACAGTCACTAAGAATACCAGTAACAGTCACTAAGAATACCAGTAACAGTCACTCAAAATACCAGTAACAGTCACTCAAAATGTCATTTGAAATACCAGTAACAGTCACTAAGAATACCAGTAACAGTCACTCAAAATACCAGTAACAGTCACTCAAAATGTCATTCAAAATATTAGAAACAGTCACTAAGAATACCAGTAACAATCACTTAGAATACCAGTAACAGTCATTCAGAATACCAGTAACAACAACTTAGAATACGAGTAACAGTCACTCAGAATACCAGTAAGAGTCATAAAGGATGCCTGTATCAGTCACTCAGAATATCAGTAACAGGCACTCAAATTACCAGTAACAGTCACTAAGAACACCAGTAACAGTCACTCTAAATACCAGTAACAGTCACTCAAAATGTCATTCAAAATACCAGTAACAGTCACTAAGAATACCAGTAACAATCACTTATAATACCAGTAAAAGTCACTCAGAATACCAGTAGCAGTCACTTAGAATACCAGAAACAGTCACTCAGAATACCAGTAACAGTCACTCAAAATGTCATTCAAAATATTAGAAACAGTCACTAAGAATACCAGTAACAATCACTTAGAATACCAGTAACAGTCATTCAGAATACCATTAACAGTCACTTAGAATACGAGTAACAGTCACTCAGAATACCAGTAAGAGTCATAAAGAATGCCTGTATCAGTCACTCAGAATATCAGTAACAGGCACTCAAATTACCAGTAACAGTCACTAAGAATACCAGTAACAGTCACTCTAAATACCAGTAACAGTCACTCAAAATGTCATTCAAAATACCAGTAACGGTCACTAAGAATACCAGTAACAATCACATATAATACCAGTAAAAGTCACTCAGAATACCAGTAGCAGTCACTTAGAATACCAGAAACAGTCACTCAGAATACCAGTAACAGTCACTAAGAATACCAGTAACAATCACTCAGAATACCAAAGTCACTCAGAATACCAGTAACAGTCACTCAAAATATAACTCAAAATACCAGTAACAGTCACTCAGAATACCAGTAAGCCACTAAGAATACCAGTAAGTCACTCAGAATACCAGTAACAGTTACTCAAAATACTAGTAAGTCACTTAGAATAACAGTAACAGTCACTACGATTACCAGTTGCAGTCACTCACAATACCAGTAACAGTCATGCAGAATACCAGTAACAATCACCCAAAACACCAGTAACAGTCACTCAAAATACCACTAACCGTCCCTCAAAATACCAGTAACAGTCACTCAAAATACAAGTAACAGTCACTAAGAATACCAGTAACAGTCATGCAAATACCAGTAACGGTCACTCAAATTTGCAGTAACAGTCACTCAGAATATCAATAAGTCACTAAGAATACCAGTAACAGTCACTTAGAATACCAGTAACAGTCACTCAAAATACCAGTAACAGTCACTCAGAATACCAGTAAGGCACTCAAAATGTTACTCAGAACACCAGTAACAGTCACTCAAAATACCACTTACAGTCACTCAAAATTCTCGTAACAGTCACTGAAGATACCAGTAACAGTCACTCAAAATACCAGTAACAGTCACTCAAAATGTCATTCGAAATACCAGTAACAGTCACTAAGAATACCAGTAACAGTCACTCAAAATACCAGTAACAGTCACTCAAAATGTCATTCAAAATATTAGAAACAGTCACTAAGAATACCAGTAACAATCACTTAGAATACCAGTAACAGTCATTCAGAATACCAGTAACAGTCACTCAGAATACCAGTACGAGTCATAAAGAATGCCTGTATCAGTCACTCAGAATATCAGTAACAGGCACTCAAATTACCAGTAACAGTCACTAAGAATACCAGTAACAGTCACTCTAAATACCAGTAACAGTCACCCAAAATGTCATTCAAAATATCAGTAACAGTCACTAAGAATACCAGTAACAGTCACTCAAAATACCAGTAACAGTCACTCAAAATGTCATTCAAAATACAAGTAACAGTCACTAAGAATACCAGTAACAATCACTTATAATACCAGTAAAAGTCACTCAGAATACCAGTAGCAGTCACTTAGAACACCAGAAACAGTCACTAAGAATACCAGTAACTGTCACTCAGAATACCAGTAACAGTCACTCAGAATACCAGTAACAGTTACTCAAAATACCAAAAACAATGACTCAAAATACCAGCAACAGTTTGTTTGTTTGTTTGATTAGGATTTTTAACGTAGCTTTAACAATTTTTCAGTCATATCGCTATGATGTCTGCAGTGAGGCAGTTTATAGTGATGTCTAGCACTGAGACATCATGCCGCAGACATGTAGCATGATGTCCCACCCAGTCACATTATCCTGACACCAGGCCGACCAGTCCTAACACTAACCTCTTAATGCTGAGCGTCAAGCGAGGCAGCTGTTAGTACCATTTTTGTAAGTCTTTGGTATGACTCGGCCGGGGATCGAACCGACGACCTCCCGCTTCCGGGGCGGACGCTCTAACCACTAGGCCACCGGAGCGGTTACCAGCAACAGTCACTAAGAATACCAGTATCAGTCACCCAGAATACCAGTAACAGTCACTCAGAATACCAGTAAGTCACTCAAAATGTTACTCAGATTACCAGTAACAGGCACTCAGAATAGCAGTAAGACACTAAGAATACAAGTAACAGTCACTCAAAATACCAGCAACAGTCATTCAGAATACCAGTAACGGTCACTCAAAATACTGGTAAGTCACTAAGAATACTAGTAACAGCCACTACAATCAAGAGTAACAATCACCCAAAATATCAGTAGCAGTCACTCAAAATACCAGTAACAGTCACTAAGAATACCAGTAACAGTCACTCAGATACCAGTAACAGCCACTCAAATTACCACTTACAGTCACTCAAAATACTCGTTACAGTCACTCAAAATACCAGTAACAGTCACTCAAAATACCAGTAACAGTCACTCAAAATGTCATTCGAAATACCAGTAACAGTCACTAAGAATACCAGTAACAGTCACTCAAAATACCAGTAACAGTCACTCAAAATGTCATTCAAAATATTAGAAACAGTCACTAAGAATACCAGTAACAATCACTTAGAATACCAGTAACAGTCATTCAGAATACCAGTAACAGTCACTTAGAATACCAGTAACAGTCACTCAGAATACCAGTAAGAGTCATAAAGAATGCCTGTATCAGTCACTCAGAATATCAGTAACAGGCACTCAAATTACCAGTAACAGTCACTAAGAATACCAGTAACAGTCACTCTAAATACCAGTAACAGTCACTCAAAATGTCATTCAAAATATCAGTAACAGTCACTCAAAATATCAGTAACAGTTACTCAAAATTCAAATAACCCAAAACAGTCACTCAAAACACTAGTAACAGTCACTCAAAATACCAGTAAGAGTCACTCAAAATACCAGTAACATTCACTAAAAATACTAGCAACAGTCACTCAGAATACCAGTAACAGTCACTAAGAATACCAGTAACAGTCACTAAGAATACCAGTAACAGTCACTCAAAATACCAGTAACAGTCACTCAAAATGTCATTCGAAATACCAGTAACAGTCACTAAGAATACCAGTAACAGTCACTCAAAATACCAGTAACAGTCACTCAAAATGTCATTCAAAATATTAGAAACAGTCACTAAGAATACCAGTAACAATCACTTAGAATACCAGTAACAGTCATTCAGAATACCAGTAACAGTCACTTAGAATACGAGTAACAGTCACTCAGAATACCAGTAAGAGTCATAAAGGATGCCTGTATCAGTCACTCAGAATATCAGTAACAGGCACTCAAATTACCAGTAACAGTCACTAAGAACACCAGTAACAGTCACTCTAAATACCAGTAACAGTCACTCAAAATGTCATTCAAAATACCAGTAACAGTCACTAAGAATACCAGTAACAATCACTTATAATACCAGTAAAAGTCACTCAGAATACCAGTAGCAGTCACTTAGAATACCAGAAACAGTCACTCAGAATACCAGTAACAGTCACTAAGAATACCAGTAACAATCACTCAGAATACCAAAGTCACTCAGAATACCAGTAACAGTCACTCAAAATATAACTCAAAATACCAGTAACAGTCACTCAGAATACCAGTAAGCCACTAAGAATACCAGTAAGTCACTCAGAATACCAGTAACAGTTACTCAAAATACTAGTAAGTCACTTAGAATAACAGTAACAGTCACTACGATTACCAGTTGCAGTCACTCACAATACCAGTAACAGTCATGCAGAATACCAGTAACAATCACCCAAAACACCAGTAACAGTCACTCAAAATACCACTAACCGTCCCTCAAAATACCAGTAACAGTCACTCAAAATACAAGTAACAGTCACTAAGAATACCAGTAACAGTCATGCAAATACCAGTAACGGTCACTCAAATTTGCAGTTACAGTCACTCAGAATATCAATAAGTCACTAAGAATACCAGTAACAGTCACTTAGAATACCAGTAACAGTCACTCAAAATACCAGTAACAGTCACTCAGAATACCAGTAAGGCACTCAAAATGTTACTCAGAACACCAGTAACAGTCACTCAAAATACCACTTACAGTCACTCAAAATTCTCGTAACAGTCACTGAAGATACCAGTAACAGTCACTCAAAATACCAGTAACAGTCACTCAAAATGTCATTCGAAATACCAGTAACAGTCACTAAGAATACCAGTAACAGTCACTCAAAATACCAGTAACAGTCACTCAAAATGTCATTCAAAATATTAGAAACAGTCACTAAGAATACCAGTAACAATCACTTAGAATACCAGTAACAGTCATTCAGAATACCAGTAACAGTCACTCAGAATACCAGTACGAGTCATAAAGAATGCCTGTATCAGTCACTCAGAATATCAGTAACAGGCACTCAAATTACCAGTAACAGTCACTAAGAATACCAGTAACAGTCACTCTAAATACCAGTAACAGTCACCCAAAATGTCATTCAAAATATCAGTAACAGTCACTAAGAATACCAGTAACAGTCACTCAAAATACCAGTAACAGTCACTCAAAATGTCATTCAAAATACAAGTAACAGTCACTAAGAATACCAGTAACAATCACTTATAATACCAGTAAAAGTCACTCAGAATACCAGTAGCAGTCACTTAGAACACCAGAAACAGTCACTAAGAATACCAGTAACTGTCACTCAGAATACCAGTAACAGTCACTCAGAATACCAGTAACAGTTACTTAAAATACCAAAAACAATGACTCAAAATACCAGCAACAGTTTGTTTGTTTGTTTGATTAGGATTTTTAACGTAGCTTTAACAATTTTTCAGTCATATCGCTATGATGTCTGCAGTGAGGCAGTTTATAGTGATGTCTAGCACTGAGACATCATGCCGCAGACATGTAGCATGATGTCCCACCCAGTCACATTATCCTGACACCAGGCCGACCAGTCCTAACACTAACCTCTTAATGCTGAGCGTCAAGCGAGGCAGCTGTTAGTACCATTTTTGTAAGTCTTTGGTATGACTTGGCCGGGGATCGAACCGACGACCTCCCGCTTCCGGGGCGGACGCTCTAACCACTAGGCCACCGGAGCGGTTACCAGCAACAGTCACTAAGAATACCAATATCAGTCACCCAGAATACCAGTAACAGTCACTCAGAATACCAGTAAGTCACTCAAAATGTTACTCAGATTACCAGTAACAGGCACTCAGAATAGCAGTAAGACACTAAGAATACAAGTAACAGTCACTCAAAATACCAGCAACAGTCATTCAGAATACCAGTAACGGTCACTCAAAATACTGGTAAGTCACTAAGAATACTAGTAACAGCCACTACAATCAAGAGTAACAATCACCCAAAATATCAGTAGCAGTCACTCAAAATACCAGTAACAGTCACTAAGAATACCAGTAACAGTCACTCAGATACCAGTAACAGCCACTCAAATTACCACTTACAGTCACTCAAAATACTCGTTACAGTCACTCAAAATACCAGTAACAGTCACTCAAAATACCAGTAACAGTCACTCAAAATGTCATTCGAAATACCAGTAACAGTCACTAAGAATACCAGTAACAGTCACTCAAAATACCAGTAACAGTCACTCAAAATGTCATTCAAAATATTAGAAACAGTCACTAAGAATACCAGTAACAATCACTTAGAATACCAGTAACAGTCATTCAGAATACCAGTAACAGTCACTTAGAATACCAGTAACAGTCACTCAGAATACCAGTAAGAGTCATAAAGAATGCCTGTATCAGTCACTCAGAATATCAGTAACAGGCACTCAAATTACCAGTAACAGTCACTAAGAATACCAGTAACAGTCACTCTAAATACCAGTAACAGTCACTCAAAATGTCATTCAAAATATCAGTAACAGTCACTCAAAATATCAGTAACAGTTACTCAAAATTCAAATAACCCAAAACAGTCACTCAAAACACTAGTAACAGTCACTCAAAATACCAGTAAGAGTCACTCAAAATACCAGTAACATTCACTAAAAATACTAGCAACAGTCACTCAGAATACCAGTAACAGTCACTAAGAATACCAGTAACAGTCACTAAGAATACCAGTAACAGTCACTCAAAATACCAGTAACAGTCACTCAAAATGTCATTTGAAATACCAGTAACAGTCACTAAGAATACCAGTAACAGTCACTCAAAATACCAGTAACAGTCACTCAAAATGTCATTCAAAATATTAGAAACAGTCACTAAGAATACCAGTAACAATCACTTAGAATACCAGTAACAGTCATTCAGAATACCAGTAACAACAACTTAGAATACGAGTAACAGTCACTCAGAATACCAGTAAGAGTCATAAAGGATGCCTGTATCAGTCACTCAGAATATCAGTAACAGGCACTCAAATTACCAGTAACAGTCACTAAGAACACCAGTAACAGTCACTCTAAATACCAGTAACAGTCACTCAAAATGTCATTCAAAATACCAGTAACAGTCACTAAGAATACCAGTAACAATCACTTATAATACCAGTAAAAGTCACTCAGAATACCAGTAGCAGTCACTTAGAATACCAGAAACAGTCACTCAGAATACCAGTAACAGTCACTAAGAATACCAGTAACAATCACTCAGAATACCAAAGTCACTCAGAATACCAGTAACAGTCACTCAAAATATAACTCAAAATACCAGTAACAGTCACTCAGAATACCAGTAAGCCACTAAGAATACCAGTAAGTCACTCAGAATACCAGTAACAGTTACTCAAAATACTAGTAAGTCACTTAGAATAACAGTAACAGTCACTACGATTACCAGTTGCAGTCACTCACAATACCAGTAACAGTCATGCAGAATACCAGTAACAATCACCCAAAACACCAGTAACAGTCACTCAAAATACCACTAACCGTCCCTCAAAATACCAGTAACAGTCACTCAAAATACAAGTAACAGTCACTAAGAATACCAGTAACAGTCATGCAAATACCAGTAACGGTCACTCAAATTTGCAGTAACAGTCACTCAGAATATCAATAAGTCACTAAGAATACCAGTAACAGTCACTTAGAATACCAGTAACAGTCACTCAAAATACCAGTAACAGTCACTCAGAATACCAGTAAGGCACTCAAAATGTTACTCAGAATACCAGTAACAGTCACTCAAAATACCACTTACAGTCACTCAAAATTCTCGTAACAGTCACTGAAGATACCAGTAACAGTCACTCAAAATACCAGTAACAGTCACTCAAAATGTCATTCGAAATACCAGTAACAGTCACTAAGAATACCAGTAACAGTTACTCAAAATACCAGTAACAGTCACTCAAAATGTCATTCAAAATATTAGAAACAGTCACTAAGAATACCAGTAACAATCACTTAGAATACCAGTAACAGTCATTCAGAATACCAGTAACAGTCACTTAGAATACCAGTAACAGTCACTCAGAATACCAGTAAGAGTCATAAAGAATGCCTGTTTCAGTCACTCAGAATATCAGTAACAGGCACTCAAATTACCAGTAACAGTCACTAAGAATACCAGTAACAGTCACTCTAAATACCAGTAACAGTCACCCAAAATGTCTTTCAAAATATCAGTAACAGTCACTAAGAATACCAGTAACAGTCACTCAAAATACCAGTAACAGTAACTCAAAATGTCATTCAAAATACCAGTAACAGTCACTAAGAATACCAGTAACAATCACTTATAATACCAGTAAAAGTCACTCAGAATACCAGTAGCAGTCACTTAGAATACCAGAAACAGTCACTCAGAATACCAGTAACTGTCACTCAGAATACCAGTAACAGTCACTCAGAATACCAGTAACAGTTACTCAAAATACCAAAAACAATGACTCAAAATACCAGCAACAGTCACTAAGAATACCAGTATCAGTCACCCAGAATACCAGTAACAGTCACTCAGAATACCAGTAAGTCACTCAAAATGTTACTCAGATTACCAGTAACAGGCACTCAGAATAGCAGTAAGACACTAAGAATACAAGTAACAGTCACTCAAAATACCAGCAACAGTCATTCAGAATACCAGTAACGGTCACTCAAAATACTGGTAAGTCACTAAGAATACTAGTAACAGCCACTACAATCAAGAGTAACAATCACCCAAAATATCAGTAGCAGTCACTCAAAATACCAGTAACAGTCACTAAGAATACCAGTAACAGTCACTCAGATACCAGTAACAGCCACTCAAATTACCACTTACAGTCACTCAAAATACTCGTTACAGTCACTCAAAATACCAGTAACAGTCACTCAAAATACCAGTAACAGTCACTCAAAATGTCATTCGAAATACCAGTAACAGTCACTAAGAATACCAGTAACAGTCACTCAAAATACCAGTAACAGTCACTCAAAATGTCATTCAAAATATTAGAAACAGTCACTAAGAATACCAGTAACAATCACTTAGAATACCAGTAACAGTCATTCAGAATACCAGTAACAGTCACTTAGAATACCAGTAACAGTCACTCAGAATACCAGTAAGAGTCATAAAGAATGCCTGTATCAGTCACTCAGAATATCAGTAACAGGCACTCAAATTACCAGTAACAGTCACTAAGAATACCAGTAACAGTCACTCTAAATACCAGTAACAGTCACTCAAAATGTCATTCAAAATATCAGTAACAGTCACTCAAAATATCAGTAACAGTTACTCAAAATTCAAATAACCCAAAACAGTCACTCAAAACACTAGTAACAGTCACTCAAAATACCAGTAAGAGTCACTCAAAATACCAGTAACATTCACTAAAAATACTAGCAACAGTCACTCAGAATACCAGTAACAGTCACTAAGAATACCAGTAACAGTCACTAAGAATACCAGTAACAGTCACTCAAAATACCAGTAACAGTCACTCAAAATGTCATTTGAAATACCAGTAACAGTCACTAAGAATACCAGTAACAGTCACTCAAAATACCAGTAACAGTCACTCAAAATGTCATTCAAAATATTAGAAACAGTCACTAAGAATACCAGTAACAATCACTTAGAATACCAGTAACAGTCATTCAGAATACCAGTAACAGTCACTTAGAATACGAGTAACAGTCACTCAGAATACCAGTAAGAGTCATAAAGGATGCCTGTATCAGTCACTCAGAATATCAGTAACAGGCACTCAAATTACCAGTAACAGTCACTAAGAACACCAGTAACAGTCACTCTAAATACCAGTAACAGTCACTCAAAATGTCATTCAAAATACCAGTAACAGTCACTAAGAATACCAGTAACAATCACTTATAATACCAGTAAAAGTCACTCAGAATACCAGTAGCAGTCACTTAGAATACCAGAAACAGTCACTCAGAATACCAGTAACAGTCACTAAGAATACCAGTAACAATCACTCAGAATACCAAAGTCACTCAGAATACCAGTAACAGTCACTCAAAATATAACTCAAAATACCAGTAACAGTCACTCAGAATACCAGTAAGCCACTAAGAATACCAGTAAGTCACTCAGAATACCAGTAACAGTTACTCAAAATACTAGTAAGTCACTTAGAATAACAGTAACAGTCACTACGATTACCAGTTGCAGTCACTCACAATACCAGTAACAGTCATGCAGAATACCAGTAACAATCACCCAAAACACCAGTAACAGTCACTCAAAATACCACTAACCGTCCCTCAAAATACCAGTAACAGTCACTCAAAATACAAGTAACAGTCACTAAGAATACCAGTAACAGTCATGCAAATACCAGTAACGGTCACTCAAATTTGCAGTAACAGTCACTCAGAATATCAATAAGTCACTAAGAATACCAGTAACAGTCACTTAGAATACCAGTAACAGTCACTCAAAATACCAGTAACAGTCACTCAGAATACCAGTAAGGCACTCAAAATGTTACTCAGAATACCAGTAACAGTCACTCAAAATACCACTTACAGTCACTCAAAATTCTCGTAACAGTCACTGAAGATACCAGTAACAGTCACTCAAAATACCAGTAACAGTCACTCAAAATGTCATTCGAAATACCAGTAACAGTCACTAAGAATACCAGTAACAGTTACTCAAAATACCAGTAACAGTCACTCAAAATGTCATTCAAAATATTAGAAACAGTCACTAAGAATACCAGTAACAATCACTTAGAATACCAGTAACAGTCATTCAGAATACCAGTAACAGTCACTTAGAATACCAGTAACAGTCACTCAGAATACCAGTAAGAGTCATAAAGAATGCCTGTATCAGTCACTCAGAATATCAGTAACAGGCACTCAAATTACCAGTAACAGTCACTAAGAATACCAGTAACAGTCACTCTAAATACCAGTAACAGTCACCCAAAATGTCATTCAAAATATCAGTAACAGTCACTAAGAATACCAGTAACAGTCACTCAAAATACCAGTAACAGTAACTCAAAATGTCATTCAAAATACCAGTAACAGTCACTAAGAATACCAGTAACAATCACTTATAATACCAGTAAAAGTCACTCAGAATACCAGTAGCAGTCACTTAGAATACCAGAAACAGTCACTCAGAATACCAGTAACTGTCACTCAGAATACCAGTAACAGTCACTCAGAATACCAGTAACAGTTACTCAAAATACCAAAAACAATGACTCAAAATACCAGCAACAGTCACTAAGAATACCAGTATCAGTCACCCAGAATACCAGTAACAGTCACTCAGAATACCAGTAAGTCACTCAAAATGTTACTCAGATTACCAGTAACAGGCACTCAGAATAGCAGTAAGACACTAAGAATACAAGTAACAGTCACTCAAAATACCAGCAACAGTCATTCAGAATACCAGTAACGGTCACTCAAAATACTGGTAAGTCACTAAGAATACTAGTAACAGCCACTACAATCAAGAGTAACAATCACCCAAAATATCAGTAGCAGTCACTCAAAATACCAGTAACAGTCACTAAGAATACCAGTAACAGTCACTCAGATACCAGTAACAGCCACTCAAATTACCACTTACAGTTACTCAAAATACTCGTAACAGTCACTCAAAATACCAGTAACAGTCACTCAAAATACCAGTAACAGTCACTCAAAATGTCATTCGAAATACCAGTAACAGTCACTAAGAATACCAGTAACAGTCACTCAAAATACCAGTAACAGTCACTCAAAATGTCATTCAAGATATTAGAAACAGTCACTAAGAATACCAGTAACAATCACTTAGAATACCAGTAACAGTCATTCAGAATACCAGTAACAGTCACTTAGAATACCAGTAACAGTCACTCAGAATACCAGTAAGAGTCATAAAGAATGCCTGTATCAGTCACTCAGAATATCAGTAACAGGCACTCAAATTACCAGTAACAGTCACTAAGAATACCAGTAACAGTCACTCTAAATACCAGTAACAGTCACTCAAAATGTCATTCAAAATATCAGTAAGTCACTAAGAATACCAGTAACAGTCACTCAAAATACCAGTAACAGTCACTCAAAATGTCATTCAAAATACCAGTAACAGTCACTAAGAATACCAGTAACAATCACTTATAATACCAGTAAAAGTCACTCAGAATACCAGTAGCAGTCACTTAGAATACCAGAAACAGACACTCATAATACCAGTAACTGTCACTCAGAATACCAGTAACAGTCACTCAGATTACCAGTAACAGTTACTCAAAATACCAAAAACAATGACTCAAAATACCAGCAACAGTCACTAAGAATACCAGTATCAGTCACCCAGAATACCAGTAACAGTCACTCAGAATGCCAGTAAGTCACTCAAAATGTTACTCAGATTACCAGTAACAGGCACTCAGAATAGCAGTAAGACACTAAGAATACAAGTAACAGTCACTCAAAATACCAGCAACAGTCATTCAGAATACCAGTAACGGTCACTCAAAATACTGGTAAGTCACTAATAATACTAGTAACAGCCACTACAATCAAGAGTAACAATCACCCAAAATATCAGTAGCAGTCACTCAAAATACCAGTAACAGTCACTAAGAATACCAGTAACAGTCACTCAGATACCAGTAACAGCCACTCAAATTACTAGTAAGTCACTAAGAATACTAGTAACAGGCACTCAAATTACCAGTAACAGTCACTCAGAATACCAGTAACAGTCACAAAGAATACCAGAGACGGTCACTTAGAATACCAGTAACAGTAACGCAGAATACCAGTAATTCACTCAAAATGTTACTCAGATTACCAGTAACAGTCACTCAAAAGACCAGTAAGTCACTCAGAATACCAGAAACAGTCACTCAGAATACCAGTAACAGTCACTCAGAATACCAATAACAGTCAAACAAAATATCAGTAACAGTCACTCAAAATACAAATACCCATAACAGTCACTCAAAATAAGGCACTCAAAATGTTACTCAGAATACCAGTAACAGTCACTCAAATGTCACTCAGAATACCAGTAACAGTAACTCAAAATACCAGTAAGAGTCACTCAAAATACTAGCAACAGTCACTAAGAATACCAGCAACAGTCACTAAGAATACCAGTAACAGTCACTTAGAATACCAGTAACAGTCACTCAAAATACCAGTAACAGTCACTCAAAATACTAGCAACAGTCACTCAGAATACCAGTAACAGTCACTAAGAATACCAGTAACAGTCACTTAGAATACCAGTAACAGTCACTCAAAATACCAGTAACATTCACTCAGAACACCAGTAAGTCGTTCAGAATATCAGTAACAGTCACCCAAAACACTAGTAACAGTCACTCAAAATACCAGTAAGTCACTCATAATATAAGTAACAGTCACAATGAATAGCAGTAACAGTCACTCAGAATACCAATAACAATCACTCAAATTAGAAGTAACATTCACTAAGAATACCAGGAACAGTCACTTAGAATACCAGTAACAGTCACTCAAAATACCAGTAACAGTCACTCAGAATACTAGTAACAGTCACTCAAAACACCAGTCACTAAAAATACCAGGAATGGTCACTTAGAATACCAGTAACAGTAACTCAGAGTACCAGTAAGTCACTTAAAATGTTACTCAGATTACCAGTAACAGTCACTCAAAAGACCAGTAAGTCACTCAGAATACCAGTAAGTCACTTAAAATACCAGTAACAGTCAATCAAAATACCAGTAACAGTCACTCAAAATACCAGTAAGTCACTCAAAATACTAGCAACAGTCACTCCAAATACCAGTAACAGTCACTCACAATACCAGTAACAGTCACTCAGAATACCAGTAAGTCACTCAAAATGTCACTCACAATACCAGTAACAGTCGCTCAAAATACCATTAACAGTCACTAAAAATACTAGTAACAGTCACTCTGAATATCAGTAAGAGTCACCCAAACCAGTAACAGTCCATCAAAATATCAGTAAGTCACTCAGAATACCAGTAGCAGTCACTAAGAATGCCAGTAACAGTCACTCAAATTACCAGTAACAGTCACTCAGAATACCAGTAACAGTCACTAAGAATACCAGTAATGGTCACTTAGAATACCAGTAACAGTAACTCAGAATACCAGTAAGTTACTAAAAATTTTACTCAGAATACCAGTAACAGTCACTTAGAATACCAGTAACAGTTGCTCAAAATATCAGTAACAGTTACTCAAAATTCAAATAACCCAAAACAGTCACTCAAAACACTAGTAACAGTCACTCAAAATACCAGTAAGAGTCACTCAAAATACCAGTAACATTCACTAAAAATACTAGCAACAGTCACTCAGAATACCAGTAACAGTCACTAAGAATACCAGTAACAGTCACTTAGAATATCAGTAACACTCACTCAAAATACCAGTAACAGTCACTCAGAATACCAGTATCAGTCACTCAGAATACAAGCAACAGTCACTCAAATTACCAGTAACAGTCACTCAGAATACCAGTAACAGTCACTCAAAATACGAGTAAACAGTCTAAAAGGAAAATACTCTGTTTAGGTCCTGCTGATAGAAATGGGTGCAAACCCATTTAGTAATAATGTCCATGTTTTTGCAGCACAAATTGTACAGGGTTATGTTGAATTTCAAGCAAAGTTGTGTTGAAACAGTTGATTTATACCATGCCAATTATTTGTTCTTTCATACTTTGCTTTATACTGTATCCAATCATATATATATATATATATGATTGGATTTATGCCTGATTTTGGGTGCAGTTCTCAATATGTTTTGTCATGATTCTGGATCCTCTTTAGAGTCATTGGATGTCCATTCTTTTAAATTGTGTTTCCTTCAGCTCAAATCTTTCAGGAATTCTTGTACATTTAATCAAATGCAGATTTATATTGACAATATTGTACACAAAATCCTAATGACCTAATTAGAAATCTCTAGAGTTATGGCCCATGCCATATTTTTAACACATTAATACCGGAGGTTTTTTTTGCTATTTGCAAATGAAATGCGAGTAGGAAACACATTTTGGGGGCTAATTCTGAACACATTGACTTTAAAGTAATTTTTATTAGCCTAATGCCTAGTTGTGTTTAAAACATCGTTTTCCATTGGTTATTTTGCTCGTGCATGAGCAAAAGGGGAAAAGTTGCAGAGGCATAGCTGGGGGGGGGGGGGGGGGGCAGAGAAAGACAGATGTCCCTGGGAGCCAGACTAGTGGAGGCGCCAAAATGGGCTTTGAAATAGGTTGTATGTAGAATCTTTGCTGCAAATATGCAACTATACATTAGATTTTTCTTCTCTTTAAAAGCTGTTGGAAATACATTGGGTGATGGTGATTTTATTGATGAAAAAAAATGGGTTTCATAGATGAGGTGGGGGGTATAAAAATGAATCTTGTCCCTGGGGTCCAAAGACTCTAGCTATGCTACTGAAAAGTTGGAGTTTTTTTTTGTTTGGGGTGGGTGGGTGTCTTAATAGACCATCATTTTCAGATGGAGACCACTCTTTATTTTGAATGCCCACCGTATCGTATTTTTTGCACAGGTTCAGCTGTCCATATGCAGTTCAGACTGATCTGCCTTAGATCTGAGGCCAAAAAGTCTCAAATCTGGACATAAAATCGGATTGCAAACACAAGCGTATTTTGGGTGGGGAAATTTTTTTATAGGTTTTTCCCTCTGTATTTTGTTGTGCAACTATTTATAGACTTTACAACTATTCGCGACAGTTATTGTAGACATAATCACTAGTTAAAGTGAGTGACATGCATAAATAATTTATTATATTCTTCTGTGTCTACATCCTTCTACTAAATACTAATCCACATGGATTAAGCCAATTTTTTTTTTTTTTTTACAAAAGGTTAAAGTGCAGATCCAAGAAAGAAAGTAGCAAAAATAAATGTATGGTTTATAAAAAAAATAGTTTTCTGTAATCATGGTAATATATAGACTGTGTTTTTCATGCTCAGACTACACTTGTTTGCCAATTATATTAGCAATAATTATGCTTATACCTCTCTTAGTGGTTGGCATGTTATTGTTTGAACCTACAACAAAGCAGTTCAGGTTTAAATTTAATACAATTTCCCAAGTTACCGATTTGTAGAATTGATGGGTACCTGGTAGAAATTTTCCAAAGTTTTGACATCTCTAATCAAGTACTTGGAATTGGACTGCGATGAACTAAGTGTATGATTTCAAATGGACTGCAATGAACTAAGTATATGATTTTCATTGGACTGCAATGAACTAAGTATATGATTTTCATTGGACTGCAGTGAACTAAGTTCATGATTTTCATAGGACTGCAATGAACTAAGTTTATGATTTTCATTGGACTGCAATGAACTAATTATATGATTTTCATTGGACTGCAATGTCTAGTTCCAGCAGTTCTCTCTTGTATGCAATGGCGTACCTGGTTCTGTCATTGTCAAATTGACAATCTAACATTGTTCTCTATGACAGTGTGTGACATGCATGCTGAAATAGGATGGAAAGTATATTTATTTCACAAAATATTAGCATTGAGGTCTATGGAAAAACAACAGGTACCGTGATACAAATGACTAACACATATACTGAGTTACCTCCCTTAACGGACTGTGCAAACAAGGATTTGCCTACCTACGACTGTTATTTTATGCAGCAATTCAAAAAGCATCATAATAAATGCATACTATAAATTATATATACTTTTTCCCATGACCATTTAGCATTACATTACGGCCCAATTTCTCTAATGAATTTGAGACAAGTTCCAGTGATGTTAGATTTAAACACCGATCATGATGCATCGTATCGTAAAATAGAAAATAGTTGCAGTAAGTTATGCAGTTTTTATATTAGTTGACGTAGCTTAATTTTTAAAAAAAATGTATTAAAAGTATTTTGCCTGGGTCGCTTTGTTGTTAACCATTGATCTCAAAAATGTATTCAATGTGTTTTGATATGGTCTCTAACCCTTTATCACATAAAATTTCTTATCCTTACTGAAGGACTTATCGCAGCGGGCAAATATTAATCAGAATAATGTAGACGCTTTGAAAAGGTGCCTAGGAAATGCATTTAAATAACAAAGATGTAGAGCAAGGTACTCGAAAATTAGTAAGTGGACACTTATAGGTGGTTATTTTGTTTAGGAATAAATCAATAACACGACCCTAAAAATAGACGAGATTCATAACATATGTTAAAAAGATTAAAAATAAATTAGTCGTCAAAAGTAGAACAAGGCATTTGATTCAACATTCATTACAGAATCTCACCACTGGCATGGAGCTTAATAGTGTCGTTGCTTAGGTAGTCCAACATGTAAGACCTGACTGATATCACCTAAATAAAATCAACATGTGCTATGTCTTGCATGTAGGACTAGTTGCTTAGGGTGTAAGGCACAGTTTGTATGTACAAATTTAATACCGCATCCACATGCTTAACATAAAATAATCATAAATACATATGAGGTCAAAACGCTTATAATTTGGATATCAATTTTAAAACAATGCATAAGAATATTATTAACTTTAATCTGACATGTGCATTGCAGTTCATAGCAAAATACATTATGCACCAAACTCCAGTATACCTGCAGATGCTCACAATGCAAATACAGGCCCGTTTCCAAGGTGATGATTCTAAAAAAACATTTTATACTAAACAGCTTCATCCAATTCAATACAATTCCCGTCTGAGCCATTTTTGAGATATCACCCCCCACCCAGTCTATTGCAAGTCCATCACAGATTGTATTGCAGCTGTTGTGGATTTTATGATACTCTTCTGAGATTCTATTTTATTTGCTCCATGAGTCAACACATTAAATAAGCAGATTGTGAGAAACCTCAACCTCATTATCCCATCCCTGGTGGGGTCAGTATTATTCTTCTTCCTTGTGTCATGTCTAGATTTTGCCATGATGGACTTAAAGCATATATATCTAGATTTTGCCATGATCCTCTTCAAGCATCATTGTGATATATCTAGATTTTGCCATGATGCACTTAAAAACATATATATCTAGATTTTGCCATGATGCACTTAAAGTATATATCTAGTTTTTGCCATAATCCTCGTCAGGCTTCATTGTGATATATCTAGATTTCCCTTTGCAACATTTTAAGCAAACTTGTGATATTTCAAGATTTACCCATAATACACTTCAGACATCCTTGTGATATATCTAGATTTCCCCATGATGTTCTTCATTCATCCATGTAATATGTCTAGATAACACAATGCCATTCAAGCATCCTTGTGATATGTCTAGATTTACCCATGATACACCTCAAACATCTATGTAATATGACTAGATTTCCCATAGATTTTATTCAAGCAACCTTGTGATCAATGTTCCCTCTAAACAAATGGTAGATGTGCACGCAGTGCTCGCTGCACTGCGTAAGCATTACGGAGACGAGCAAAATTTAACGTTGGAATGAGGAAAAATTGACAATTCAGCTGTGCGGGGATGCCTGAGCAGCTGCACACACGTGCAGCTTAGAGGGAACGTTGCTTGTAATAGATTTCCCCATGATGCTCTTCAACAGGGTTGGTACTGGGCAAAATATACCATCTAGCAATTGTTTTATGTGACAACATTATTTACCTGTTTATACAATCTTGGGTTTGTGATGGAGAATCTCAAAGGCACCATGAAAGGAAGTTGCAAACTTGGATATAAAATGCACTAGGAGCTATCAGTTATTGCATAAACAAATCATTTGTTCATATTGATAAATGCATCTTAACAGCACATTTTTGCATCATAAAATCCAATGGTGCAGACATGTGGCCTGGATACTGTAAGCTCTGATACAAGCTGGAATCAATTAACCTCTGAAGACAGGAACAGGAATGGCTATAATTTAGACCAGTATTGTGACATTTTTTGTTGACCTTTTTTTTAAAAAAAATATACTCCAAAATTAGTTTTGCTGAAACTTAAAAAGAAAATGAATTACTTTGAAGTACTGATTGTTTTGTATTAATACTAAGCAAATGAAAAGAAAAAAAGTCAGTCTCAATCAATGCTCTACTCCAGTTTTTTGATGTTACTACAGCAATAACAAACCAGCATTTGATTTGCATTCAGCTGTGACTTGAATAATTCATACTCTTTAGCAAAGTAAGATTCAATAAAAACAAAGGAAGTAAACAGCAAACTTAAAAGCAATGGAAGATGATCAATTGTTGTATTTTCAATAAAGTGATTCAACACTTTTATTGTGCCATGAAATTTCTACTTTGCAAGGAAATTTGTTTAGGCTTACAGTCGCTACCAAAGGTGGCGTAAGATGCAAATTAAATTTAAAATCTTTTGAAACTAAATATTCAAAAGAATGACCGGGTCATTAAAATGTTTGTTAAACTTTTTAATTTGATCAAGTGTTTTAATTTCCCTATTGACAGCTTCATCCCTTTGATAGCCTCAGCAAGATGTCATGTTAGCAGCAGTGTCTACAGCTGACCAAAGTCTAGACCAGGGGTGCACAACCCCGCAGCCCACGAACATGTTCTGTCCAGCCCTTGGGGCAAATTAAAACCACACAGACAGCTGGCCTTTTAACAGTAATTTTAAAATCCATACTTGAGTTATGGAATTTTCAGATACATGTACAGTACTTTACACATTATGGATTGTTCAACAAAATTGTAAGTTGTCAATGTACATTTATTTCTGATTTGTTTTATCTTTAATTAATCAAAATTTAAATTAATTTCTTTCGAAGTAAATCCTTCTCACTGACATCAGGTCACCTCTTAAGAATTTCATTTGAATGCAAAATTTGATTCTCCCGCTTATCTCAACATCCACTTAAGTAGACAATATTACCAAGGTAACGGGGATAAATGGGTAGTGCTGTATTATGAAAATGGCAGTTTAAAAAAATTGGGAGCAAAATAATGCGGGTGACAAGTTTTTGTTCAACAACCTTAATAATGCCAGCACCATCCTTGCTTTAAGCATCCTTGTGGACATGACTTATAAAAGAGTATACATGGTAAGTGGATTGCTTCCAGCATAATACCCAGCATATACTCTTCAGATTGATCATGGCCAGTGATTTTACTACCACCTAAACTGGAGGAGATCATTAAGAATTTTGCATGTGTTACCATCAATATTGTATTTAGTATACCTTTTACAGAGTTTTATCATTGTTACAGTGGGACCCCGCTATAACCCAGTAGTTGGGAGCCATAGAATCCGACCGGGCTATGAACCGAACTGTGTTATAAGCAACCATGTACAATACCAACACATTTTTGGATTTAATTGCAGGGGCGGGGGGGTTTACATAAAGACGGGTGCGAAAATGCATGTCACAATTACCATTTTTAATCAATATATATTAAATGAGAAAAACATTTACTATGGTAACAGAAATTGCAGATTTAATATATTACTTTATTCAGAGAACCATGCATTGGTACATACACGTGTCTAATTTATATATACCTGTATAATCTATTGCAAGAAAAGAGTATCAACACCGTGTACTCACCAGCGAATCTTGTAAGTTGTAACATACACTGAATCCATAATACATATATTTCCATCGAAAATATCACACAAGGATGTAAAATATTCAATAATTTTGTCACATATCATTATGTGACTGAATTCAATGAAAAGAAAATAGCAAAAATTACGTAATGGGTGTATGTAACGAATGATGAAATAGTACATGTCCATAGATTAAATAATGGAAGCTAAAGTGTATTCTTATAATAACTACATGTACATCTCAGGACCTTAACGTCTCTGAATTCAGTCATTGTAAATTTCAGCACATTTTCCCACCCAAGCTGCTAGTCAAAGTCCTTTGAACTTGCCGCCCAGCTATTGCGTCATGTTCTTTTGATGTACTCTAATACAGCAGGCAGAACTGGCTGAATTATGTCACTGATTAGCTCGGCAGTTCACTTTGATGATAAACAATGTACTTAAATTGATTGATTTATACATTCTGGTGAGAATCTTTTATCAACCCCCGCATTGGCTATTGTTTAGTTGTGTATGAAATTAAGAGAACATATATCGGAGATTATTAGAGCAACCATTGTATTCAGAATGCATTAAAGACAAACACAAAGCAGACGCGATGGCTTCATTACTCAGGAATCAGTAATTATAATATTGACACTTATGAGCTGTAATTTTTCAACAATAAACAAAGATCAAAGTTCTCAGTAGGCCCAGCAATTGATTCGTATTAACGACGTTTATTTTTGCACAAAACTAGAAGAAAATTTGATAATACATTTTCTACAGGTTCTTTTTCACACTGTTTAGACGAATATGAGAATGATAATTAAACTCTTGCCTTTTTTTATATTTAAAAATTTTTCTTTTTTTTTCTTTTGGTCTTTGAGAAAAATACCTGTAATAAATTACCCGAAATTTCGGGAACCATGCCACGACCGGGTTATATCCGAATTCGGGTTATAGCGGGGCGGGTTATAGCGGGATCCCACTGTACTTGTATTGTTTATCTTGATGTAATTCATCTTTACTTTTCTGGATTGATTTAACTCTCTTCTTTAAGTTTGAAAAATATTGTATTTTTACATTTTTGTAACTTTGCCCTAGTTTTACACCATGTAGCCACTGTTGGGGGAAAAATATTGATTATCTTGAGATAAAAAGAGAAGAAAATATATAAACTGAAAAGAAAATCACTGTCTCACCACCAGCCCCAAAAATTAGATGGCCAACACCTTTTTTTTTTTAGAGGAATTTGCTATGTGTATGTTAACTGTTGCATAATTTGCAATCTTAAAGATGTATTTGAAAAGGGAGATAATTAAGCTTACACTGTGAAGTATAATATGATGATATTCAAAAGCCTATTGATAAGTATTGATACTGAGACCAACATTTAACAAGCTACACTATTGGCATAATTGGGAGAAAATAGTAAACAAAACACTGTTACTCAACAAAAGAGAAATATTTAATGGAATTGAAAAAGTATGTATGATACAGATGTTTATTAAATCATTTTAAATATGATTGGTGATTTTTTGAAAATACAAGCATATTGATGGATCGCTTATTCTCTTTTCAGGAATATTGCGTTTAGAACTTTTGTTACAATACAGTTCCAGAGATGAGAAATTTACAAGTATGTCTGTCATGTTTGAGAAGACTTCCAACCGCACTATCTTCCAAAACTCAGTGCCATACATTTCCATCTATTTTCTATTCGGAAAGATGTGTTGGAAGATGGCGTACAGTGTTGAGGCCATTTTCAGTATCAAAACATCTGCCTGATCATGAAGAAAAGAAGAAAATTGACATGAAGAACCCCTTTTTTGACAAGTATAAAGAAAAATTGAAAAAATTTGAGTTGTAAGTTGCTTCAGTTATGGATGTGATATGTCAAATATTTATTGTTATGATTGATATTCTTATAATAGGGCTGTTATATGTAAGAAGATGTAGGACAATGTATTCACTTGTTAGAACAGGTGGGACAAGGCATTCTTTTTTAATAATCTGTGGAACATGGCTGTCACATGTAAGAACATGGGATAAGCCAATCACTTGTAACAATCTTGAGGACAAGGATGTCTCTTGTAAGAACATATGAGACAAAGCAGTCACTTTTGTAGGAACATGTGAGACAAGGCAGTCACTTGTAGGAACATGTATGATATGGGAGTCATTTGTTAGAACCTTTGGGAGAAGATTGTTGCAAAAATAACAAAGTTAAAGACTTAGATTGTGATTTATTTTAATTGACAGTTCTAGATTCATTTCTTGCAACTATTTGAACAGCATTCTTGATTTCATTATATATAGTATGCAGTAGAACTTTGAAAAGTGGGATCAAAAGTTTGATAAGGGAGTCAACTTGGCAGTTTTGAATATTCCATGTCGACAGACTTGAATTTGGATTAAAGCAGGGATTAGTTATTTAAGCTTTTAGTGACTGGTACTTGAATTATGAAAATGGTATGTGATTATTTTCAATAATTTATGTTAACTAGTGGATTTTTCTTTCTTGTTTGATGACATGATTGTTTAAAAAGTAGTTATTCTGTGATTTTTAAGGTCAATATTTTCCCATCTGCAATCTTATATGTATTTTCTTATCCATTCTTTAACCTGATTTGAATGTAAGTGGAGTTATTGTAATTTGGAAAAATGGAATAACTACCAGTGATTATCAAAATTGACAACTATTCTTAGAACCTCCCACTCACAAATCTAAACAAACATATGAAAGCCCCATTGATTAAAATTCACCAAAGATTGAAAAATTGGCATCTACCTGTAATGTGCTTATCAAATATCAGTCCTCATTTTCATGGTCTGCATATTATTATTGTCTTGCCTGTGGAGATTGCATACTGTGATGCACATCTTAATATTGTGTGTCCCACCCCCAAACATTTTTTGTCCGAATAAAAATATTGAAAAATGTGATGGCAAAAGTTGTGAAAGGCAACGAATGAAAACACTAAGACGGCAATGAATCTCTATCAAAACAACGTATCCTGCAAGAAAACATTCAAGATTTATGTTAGTTGATCAAGTTGAAGTATAAATTGTTTGATGGCTGCTAAAAGAATGGATTTTTAATATTAAGTTAATATCACCCCTGCTCTTAAAATGTGCAAACTGTCATGTCTGTAATGTACTGTCCACTGTTCCTGGCCATATCCATCACAGAATTCATCTGCACTCAGCAACCTTTTGAAGGTCAAGCACACATACGTTCGTAGAAGGCATTGTTGTTGTTGTTATAGTGTTTAATGCCATTTTAAGGCACAAGATAGGCAATACATGGCAGCCAGTATTAATGGTGAAAGAAGAACCCAGGAAAACCCCGGAAAGAACCACTGACCATTAAGAAGCTATACCAGCAAGCTTTCTCACATACCCATACTGGCTGAGCCCAAGCCTTGAACCCACGCTGACAGAGCACATATAAGCCAGGTTCAACTTTTAAAAAAAACATAGATCCTGATCTGCTATCGCATGCTGTGCAGGTAAGTCAGGGTCTGTGTTTGTGCTGCTAATTACTCTTAACAAACGAAAAAGACCCAGATTTGCCAGTACAGTATATGGAGACATCTGAGTTTATGCGGTTTGCAGTGGGATCTGACTTATATGCAAGTATATATGGTATATAGATTAAAATAAAATTTCAGCTGGAGATTTATACTAATATCCAGGTAAAGTCTGATTTTTGTCTTATTTTCATCAAACTTTTACAGAGTTAAATCCCCTGTTATTTAGCTGTTTCATAGTCTATTGTTGTGTCCAAAATAGTCATCTGCATTATGTTTTCAAGCCCTACCTTTATTTCCTTGTTAAATCAGTTCCATACATGAATTTAGAAAATTCATTTTATAAAATGGAAGCAAGAGAGTGAAATTTCCCTCCTCATTTTTCAGTTCTAAAACAGACCCAGGTGTTAGCCCTTTCATCACAAGCTCATTTCAGTTATGTATTGTTTTTAGGGATTGTCTTGGTCTTTATATTTATAAGATTTAGATCAGGTTTGATTTTCATTTATTTCTGTCTAAATTTGTCCTGTTGGACTTCGGTTAGCACTTGCTTCTCTGTGATAAGCTGGTCAACTTTTGACTTAATAATTCTGACTACTGGCATCTTGGTAAAAAAAATTATATTGGTCAGAATACAGTTGTGATACAGAATTTCCCTGACAACCATTAGCAGCATTTGAACCTGTCTCTCTGGATTTAGTACAGACAGTCATGATGAAGAGACCACCAAAGTCATGTGAACTTGATCCAATTCCAAAATCACTGCTATTTGAGTGCTTAGATCCAATATTGCCTTCACTAACTGGTGTTATTAATACCTTTCTCTCATCCCAGGAATTCCAATCCTTTTTCAAGACTGACATTGTAAAACATCTGTTGAAGACACCAACACTCAACCATAATGATTTAAAGAACTACTGCCCAGTTTCTAATCTCCTGTCTAACCTAATTTGTATTTCATCTGAATTCAAACAGTCTTTTTAGCAATGTACAGTCTGCATATTGCCCATGCCACAGTACTGAAACTACTCTTCTGAAAGTATTTAATGACATTCTCTCTGCTTTGACTGTGTTCTACATGGAAGTTTGTCCTTGAATCCTGAAATGTGTCCACTCTTTAATAGAAAGACTTAATTGATTGAAACCTAATTTGATGTGAACATTTTATTTTGAAGATTTAGTTCAGGTTTACTTGTCTTCAACTAGTTTTAAAACATTTGAATTATTGCTTGTGTTGGACCTGGAAGTTTGCTTTTTGTTTTCCACTTCTGCTTCAAAATTTTCAAAGGCTCTCATGGATTGCAACAAATTTTGTTTTTGGCTTTCATCAAAAGATGGGTCATTCGAATGAAAATTTTTAAGTTTATAATCACTACCAAATTATGCCCCTTTTATGAAGTTTATAATCACTACCAAATTATGCCCCTTTTATGAAGTTCAAAATCACTACCAAATTATGCCCCTTTTATGAAGTTTGTAAATCACATACCAATTATGTCCCTTTTACATAGTTTGTAGTCGCAATCAAATTATCACCAATGTTGTTGGTGTTAGTACTTTTTGAAGCATATAATTGGTTGAAACTAAACTGGATATTGGCCTTAACATAAAAAAAACGTACTTAACATTGATTATTCAGCTATTTCTGTTAAAAGTTGAGTACATGTAAATGTCCTGTTTGACTAGAATTTCATTGTTGTAACTTGAATAAATATTTCTTCAGCTATACTAAATTGGCATCTGTGTCCTCTGGATACCTTTCTAGTTTCCAGTATATAACAAAATTCTGTTAATAATGAACATGTTTCATTGGCAATGGAGTTTTCTTAAGCCAAGTGATAAGGCCAGTGAAAAAAGAAAAAGTGCAATGATGTACTTTTTCATGCAATTCTCTTTGTGTTCCATTTAGCTGTATTCATTTCAGGTCTTCCAGAGAAGAATATAAAGCTAAAGTTTCAGACATAGAAACCAGAGAAGTAAAACAGAAAGCGGAGAGAAGACAGGGACTAAGTGAATGCCTGCCACCACCAAAAATTAAAGGCATTGGCACACCTGTACAATGGCCTCCACAGGTAAAGTAAATCCAGATCTTAAAAATAAATAGAAATTGAGTATCTGAGGAACACAGAAGCCCTATCATTGTGATGAAATTTACATGCAGACAGGTAAATTTATAGATATATAAATTATGTTGAATCACAAAAAGGTCATAATAGTACATGACTTCTATGCCATCCATTAAACTTGAATAAAATAATTTATTAAAAAATAAAATTTGCAGTTTTCTAAATGACAATAGTATACCATCCATTACAATGAAACATAATTTATTATAGAAAAGTTGCCATTTTTCTACATGATAGTACTATACCATCCATTAAAAGTGATGATATTAATTCATTGTAGAAAAAAAATAACATTTTCAACTTTTTAATTTTTTTTTGTGTCATTACCAGAGTTTGGATGAAATTATGAAAATAGAGCTGATGTGGGACAAAACAACGGAAGAGATTCACAAGGTCAGTGTCAAATAGAGAGAATCTCTTCCCAGTCTCTTTTTATCAGATTGCACTATAGCCATTGTAAAACCAAAATTGTTTCTCGATTTTATGTTGTTGCCCAGTAATTATTTTTTCAAGCCCAGACTAGTTTGGTAAGTTGTGAAAACTGAAAAACTAAAAGATAATTCCTTGCACTACATTTAGTCAGAAGCAAGTTTAAATTTATGCCTTTTTATTAGCCGTTAGAATTCCAGAAATGTTTCCCGTGAAATTTTCAGTTGACATTTATCCATTCAGAATACTTCAGGATCTGACATCAAAGGTCATCATTTAACTAGATTGATTATAGTTGTACTTCAAGATAAGTTATGTCTATTTGACCTTACTGCCATTACAGCTAAATCTATATCCAGAAATAATGTTTTAAAACTTTCCATTTCTTCCATTCTTGTTTTGTCCTTTTTATGATTCGAAATACAAACATAAGCATAAAACACAATAAAACCATAACAGAAAACTTTGTTATCTACAATGATATAGTTCTTATTATCTACAGTGATATAGTTCTTTTTATCTAGTGATATAGTTATTATTATCTACAGTGATATAGCTCTTATTATCTACAGTGATATAGCTCTTGTTATCTACAGTAATATAGTACTTATTATCTACAGTGATATAGTTCTTATTATCTACAATGATATAGCTTTTATTATCTACAGTGATATAGCTCTTGTTATCTACAGTAATATAGTACTTATTATCTACAGTGATATAGTTCTTATTATCTACAATGATATAGCTTTTATTATCTACAGTGATATAGCTCTTGTTATCTACAGTAATATAGTTCTTATTATCTACAGTGATATAGTTCTTTTGATATAGTTTTTGTTATGATATATTGTTTGTTATCTAAGGTGATATAGCTCTTGTTATTTACAGTGATATAGCTTTTGTTATCTGCAATGATATATCGACTTACACAGCAGCATTTCCAAATATTATACAGCATGTGAGACATGTTTGCAATTTGTGCCCTATGATTTGTTATTTATTTCTTTTGCAGATTTGGAAAGAGTATCATATGACAAAAGATGGTATATTTGGCGTCATAAAGGTTTGTGAGTACATGTAATGCATTAAAAAGTATGGGCCAAATAGCGTCATAAAGGTTTGTGAGTACATGTAATGCATTAAAAAGTATGGGCCAAATAGCAGGGCTTTGCTAATATTTGTTTTGAACATCCAGATATGGAAGGAAAACACATTCCAGTCTTAAGCATATTGTTTTGATAGAGACGAAGTTTAAGTAATTTCTGTAATTTTAATGTGTGGTTTCACTAAAAAGATTGGGGTTGTTGTTGTTGTAGGGTTTAACATCATTTTTTCAGCGCAAGATAGGCTGTACATGGCAGCTAGTATAAATGGTGTAATAAGAACCTGGGGAAACCCCCAAAAAGAACCACCAACCCACAAGAAGCTACTTGCAAGCTTTCTCACATAACTACCTTAACCAAATCTGAGACTCGAACCCATGCAGACAGAGGTGAAACAGTAGTGATCCATAACGGTGAGCACTTTAGACCACTCTCCACTCAAGGCCCCTTTCTTATTTTTCGGGGGTGGGGTGGGGGATACAGATTTGCATGGATATTGTTTTGCTCTGAACTTCAACAATAATTGATTCAGAAGCCCACCCCCATCTTATTTCTTTATGATATTACTATTGAACAAAATAGCTTAGCTGTTTGGCAAATCATTTTCGTTACTGTAATGTGCTAATCAGATATTAGTTCTTACATGTGTTTGTTTTAATTTAATACTTTAAAAAGGAAGGAATTGTAAAGCGTTTTATATTGTTTCAGTTCAGATGTATATATGTGTATATAGTATCAGGTTGCTGTCATTTCCATGTACAGTCTTAAACTGATATGTTGTGAGGTCAGTGAGTACAGAGAGATAAGCATGGAGTATTCAAACACTAGTACAGTACACATGTTGCTCATTTAGAAAATTCCATATTTAAGTGGAGGAAATTAATCTGTCCACAATTTTGTACATTAAGGACTTGATATAGATGGATTAAGTTTTATTGCCCCATTTAGAAAATTAAAGGAATATATTGTGGAGTAGAAGATGTTCACTTCATAGTGTGGAACTTATCAGTCATCTTAGTAAGAGAAAACATTGCAAAATGCTTTTTAATTTGTACACAGTGCCATTCAAAGACTCACCCACTAAATGCATGAATAGGTATTGCAAGAAATGAGAGATAAATTTCAAGCAAAGGATAAAATGAAAGTGTTTAGGTATTTTAGAAAATAAGTTTAATGATATATTGATTTTAATAACTAATAGCTGTGAGAGAGATTCTGTGTTTTAAATAAGAAAAAGAAATCACATTAAGTATTAACAGGATGATTTTAATAAGAAAGAAGACATATAAAATGATTGCATGGACTATTTAGTCAGCTACTAAACTAAACAATATGAAAAACACTTATTGTTGTATGTGTTTTTCCCAGAAACTTTTAAAGTGTTTACAGTACTAATGATTTTGGGTTCGGTCATCTGATGAGGTTTACATTACTAAATGTGTGTGTGTGCACTTATTTTATGTGGTTGTAGATGTTTCTGTTCCATATTGTTGAATATTTCTGGATAGATAGAGAGAGAGAGAGAGAGAGAGAGAGAGAGAGAGAGAGTTTTAGCATAGCTGTAACAATTTTCCATTGATATCACTACAATGTCTGCACTAATGAAACTATATATATATGCTGTATATATATATACTAATTATATACTAATTACTAATGAAAAATCTATATACACCAATTACTAATAAAACACTGTATATACACTAATTACTAATGAAATTATGTACACTGATTACTAATTAAACACTGTGTATATAAACTAATTACTAATGAAATACTGAATATACACTAAATACTAATCTAATAATATGTATTTACATTAGTTACAGCAGGGTATTGATGCTCACATGTCACTGATTTTCAGACAATGTCAAAGAGTCGTTCAAGCCCCCACATGTGCAGATCTATTTTATTGACATGTACAATTTAAATTTTGCTAGTAGTGAGAAAAAAAATGAGCTCTTTCTGCTATATTCTTTTGATATTCGTGACAGCACTTGAACACCATTGTTGGCAAATTGTAATGAGCCAGCATGCCTGATGGTCTAAGGAGAAAAGAGAAGTATTTATGTGGACCTCTTGTACTATTTTTTGTTTCTTTAGTGATCTTTGTTATTTTAGCAACATGATTTTTTTAATTATTTTGGTTTTATATATCTCAAAGTACCATTTTTTCATTGCAGGAATCAGACTACAATGGTATGATGGAAAAAGCAAGAATATGTCCAACTGTAAGATATTGTCATAATTGTATAAATATTGTTCCTCTGCGGACTCTAAAGTAGATGGAAATTTGGGTTGTAAACACTTTGGGGATGAGATGAATATTCTTATTTTGAATCTGTTTTGTTCAGAATTATCTGTAAGCTTTTACAAAAAAAGCAAATGTGGGTCACTTTCACACACACACACACACACACACATAAGGAGCAAGAGCAAAATGAAGAGTTTCAGTCAGTCCTTGTGCATTCTTAGGTATTTGAGACAGAACATGTTGAGGTGGCACCTTCTTCCTTCCAGTTCCTTCCTCTTCCCTCCTGTTGACCTTGGCAGCAGAGAAAGACGAGATCTGTCAATAAAAAAAATCATTATCAAACCAGGTATTTTTGTCCCAAGCCCATTGGCTTGGAAAACAAGAAAATTCTCTCTTTGTCTACCCACTGCGTTGTGGTCACTGAGCTTTCTCAAGGGTTTAATGGGGCCCTGAGTGGCAGAGTGGTCTAAATCGCTTTCCGTTACGGATCACTGCCATCTCACCTCTGTCTGCATGAGTTTGAGTCACAGATTCGGCAAATGTGGGTATGTGAGAAAGCTTGCCAGTAGCTTCCCGTGGGTTGGTTGTTCTTTCCGGGTTTTTTCCCAGGTTCTTCCTACACCATTAATACTGGCAGCCATGTATAGCCTATCTTGTGCTAAAAACTGGCATTAAACCCCACAACAACAACAAGGGTTTAAAAATACCCCGGAGTTTGCTAGGCAGTGTAATATGGCTGGTCAGCACCCCGAGCTATGTTGAGACCAATAGCCTAATAGTTCCTCATGGGCCTACCTGTATCTAATTTGTTTTTTGGATGATATAATGAAAGTTATGCTTTACTGGTCATATACTACCTATTCCTCATACCTTACATTCTTTAGGTCCCATATTTACAGCACAAAAGTGGAAACCACCAGCTTAATAAGTCATGAACATTAATGCATTAAGAAGGAGTATTTATTTGTGTATACCAGTCACAGGTAGCATGTTACTATTAAGATAATGTAGATTTTTGGGAGAGAGATAAAACTAACTTAAATTTAATGATATAATACTTAACTGTTGCTATTGCTAGATTCCTCCACCCACCCACTGATGCTGCACAAATAATCTAGTTGGCTATTGTGCATGGGTCATTGGTGTTTGGGATCAGACTGGGACTATTCCATGGTCAGAAACTGACCAGAATTCTGTCTAGAAAGGTTCATCTTTGGGAAGATTACATTTTAATATACAGATCAAACTAATTACTCTTTCCCCACAATTGGTAAGATATTCAATATCAACATTTAAGTCTGACATAATTCAAATTAGTTTTAGACCCACCCACCCCAACAACAAAAATACATATATGTATGCATATTTTAAAAATCAAGAGTATAAGCCAAAAAAAATATTATAAGAAAAACAAGAGAAAATAAGACCAGAGAGTTCTTGGGTAATTGAATTGCCAAAAAATGACAATGTCTTATAGAATATTTCCATGATGAATTATGTTTGTAAATATACATGTATGGCAGTATTCAATTTAATCAGGAACACGATATCAAGAGATAGCTGTTTTATCACATAAATTTGTTTTTTTTGTAAACACTAGACAAATGCTTATTGTATTTAATGCAGGACAAATACTTTATTTATTTAACACTGGACAAAACCTAACATATTCTTAAATACTCTACCTGCAGAAGTCCTATAAAGCAGACTCTTTCCTCTGACTTAATGTCCCCATGGTGTCTGAGTGATTACAGAAAATATATATTTTAAGTAAGCTTGTTCTACATGATTGATTTGTATGGTTTTGATGATCCGGCATTTTGTTTATGATGTTGTAGCTTTATTTGATATACTATAGCCAGTGGAAAAAAACTATAAAACTGAATTAGAATCCCTCAGAAATGAGGACAATACTCTCTACTATCTATTATAGAGGCTCAGTTCGAGTGCAATTAATATATGCAGTAATGAAGAAATTTGTGTTCTAACCAACATTTTTAACACGATGTCAGTCTAATACATGTAAAGTAATCCATCATGAAATTATGGGTATCCAGTTTCTTGCATTTGTAGAAAATGACATTTCATTGGTGTGTACATTCATGACTATACAGTGTTCACAGATTCATATTGTTTCTTGCTTCTTTATATGGAATGATTGTACAAACCACAAAAATCTGCCAAAATTGACATTCTTTAGATAATGGTCTTATATAAGCATACTGGATGCCTTTTACAGCATTAAAGGGTAAACTGTTTACGTTCTGGAAATTGCCATAGGGAGAGTACTGTAAGAGTATGAAATTGCCGTAGGGAAATTACTGTAAAATTGTGAAATTGCCATAGGGAGATTACTGTAAGAGTGAATTTGTCATAGGGAGATTACTGTAAGAGTGTGAAATTGCCATAGGGAGATTACTATACGAGTATGAAATTGCCATAGGGAGATTACTGTAAAAGTGTGAAATTGCTATAGGGAGATTACTATACGAGTATGAAATTGCCATAGGGAGATTACTGTAAAAGTGTGAAATTGCTATAGGGAGATTACTGTAAGAGTGAAATTGCCATAGGGAGATTACTGTAAGAGTGAAATTTGTCATAGGGAGATTACTGTAAGAGTTTGAAATTGTCATAGGGAGATTACTGTAAGAGTATGAAATTGCCATAGTGAGATTACTGCAAAAGTGGGAAATTGCCATAGGGAGATTACTGTAAGAGTGTGAAATTGCCATAGGGAGATTACTGTAAGAGTATGAAATTGCCATAGTGAGATTACTGCAAAAGTAGGAAATTGTCATAGGGGTATTACTGTAAGAGTGGGAAATTGCCATAGGAAGATTACTGTATGGGTGGGACAATTTTGAGTGTAGATTTTTTTCTATGTACATTTCTGTTAGTATTTTGAACGAATATACTAGTATGTACAATTTTTTTTTTAAACTTACAGTCATTATGTACATGTATTTTTATACAAAAACTTCTGAGGTTCTCTTAAAAAAAATTACAACTTTTACTTTGTTATTCAAAAAGGCTAATAACAGATTTTTACCACGGTTTGATCTGTTCTTGCATACAATAGTTCTGCTGTGAAAACTGTAGTGACTGTTAACTTTCATGCATTGTCTTTTTTGAAGATCTTGTTTTACTTGTTTTTTTTTCCAATTTCAGTTTATCTTTCCAATTCCTCGCAATGATGGATATGAATTTATATTATGCCAGTTTTATAACAAAGATGTTTACTTCACACCCCTGGGCATGTTTCAGGTAGGTTAATAACTGATTAATAACCTGTGTATAAAAGATGCTCAAAGTACCATGCTTTCTTTATGTACAAATGCCCTATATACTGAGGTTATTAATGATCATTAACAAACAGGGTTCTCACACTATCGGGAAAAAGTCAGGAGAAATAATATTTCACGACTGTGAAAAGTCCTTGAATTTGGCAAATATTGATGACAGTCGAGGGATAAAAACGGAAATTTTTATCCACAACTGATCATGAGTTGATTGTATCAAGTTCTAACCAGAATATTCTGTGGCTACAATATGGATCATTTGGGTACTTGCAATAAATATATATGCTGAGTAAATTCAAAAGCACATTGGGTTAGATCAGTCTAGTAGACTTTTATTTTCAAAGTCAGCTTGATATCAGTTTCTTTCCTGACATGGAAGGTATGAAAACCAGACACAAGAGGCCATCATGATGGTGGCAAATCATAGCCACTTACCAGATGACCTAGCAAACTTTAAACATTGTTAGATCAAGTGATACATGCATGGAATCGATATGAAAAAATTACTTATTTTCTCAGAAATTGTGAGTATTAAAATTGTTGTGTCTTTACTCTGCAGAAAGACAAGATAAAACTATGGCTTTGATGAAATGTGACCTGGTACTCATGATTTATATTGCAAGCCACATGAGTAAACAAATCTAACAGCCTTCATTTTCAAATGTTCTTGAGAAAAAGATTAAAAAGATAAAAATAAATGAAAGTAGTAATCTGGTTGTAATAAAAATACCAAATAAAACCCGAAAGAACACAAAATTTGTCATATTTTTATATTCCAAGAACAATTTCAGGAGTTGTATTATGTGGCTATCCCATTGACATGTGCTTTCTGCTAAATAAATCAGACTGGTCAGATTGCTGGTAAAATATCTGACTTTCATTTTATATAATTTAATTTCTGTACAACAACATTAAAAATGAGTTGTTGACATCACATAACTATTGGACTTTTGATGTCATAGTTTGAAATTTGTGATGTCTTGTGACTAGTAATGCAAATAGTAATTTATGCCATAGTTTCATCTAGACTGTCACTGGATTAAAGACATGACGATTATAATACTTCCATTTCTGAGAAAATAAATCATTTTCCTATCAATTTCATGCAGGTACGAGTCGATATGCAATTGTAATGACACAACACCCCAACTTAAATGCCCAAATATGAAAAATGGGGTGGGAATATTTGGAGGAAACCCGGATTAGAAAACAGACTATATTCGTTTGAAGCCAAATTTGTAGTCCAGATTGTTGAATCTCGGAGCTGAAATGAGAAAGTGTCTTCCCTTGGTTTTGCAATGCTGTCAGGCATTTCTCCACACTTAAAGTTTCCGTCACCAACATTGAAACAAAATGCAAACCAAATTTGACAAATTAACGAAAATAAACTGCCACAATTCTTTCCATTTGAAAGAGGCAGAATATTCTGTTCAAAATAATTTTAATTTGGACACACTGGATAACCCCTGTATTTTGATTACTCACAATATGTCAGCTTATTTTGCACATAGCTTTGAAACATTTATCCATCGGGTTATGAAAATGAAATACATTTCTTTGGACTATTTATTTCAGCATTTCAGTCAAAAACATAGTCCAGGTTTATAGCTGGTTTTAAAAACTTCAACATAACATCGCCAATAAATGCTAAGATATATTAAGCAAACTAAATGGATCTTGTAAATTTCTTTAGTAAAATTCAACATTTTATGACAAAAAATAAGCTATTATGTTGAAGAGAAACAACAACAAATATATGTAATGTGTTTACAAAATCTGCTTTATGGGGAACAAATACTAGAGAATTTAAAAACAGAATATACACCAGGAAATTTCTTGAGAATCCTGTTCTAGCAGGCAAGTTGACATTTTGGATGAAGATGATTGTATGTGTGGGACATCTGCTTTCAAATTTAGAAGAATGGATTAAAATGCAGTTTTGTTTTAAGGTATATATTTCCATCTTTTATATAATGTATTTATTTATATGATTCTAAAAGATTTATAGTAAATACGATTTTCTAGGTTAAAAGTTTAGAAGGCTAATTAATGAGTGGGTCTTTATGTTGACATTTATAAATCACATTCAAATGCATTTCGGGTTGAAATGTGGGATATTTTTGTACACTTTATGAATAACAATTGCCTTAATTAATGGACGATCGTTCTTCCTTGATTCAAATTGGATTTTCAACCAGAACCAGTATGTGATCCAATGTTTACAGGAATGTTGTATCTTGGTGCAGAATTACCCGACACGCAGAATTGGCCGACTTGGTGGAATATATTACCAATGATATGACCCCTGTATTAATACAGGTTTGGGGACTGGTTTAACGAACTACAAGAAGACAAGTTGATTTTACAGAAACTTTTGTCCTTGTTTATACAACAGTATTTAATTTTGAAAGTCTTTTGTCAAAATTTACCTTTTAAAAATGTTATTGGGGGCCTCGAGTAGCCGAGTGGTCTAAAGCGCTGTCCGTTACAGACCACTGCCATCTCACCTCTGTCTGCGTGTGTTCGAGTCTAAGGTTCAGCAAATGTAGTTATGTGAGAAAGCTTGCCAGTAGCTTCTCGTGAGTCGGTGTTTCTTTCCGGAATTCGTCCGGTTTCTTCCTCCACCATTAATACTGGCCACCATGTATAGCCTATATTGTGCTGAAAAATGGCGTTAAACCATAAAAACAAAAACAAACAAAAATGTTATTAAAATGATGGATTTTAACCAGATCATCTTAAGGAGATTAGGTTGTTTGAAATATCATGTTTGGGTTGTTTTTGGCACAAATAAATTCACAGTTTAAACTCTTTTCATCACAATACAAGATTCTATATACATGTATATAAAGGTTTGAAAGGAAACAAAACTAATTTATGGTAATTATGTTGTTCCCACTTAGCATAATAACACATGTCAGCAAAATAAAGGTAGCATTTTTATTATGTTCATTGAAATAACTTTATATGCCAATTTAAAGGAATATAATCAAACTTGTTTCGTGTGATACATTTTGTGGTTTTGTACATGGGCATCTTTTCTGACTTGGATGTTTTGTAAAGTTTTGAAAGAGAAACGTCTTTAGATTTAGATGCATGTTTCTTAATCTAACATGTTCTTTATTTCCATTCAGTAATGGTCATATGTGAACCTTGACAAATTTAATTTTGACCGGGAAATTTATCTTTAGAAATGCATGGGAACCATAAACAAAAGAGCCCCATCAGTGGTCTTTATGAGCTGAGGTTCAGTCTGTGGTTCAAAACTTGACAGCAAATTTAAACTCCCTACGGACATAAATGGGTTATATATAAATAGCAGTAAATCAGCTAATACTTACCCTCGTATCATTTATTTGTCATGATATGATGAGTATGAGTAAATCAGCCTATATCCACACCTTTATCATTTCCTTGTCATGATATTTGGACAAAATATTTAAAAAAATAATACCAAAATAAATAAATTACAGTGGAACCCCGCTATAACGCGATAATTGGGGTCCAAGAAATTGGATCACATTAGTAGCGGGGTCGCTATGCAGGGTTTTACAGTTTTTTTTCTTCTTCAGCAAACACAGCATTGGCACATACGTGTACTCATGTCTAATGTAAAAAATCGGAGTATTATCAAACAAATATTAAATGGAATGCAGTAATAAGACTTATTCAAAATAATGGACGGATAATATATTTATAGGTTAAACTTATTACTTTGCGTTTGTTTTACTAATTTTTATTGGGTTTTTTTTCTTCCCGAAAATACACATTGATCGATAATACCCCAACTGATGTTACATTATGAATAGGGTATTAATATCATTTACTGTCACGCTGTCGTGGCATGCAGTTTATCTATAATGCATGTAATTTCATTGGAAAATTGCACAGATTTAAAATATTCAGTAATTTTGTCCAAGATCTTTGTGTCTGAATTCAATGTCGAATATATAGCATGAACAAAGTATTAACACCATTTACTTACCATCCGATATTGTACCATTGTGGCATGCAGCTATTCCATAATACATGTAATTCCATTGCAAAAATTGCAAACATATTTAAATTTTCAATATTTTTGTCGCAAATCATTATGTGTTGAAATTCAGTTTGGAAAAAATAACAGAAAATTAGGTTAAGAAAGACGAAGCATTCATTATGTTCCAGGGTCTATGAATGGTGTCTATACAAACTAAACTTGATTTTCCATAACGGTAAAATATTTTTTTTATATACAAAAAATAGGAAATTAATGATGAGTTTATAAATATACACCATACACATAAAATCCAAGAACTAAATACAGTGAGTCTGTAATGGTCACGCGCCACTAATATAAAGTTTTTTAAGCTGTATGCATGTATAATTTCATACCCTTTCAATTTCTAGCTAACAAAGACGACACTGTTTACTAGTCAAATGATTCCCTGTAATAACACTGCCAAGCCCAGAAAACATGTTGGCGGGTTTCTTTTTTTTTGATGTTTATTAAATTTTAAGAATCTTGTATCAACCACCACATTGTTTGCTGCTTGGCTGTGTATGCAGTTAAAGAACACGTATCTTTACTCTTGGATCAATAATAAGTAATATTCTTATAATGATTATTTAGGCATAACAATTCAAGAACCTGGTGAAATTAATACATTTCAGAAGGTGCGTTTTACACACTATTTTTACTTTATCGTATTATATATCGTATTATATTGAAATTCAAACACGATCTCTTCCCCAAAATAATAATAAACTTTTCTTGCGCAAAGTGCAATGAACAACTTTCATTTGTGAACTTGTTTTTCCGTAACAGTTCAATATTTTTTAAACTAAAAAAAAGCGAAATTAATAATGATTTTATAAGCAAACCCCATACACATGTAAAACCCGAGAACTAAGTGCAGTAGGCCTGCAATGGTCACAAGTTACTTTTATAATTGTTTTTAAGCTGAACACGTGTATAATTTTATACCCTCTCAATTTCCAGCTAGTAAAGCAGACATTATTTACTGGTTGTTGTGATTCTGTCTAATAACACCGCCAAGCCCAAAAAACATGTTGGTGGCTTTCATTTTTTTAATGTTTATTAAACTGTGAGAAGCTTTTATCAGTCACTGCATTGTCTGCTGCTTGGTCGTGTGTTAAGTTAAAGAAGAAACACACATTGGCTATTGTTTGAGCAACAATTGTATACAGAATTAATAGAAGACAACCACAAAGACCATGTCATGTTTAATTTGGCAAAACACTTTAAGAACCTGGTGAAATTGTTAAATTTAAGAAGCTATGCCACAGTTGTATCATATTAAAATTCATACACAACCTCTTCCCCAAATGATAATAAACGTTTTACACACTATTTCTCATACTTAATATTAAAAATTCTCCTGGTATGAGAAAAATACATGTACATATATTTAAAATTTCAGGAACCATACCATGCCATATGTGACCTCTTCTCTATATGCGGTCTCTTCCCCAAAATGATAATAAATTCTTAATACACTATTTCAGGTACTTAGAAGAAGAAGAAGAAAAAAATCATGTGCAAATAAATATACAAAATTTCGGGTCTGCGTTATATCCGAAACATGGCACGTTTTAGCGGGGTTTCATTGTAACTATAAATAACTTATTCTTAGAAAAAGGACTATTATAGGATTTAGCCATATTTAACAGAAAGCACTTAGGTGAAAGATATGTCTTTTAAGATTTTACATGTAATGCCAATCTGCACTCAGACATGGTCACTGTTACTAAAAATAGAAAAACATGTGAATTCTCCATAATTGCTGAATAAAACTTGAGCAAGTTTGACAGAGGGTACTTGGGCACAAAGACCTTTCAAATTGTATACATGATGCTGATTTACCATTAAAATATGGCTGATGTTACTTGAAATGGCAAATTCTGTAAATACTTCTTAAAAACACTCCAAGTACTAGGCCACAATAGACAAAGAATTCAGGAATTATGGTGTTTTAAATCTCTACAAATACATGTAGTGCCATTCTGCAGTCAAATATCACCATTGTTACTAAAATAGAAAAGCTATGATATCATATGTTACAACCTTAAATCTTTATGGATTCTAGCATTTCTATTACACAAATGAACACAACAGTATTCATTTCACAATAATGCACCAAGCGTTATCTTTTTTACGATTATCTATGTTCATACTTTTATTTATGTATAATTGTTCTCTTTATTAATGTTCAGAACTTTTATTTTGCAGCTACTTAAAGAAAATGCTCCTCCCTGCTTAATTTTGGCCCATTTTCCAGAATTCAAAGAAGGAAAAGGTAATAAATAACATATGTAACATTGTTGGTCAAGATTAAAACACTACAAAAGGTAATTCTGATAAAGTTTTATCCTATGGTTTCTGTAACAGAATTGTTACCGAGAGGAGGGTGGATTAAATGAACAATACAAACACAATTTGTGAAAGAAAATATAAATTTATGTAATAAATTATAAATGAAAAAAAAACAGATGTAACAACACAATAATTCATGCACTCAACCCACAATTAAACTCACAACCATTCACAATACATGAACAAATTAAATAACAATACAAAAGGAATCACAAATGTAAAGGGATCTCTTGGATTATACACAGATCCAAGAATCCTTTACGAAAGTTAAATAAATGCAACTATGATTTACGAAAAAAAATAAACACAAACGACAAACTATCTATCGCACGATGGATTGCGATAACTAGCACGATCATATACTTGTATTCAATCAAGTTGCTAGCTTTTATTGATATCTATGTGATCACTTGAAATATTATTGCGATCTGACATAAACATGCAAATACAACAATGTATTAAATTATATCACAATTTCAATACACCTATGTGTCTCCCCTGTATAACCGCACGATTCAGCAACAGTTGAATCGTCTCCCAGTTTCCCCGAGAACCGAGGGTTGACCAATACTATTATCGGACGTTTCCCTACACGGATCCACCACAGTTATACGTTCAGACAGCATACAACATCTACCCGAACCAACGGTTCCTCACTACCCTAGATGTCGACCCGGACGTTTTACAACTCTAAGACAGCTCCGACACTCGGACTTCTAGCTTTCCGGATATTTACATGTTACACAGATGTTGACGAACAGACAGTTCGACACACAGACAGATACTTCAATTCCGTTTGCACAAATTAACGGCACAATCACATTCAGATATTTATACAGAGATGTTCCAGAACAAACAATAGATGTCCCACAACAAATCAAACGATTTCAAAGACGTTTATCAAAAGATGGTATCAGATGTGTTAACAGCTACGGTATCAACGATGTTATTAGCAGCTACGGTATCAACGATGTTATTAGCAGCTACGGTATCAACGATGTTATTAGCAGCTACGGTATCAACGATGTTATTAGCAGCTACGGTACCAGAAACAATGTAACAACTATGTTAGCAGCTACGGTATCAGAGACGGTATCAACGATGTTATTAGATGCGCTATCAGTGATGAACTTCTACGGTATCAACGACGGAATCAGCTGGAATCAGACTGAATCAACGACGGAATCAACGACGGAATCAGCTATAATAAACAAAACCAGACTAATAATAGTTGTCTCAAAAATAATCTAAGCCGTAGATTACGATATTGTATTTAAAGTCTAAAAGTGACTAGTAATTCCAAATATTCCACGTTTAATTGCAATAAAAGCATCATTATACGAAATGATAATCTGAATAAAATTCACAATAAAACGAAAATGTAAATTTAACACTCACCCCTTTGGCTGGAGACTTGCAAGACGAGGTTATCTATCCTTCGATTAGATATTTTAGTTCCCGTAAAAAATTATGATAAATAGTTCGCCTTATATACTCTCAATAGGTGAACATAAATCACATCGAGCTTGCAGTGCACCACGTAAAACGAGTATTTCGGATTTCATGTAAATTACAAATTGGCACATGCAAATCGTTACACGCCACTTAATCACCCCAGGTAATGCGTGTACGACGTAATCAAGAAAATGGTGAGTTTCGTTTGCAATTCAAGTACAACAAAAATCAGTTCAAATTTTCGCCTAATTCTGTGACAATACCTCCCCCCTAAGAATAAAAATGTACACATTTTTAAAACTAACACAGAATAGAAGAAAAATAACTACTGATGATATCTTACAACATTTACACTGGTTATACTACAAACTGGATTTTATTACTGGGCAAATTCGTACAAATTTCCCATCATGCCCTACTCAAGTAGTCTGCGCCTATATTTTCAACTCCCCTTATTGACATTGTCGCTCTGTCTCTTGATGTATAACTTGAGCATGTTTGCATGGAATGTCTTTACATTACCGTCCATGTCAATTTTATAGTCCATGTCACCTTTTACTTCTTTAACTTCATATGGACCTTTCCACTGGACTAATAACTTATTCGAACTCGTTGGAAGAAGCAATAGCACCTGATCTCCCACAAGAAATTTCCTATTACGCGCTCTGCGGTTGTAATACTTGGCATATCTGCGCCCTGATTTAATCAATTCGTCACGTGCCATCTGGCATGTACTCTCAAGTTTATTTCTTAGATCTAACACGTACTGGTAAGTCGTTTTTATTTCCTCGTTCGAGACATCACCAGTCCATAGTTCGCGTAGTATCCGCATCGGGCCTCGAACCGTTCTACCATACAACAGTTCAAAGGGTGAGAACCCTAAACTTTCCTGCGGTACTTCACGGTACGCGAACAGAACAGCGTTTAAATAACGGTCCCAGTCTTGCGGACGTTCCGCGCACATCTTTCGCAGCATGCTTTTCAGGGTACCATTAAACTTCTCTACCAGTCCATTGCACATCGGATGGTATGGGGTAGTGTTTAGCTGTTTGATGGATAACAGCCTACTTATTTCACCCATGAGGTCAGAGGTGAATTCTGCACCACAATCAGTGAGGATTTCCTCTGGCACCCCTACCCTACTGAAGATATCAACTAATGCTTCAGCTACCCTTTCCGTTTCAATAGTTGGTAACGCTACGGCTTCAGGGTATCTGGTTGCGTAGTCAACCAGAGTAAGTATGTACCGATTCTTTCTTTCGGTAACTGGGTGTATTGGTCCTACAATATCTACTGCCACTCTTTTAAACGGTGTATCTATTAATGGCATCTGTCCCAAGGGCACCCTTGTGACCCTTCCCTTACAGACGGTTTTCTGACATACGTCGCACGACCTACAGAACCGTGTGACATCGCCATTAACACCTGGCCAGTAGAATTCAGCGACTACCCTGCTAGTGGTCTTAGCCTTACCTAGGTGTCCTGCCATGCTTGACTCATGCGCCACCCTAAGTACTTGAGATCTATATCTCTGGGGTACGACCACTTGCCAATACTTCTTACCCTCCCGAGCGCTAAACTCCCTATGAATTAATCCGTTCTTGCGTACGAATCTAGAGCTACCCCCACGCTTGCAATGTTTAATCGCGCCGGACGTGATTTTCTCAACAATTGTTCTGATGGATTCATCACGTTCTTGCTCTTGTTTGAAATCATCACGGGAAATTCCTGAGATCGATTCAGGGACTATTAATTTATGAAACGCGGTTTTCTCTCGCCGTGTTTGCGCTCGCGTTTCGACTGCCTGAGCCAAAGGTATTTTAAAGTCGGCCATGGTTGGAAGACGGGAACCTTCAACATTACCGATCGTCAGATCGTATATAGGATTGTCCATACAAAGGGCATCAACAGTTCCCGTTAAGAAAGGTGTTTTTACTGTGATCCTTGCTACGGGAATGCGACCCATCGTCTGATCAAGTAACATACATGGGGATTCCCACCCGAGCATTTGGTTATCCTGCACGAGACTACGTTTGATCACTACGCCCGTACAACCAGTATCACGCAATACCACGACTTCTCGACCGTTGACAAATCCTCTCGCGGTTGGTACGCGCGCTTCAGGAAATATACACGTGCCAAGTGAATGAATACAAGGTTCTACATGTACGTTGTTATCGGATATACCTTTACTTTGTATAGCCACTGCTACCTTATGTATAAGTGCCTTTCTTTTAGGACAGTCTTTTTGAACATGACCCAATGCATTACACAAGAAACACCGCACACGCTGAAAAACTGGATTCCCAACTGACCTTTTTACCTCAGCTGATTTTACAGGCTCCCTAGGCATAGGTCTTACAGACTGGTTTCCAGACTTAAAATCTTTTAAAACCACGTTCTGGGTTCCCCCATGAGCTTCGGCAAATAAATCGGCTTGCTTAGCCATATCTTTTACGTTCGTGAAGACTTTCTCCTTCAGAAATTGATCTAATTCTCGCCCAACTGTATTAAATAATTGATCTCTGAGCAAGAAATCAGTCAACCCTTCAAACGTTTTCACCGCTTTGCCGCATTCAATCCACCGCTCAAAATAGTTCGCAATTCTGACGGTGAACTGACCAAAGGTTTCTCCCTTATCGGGCTTGCTATACCTGAACTTTTTTCGAAAACCTTGTTCAGTGAGCTCGTACCTTTTGAGAAGTGCTTCCTTTAGGACGTCGTACTTAAACACATCGTCCCTAGGAAGTCGCGAGTATACATCCAGTGCTTTACCTTTTAATAAAGCACTCAGATGCAGCGCCCAGTCATTTTGACTCCACTTCTGGTTTTCGGCATACCGCTCAAACCGATGAAGATAACTATCTATGTTATCTTTTTCATCGTCAAAGGGAGGTAATTTGGGGCCCCTTAATTTGCTAAAGGCAGAATCGTGTTCTCTTCCAGATGTCGCTAATTCTACCTTACGCTCATGATCCCGTTGTTTTGCTTTTTCATCTAACTCTATTCGCTTTTGCTCCGCTTCCATTTCCCATCCTATCCTATCCTTTTCCGCCTGCTTCTCTAATTCTATCTTTTCCCTCTCGGCCTGCTTCTCTAATTCTATCTTTTCCTTCTCAAATGCCCATTTCCTATCTTCGGATTCCCTTTCTAATTCCCGTTTCCTTTCATCAGATTCCCTTTCTAATTCCCGTTTCCTCTCTTCGGCCTCCCCCTTTTCCTTTTCTAATTCCCTATGTAATTCCCTTTTCCTTTCTTCGGCTTCCCTTTCTAATTCCCTTGCTCTTACCCTTTCGTCCCTTTCCCGGGCTTGTTCTTCTTGAATAAATTTCCTTAAGCTTTCACCTTCATATCCAAATTCTTTGCCTAAGGCAACCAAGTCCTTAAGGGATGACATGACAATTGTAATATGAATATAGATATATAACCAAACCAATACTTTAAACACGTTTATACTGGACACACGGACCTAGGTAAACTAAACAAAAATAAACTCCAACTAGAGTATTATCTTAACAGAAGGTCACGCTCAAATATAAACATTAAATGTATACCTTCACAAAAATGATTGACAGTTCACTTAATCCAACGATCCCACTTCTGACACCATTGTAACAGAATTGTTACCGAGAGGAGGGTGGATTAAATGAACAATACAAACACAATTTGTGAAAGAAAATATAAATTTATGTAATAAATTATAAATGAAAAAAAAACAGATGTAACAACACAATAATTCATGCACTCAACCCACAATTAAACTCACAACCATTCACAATACATGAACAAATTAAATAACAATACAAAAGGAATCACAAATGTAAAGGGATCTCTTGGATTATACACAGATCCAAGAATCCTTTACGAAAGTTAAATAAATGCAACTATGATTTACGAAAAAAAATAAACACAAACGACAAACTATCTATCGCACGATGGATTGCGATAACTAGCACGATCATATACTTGTATTCAATCAAGTTGCTAGCTTTTATTGATATCTATGTGATCACTTGAAATATTATTGCGATCTGACATAAACATGCAAATACAACAATGTATTAAATTATATCACAATTTCAATACACCTATGTGTCTCCCCTGTATAACCGCACGATTCAGCAACAGTTGAATCGTCTCCCAGTTTCCCCGAGAACCGAGGGTTGACCAATACTATTATCGGACGTTTCCCTACACGGATCCACCACAGTTATACGTTCAGACAGCATACAACATCTACCCGAACCAACGGTTCCTCACTACCCTAGATGTCGACCCGGACGTTTTACAACTCTAAGACAGCTCCGACACTCGGACTTCTAGCTTTCCGGATATTTACATGTTACACAGATGTTGACGAACAGACAGTTCGACACACAGACAGATACTTCAATTCCGTTTGCACAAATTAACGGCACAATCACATTCAGATATTTATACAGAGATGTTCCAGAACAAACAATAGATGTCCCACAACAAATCAAACGATTTCAAAGACGTTTATCAAAAGATGGTATCAGATGTGTTAACAGCTACGGTATCAACGATGTTATTAGCAGCTACGGTATCAACGATGTTATTAGCAGCTACGGTATCAACGATGTTATTAGCAGCTACGGTATCAACGATGTTATTAGCAGCTACGGTACCAGAAACAATGTAACAACTATGTTAGCAGCTACGGTATCAGAGACGGTATCAACGATGTTATTAGATGCGCTATCAGTGATGAACTTCTACGGTATCAACGACGGAATCAGCTGGAATCAGACTGAATCAACGACGGAATCAACGACGGAATCAGCTATAATAAACAAAACCAGACTAATAATAGTTGTCTCAAAAATAATCTAAGCCGTAGATTACGATATTGTATTTAAAGTCTAAAAGTGACTAGTAATTCCAAATATTCCACGTTTAATTGCAATAAAAGCATCATTATACGAAATGATAATCTGAATAAAATTCACAATAAAACGAAAATGTAAATTTAACACTCACCCCTTTGGCTGGAGACTTGCAAGACGAGGTTATCTATCCTTCGATTAGATATTTTAGTTCCCGTAAAAAATTATGATAAATAGTTCGCCTTATATACTCTCAATAGGTGAACATAAATCACATCGAGCTTGCAGTGCACCACGTAAAACGAGTATTTCGGATTTCATGTAAATTACAAATTGGCACATGCAAATCGTTACACGCCACTTAATCACCCCAGGTAATGCGTGTACGACGTAATCAAGAAAATGGTGAGTTTCGTTTGCAATTCAAGTACAACAAAAATCAGTTCAAATTTTCGCCTAATTCTGTGACAGTTTCTAACTGGCCAAGTTCACTTAAAATATTTATTTTTTGTAGATTTTGCTTGAAACTTGTTGAGTAATGGATATATTTCGTCTTGTGGGTGAGAAACTGGGTGTTTTCACAATGCTTAAGTTTTTCTCCGATGGGATTAAATATATCAGATATACCAGTTATACAAGCTGATTTCTTCTTATGTTGAAACTTATTGACTAGCAACCTGTAGCAGATTTCTTACTGGATCCTGTGTGGTGATGAACCATTTATCTTTTGCTGTGTTTTGTGTACATTTGCACAGAAAATGTAAGTAATAACATTATTCTCTTCCCAAATTGAAGGCAAAACAGCACTTTAAAAGTTGAAATTAAAGAAAATGTATATACATTTGTGGGATTTGAATTTGGTTCCTCTTCATGCATATATAATCACTGATATTTCATTCATACTTGTAAACATCTAAAAAGTTAGTTCAGATGTACTGATTGCAGTGGAAATAAAGTAAAAACTGCTATGAGCGACTTCCTGTCATTTCCAACCACAATCATAATGCATGGATTAATTAATTTTTTTATATAAATGCTCTGTTATGAGCGACCACCTGCTGAAAGCAACCAATGGTGACGATATCTTGGCAAAATATGCATTTTAACACAGCTATGAACAACTGCATGGCAAAAAATGAGGATAAACTCAACTAACCTTTATTTAATCCCTGTAGAAAAGACCACTCGTACCATTCTGAATTTAAAAAATTTTTATTAAAAAAATAGGCTGGCTATCGATGTTTGACTTGGCTATGTTTATAGTGTTTTCTGGTTTTTGTTGTAAAACAGACTAAAAGTAAATGTAGATTATTTCTTAGTCTGGTTCCCTGCTTCGTATCATCCCTGCATTGTTCTCCACTATTTATATAGGGGTGAGCAATGCAGCGAACATAAAAAGCAGGGGACCAGACTAATTATTCCTGCACTTAGCCTTCTTCCCGGCCTTATCGTAGGACTCGGCATCCCTATCAACAACTGTATTGCAAGAACAGACACCAGTGACCTATATGTGATCAATTGTTACAATGGCCACATGATTGGTAACGATTGTTTTTTGATATAAAAAACAAGATAAAAGGAATTTAAAAAAAAAAGAATTGTTGCTACAGGTGATAGATGCTACAGTCTGTAAACCAGGCTAATATACATGAAATGAATTGCTGATAAGTTGATGTAGTGGTCGTGTATATTGTTTGTCTTTAGAGTTAATCCATATTGTCAGGGGTGAAAAAGGTCATTGTCTGTTAAACCAGCAAGAGAGAATCATTTGCAAGATTCAATAGTGTTCAAGACTTGTGATGTTTGTTGTTCACAAAGCTGTTGTATATTCAAGTTGGTATGACCAGGTTACACAATTTGCTTATAGATTTAATCCCTGTATGTCGTCTTTGAATGAAGCTGATGACTTTTGTCTCAGAATAAATGGTTCTGTTTCTGGATGAGATAATTGTTTCTTTTTTTTTCTCAGTAATTGTTAGATATGCAATGTGCATGTATAGATTTTTCATATATTCCCACAGTCCAGTCAAAACCTTTACATTCGATATTACAACTGAGCACTAATAATTTTAACATCTAGAACCATAATAACAATAGATGAACCTCCAGCTAAAAAGAGACAAATTTTAAGGAAAATTGTTATTGCATTTGAAAAAGTGAAAAAGAGCAGACCACTCTCATAAAAGTGGTTTAAACATCGGTAAAACAAATTTAGGTTGTTATAAAGGAAAATGTGTAATTCAGAAAAGATTTCATATGCTAAAATATGTGATCTTCAAATGTAAATGTGATTTCATGTTTAATGATATAAGTATGTCTTTATTGCTATATAATTTTGTTTTTAAATGAATACTTACAATATTTTAGCAAGAACTATTGATAAAGAATAGAATATACATGTATGTATAGCGCTTGTGGTTATTTTTCTTGAAATTGTTCTTAAACGACATTGGAAACTGGTCTTTTAGTACAAACCTGCAAAGAGACCACTTGTCTTGAGAGATTGCTTTTTGTTGGCAGAAGGGGCAGTCTCTCATAGAAGGTTTTACTGTATATATCATATTTCACACTATTGAGGTATCAAAATAATTTCTCTTAAAAAAATCTGGTATTACATGGCATTGAATAAAATATATTAATCTATCATAATTGATTATGATGTATAAAAATATTTTATTAAAATCATTGAAATGTAATTCTGATATTGTAGACTAATTCACTACTTTATCCACGGTTAAGTAATTTGAAGAATGTTTGAACTAATAACAATAAAATGTGACAGTTGGTCAGCCTGCTGAATAGCATTATGGTGATGATGTAGTTTTGTTGTCTTGAAACTTGACTCATATTATTTGACTATTATTGTGTCATAGACTTGAAGTGTACACAGTTCTCATTTGGCAGCACCCACTTTTTGATGCCAAAGGTATGTAAGGCCTAGTTCCATTTAGGCATCCACTGCATTTATTATCATGTAGGGTATGGATGTATACTTGGTCATTATAATATAGTCTGCCTCAGAAACGGGAGGTCATGAGTTCAATCCCCGGCTGAATCATACCAAAGACTTAATAAAATAGTACTAACAGCTGCCTTACTAGGTGCTCAGCATTGAGAGGTTAGTGTTAGGACTGGTCAGCCTGGTATCAGGATAATGTGACTGTGTGGAACATCATGCTACATGTCTGCGGCATGATGCCCAGTGCTAGACATCACAATGAACTGCCACACTGCAGACATCATAGTGATATGACTGAAAAATTGTTAAAACTATGTTAAAAATCCTAATCACACACACACACACACACACACACACACACTGGTTATAATATAGCATTTCATCTTTATTATGGATGTCTTCTAAGTTTCAAATATTTATTTTAAAGTTATAAACAATGCCTATTATGGAATATAATTACCCATATAGACTGATAAACAGTGACTATTATGGAATATAATATACCCATATAGACTGATAAACAGTGACTATTATGGAATATAATATACCCATATAGACTGATAAACAGTGACTATTATGGAATATAATTACCCATATAGACTGTGATAAACAATGACTATTATGGAATATAATTACCCATATAGACTGTGATAAACAATGAGCAGCAGAAGGGGCGAATCGGACAACATTTTTAGACAAGTTTTCACTGAAATCACGCTTAAAAACAATGAAACCAATGACATCAGGCCCCAATGTGTGTGTGAATCTGATATCGTTTCATGGATTAGGTCCAAAAAAAAAATATGAAAAAATCAATGAAATTAATGAAATCTTCCATCGATTTTTTGGGAAAAGGGACTACAACGTCGTTGTCACTCACTAGAACTTTCAGTTGGGGTTAACCGAATATTTGATCCAGTCCGATACGATATCGTGTTCGAGGATCATGTAAATCACTACGACGAAAATCACTACGATTTTACAAACAGACTAATTTGTAAAACCTCCTCTTGTAAATCAATCAGATTATTAGACTGGTCAGTGAGTTTGAAATTAATTCTGGTTAATGAATTATTATGACATCGCATATAGACTGGATTCACCGGGGACTCAATTATTAAAAACCCTGGAGGAGCTGTTGGTGCAAATGAATACAAAATATATCCCTGCTGAGCTTGATTTGATCGTTCTAAATTTATTTGATAGCTTCCTTCGATCACATCACATACTAAATTGAGCGCAATCACCGTTGAAATATTCACATTGAATGGAGCAATATGCCTGCCACCACCATCTGGGTCATTATTGTGTGTCAGGATAGTTGTTTCCGGTGATGTTGTTTTTTTCCACGTATCATGAATTATTTTAAAACCGACATCTATGGCATCACTGAGAGATTTTTGTAGTTCTAAGAGATTATATCCTGGTAGATTGAATTCGGAAATATTTTCTACGCTTATATGATATTTTGTCGTAAATTCTATTTTCGTGTTAGGGCGTCTGGCAAGGGCTACCTCTCGTATAATCAGTGAATGAAATATATAAATGTCACTGAGGATTCTGTTACATGTTTCTATGACGCTGATAAATTCATCTCGGGTGAGAGAGCCGGATTTAAGGGATATTAACAACAACGAAATATCGTTATTGAACGCTGTGAAGTTTTCAGTGATTTTATCCTGTCGAGTTATGTAGTATTTCTCCCCTCCCTTATCTATCTTTTCAGTGAAAAAATTCAATTTGTCATAATCTCTATAACTCTTTACTGGATTATCAGATTTTGTCCTGTCGGTGATATAATCAGTTTTTTGTGGTTCTGGTAATTTAACGGTTTTTCCACCGGGTGGTAATTCAGGCCATCTTAGTACGGTTCTAATAGAACTCTGATAGATATCTACGACGTATCCTTCTGTGCTTCTTTCAATGGCAGATGATAGTGTCGGCACATGAACTGTTATAGCTATTTTTGACTCTACTCCAGTAATCGATTTTATTCTACGCGCGAATTCATCATTGATTTGTTCAATTTGATATGATCCGGTTGGTATGGAAACAACATTCCAGTCTGGGGTACCGTCGGGTTTATTCTTATTTGCAAATACCAGTGAATTATTGGGTTGTTGACCACCAAATGATTTTGACCTAATATTTGGCCAACTGTGGTATACTCGTAATTTTGCTAGCGCTATCTCCTTCACTGGGACCGGAGAGGGGAAATTCACACTGAATTCTGGATTCGTTGAGGTTATTGAGATCATGCTTGTTTGTACTGGGTTTGTGTTCTCCACTATTTGTTGAAGTAATTCCATCTGTGTTGTCATTGTTATTATACTCATGTTTTTGTATTTCTAATTTTGACATCGCAGAATCATATATATCTACCATCGCTGAAAACTCACTCTCTGATATAATTGTATCATCGAGCGATGACGATATCAATGAGGATAATTGCGAGTATGCAGTGGACACAACATGAAATTGAATTATGTAGTCTTGTAGTTTCCGTTGGCTGCATGAGGATATTTTTTTTGTGATTATTGAAATAATTCCAGCGATTGTTGTTGCCGCAGAAATGCAAATTGGAACAGCTATCGGGGCCATCATTGTCACTGAAGACAGTATAATACCGGCTCCGGTGATTACACCACTCACTGAATACACAGTAACATCAATTGCGGTAATTCTCCTGCGATATTTTTTAATTTTCATTGCATACTCCTCAGACAGGGTTTTGAGTCTAGTTTGATATTCTCTGACCTGATCATAGCGATATTGCGATGATGAAATCATTTTTTATTTTAACAACGCTAGCGTTTTCAATTGTGAAATCCTTTCAATTTTCAACTTAAATCCACTACGAATTCCACATACCATGATACCAGAGCTCTAGCCAAATGTTTATCAGTAGCTGTTATAGTGAACTTTTCAATTGTACCCTTGTCGATGATCGTTGAAATCGTATTATTGACCCCGGATGAACTCGACGATGATATATTAAATTGAACCGTTGTCACCAGTGTTAATCGATAAATACCCTTGACGGTTGCAGTGATATCTAATTTATTGTTTGTAGGTATCCACACAAATGATCCGTGTTGGATTGTATATACTATGTTGTTGGTTTTCTCATGAGGAATTTTTGTTTTTTCAATGACTTATCATCCTCGAAAAATCACCTTTGACGGCTTCGATGAAAGTTTTCGTCTCATCGATGGATTTTTTAATATCAGGGAGTTTTAGTTCAATTTTATCGAATGTAGTTCCAATAAATTTATCAATGATATTTCTACGAAATGCGGTAAACTGTTTTATGTGTTCTTCAATTCTAGATTCAAGTGTTGTTAGTACAACCACAGAATTGTTTAACTCATCGTTGAGAATTTTTAATCGATCTGTAATTGTCGAAACGAGTACACCCGGTTTGAGTTTACCCTGATCGGAAAATAGCGCAACGGTGTTCTCGATTGCGTTTTGTTGTTTAACTAAAATATCATCCAGAGAAATATTACTAGATTTCAATTTACCCTGGCGATCTTGAAATACAACTATTTCATTGGGTTCAACACTTTATAAATTCAACGTCTCAGCTATTTCATCTTTAATTTTTTTTGTTATATCCTTGATAGAATCAGGGGTTGCAGTGCCATCGGGTTTGGGTTTCAAAGGTCTCCCCCAAATATCAATCATGTTATTGTAAAACTCTTTCTCTCTCTAAAAAGCGATTGCTGGTGTAGTCATTTACGACAATATGAGGTGGTTTTCTAGATGCTGAAATAGCATCAAGGACATTTAATACTTCACTGCCGCATATTGGTGGGTCATTGATTTGTTGTGTTGGTAGCGTAGAATACCAAGTCTTCATTGGAAATTGTTTTATGTAACGCATAAACTCTTTTGGTGGGGCTAATCCATATGAATCAAAATAGACAATCCCACGTGGATCAATAGCGTATGCAACCCAGTGAGTTCCAGGTCCGGTGCTGTTATCGAGATTAATAATACCTGTTTCAGTTTTGTTTGGTTGATGTGGTAATTGATCTTTCATAAAAACACCTCTGAAATGTTTAATCGCTAGTTTTTTAGCAGCATCCATTAAATCAAAATTGGACATTGGAATCATCGAAGATTTGGGAACCATAGGTTCATCAATTAATAAATCGTTCCTGGTAGTCTCAGGCCTGATCCGTGAACGGATCTCCCGCTGTACCACGAATACGGGGTTCCTGGTAGTCTTAGACCCTTTCCGCTGTACCACGAATACGGGGTTCCTGGTAGTCTTAGACCCAATCCGTGAACGGATCGTTTCTTTTTTTTATATCCTTGTCCAGCTGCCTTTTTCAACGCCATTCCTGCTGCAGTACCAATGGCTCCTAACGCCGCTGCTTTAGCCACAGCTGGGGCTGCTGCTGCAATCAATGCTGGTATTGCAGCTAACAATGGAAATATACCACCTGATTTTATCATATTTTTAATAGCAGCCGCAGAAAGAGTAATCTGAACACCTTTTTTGGCTGCAAGTGCATCATTGAAATGTTTCACCTGACGAGTTGTCAGCGATAATTTATTTGCACCACCAGTCATTTGGTTGGGTTTCAACGTGATTGTGGTTCCACATTTTTTAGCCGATTCTGATTGCAATTTTTTGATTTGACCAGGAGTTAACGTAACACTAATAACACTATATGACATTATATATAATTGATTGATTCTAATTCAATGAAAAATCGAGAAAAATCGTTCAAAGATTTTCTACTGGGGCATCTACCACTCTCATTCTTCCACCAACACCTTCGAGTAGCATTGATTTATCACTGAGAATGACAGCAACCGCTCTATAATCAGCAATAGCACCACGAGTCACATTAGCTCTAAAGTGTATATCAACAACTGACTGTCTTGTCAAATCGAGATGTTCCAGTGAGAAGTAATAAATCGGATAGAGGCTTTTGAAATCCCATTGTGATATTTGCAAACCAGTATCCACATTTTGATCGCGTGCCATAAATGACAACAGACGATGATAAACTCGTGCAATATGATTTTCTGTGTAATTAAGTTGTATATCCTCGGATGGTTCCTGCTGGCCGTTTATTCTCAGTGAGACGTTTTTCACACCTAATTGATCAAATATCATATGACTGGAGAGTTGATTGCCAACTCGTGCGTTATCCTGTAACGCAATAAATATATGACGTGGCGCAGAAACGCCTTGTTTTGATGCTAGGTTCCAAGTGAATAACCCGTTGATATTTGATTGTTTCACATCTGTACTCACGGTTAGCCAACTTAGTAATGATTTTCCTCCTTGGTCCATAAATGATAGTAATCGTCCTTCTGCGGTGATTGCTGGAGTCAACACTGGCATCCACAATGATATTTTTGTTAAATCGACTCTACCGGCATCAGCATTGGGGGCTGCAGCATCTACTGAAATCCTCCAAATTGCATCATTATCATCACCCTTTCGTACAAGCGATACTGTATGCTTCGCCCCGTAGATAACTTTTCTGACGTTTCTACAGAATCCAAATATGTGATGCAGTGGAATCGCGCATGAAAATGATTTACGCTCTCCTTGCAACATTGAGTTTCGTGTTGCAGCTCCTAGATTGAAATTAGCATCGTTGTTTATAATCATATTCTCGACATCAGAATCACTATTATCACGTTTTTTTGGTCGTCTTACAACAAATGGATTTCCACCAGCGGTATTCTTACCATCTTTTGCAAACATCATAGAAGGTCCTGCTGATCTTGTATAATCATCAGAATATCTCGCTAACCCGATTATTGTTGTGGCCACATCAACATCACGATCTATGGACTCAATTTCTTTTCCATCAATGAGATATCTAGCACTCTCAAATAGCGCCATAATACCATTATTGACAAAACCGACTTGAGTACCAGCTGGATACGGTGCTGGTACAGCAGAAGTATCAGCAGCTGTTACAATTTCTCCTTCTACTTCAATAAATGCTTCACAGGGTAAAAAGTATTTACTGGTATCATGGACTTAAAGATCAATTCTTGCTCGACTATTTGAGTTTATGGCATGATAGGCGTAATATTGATAATCGCGTACAGAATCATCCTTGCCAACTGGGGCGTCTATATCAAACGCCGGATCATGTGATTTTTTGAACATTTTATTCTATTTATCAGAGTCTAAATCGTGATTTTCATCGTGAAAAACGCTAGCGTGAAAATCCATAGAATTTCATCGACGTGGTTTTTTAAAGCCACTTCCCGCTATCATGTTTGCAATATTGCTTTGGTTCCCTTGATTTACCATCGACGCTAGTTTTTCATCTACTGCGTTATTTATAATTTTACTAACACTTGCAGGCATTTCTTCTGTAGACGGTAACGGTTTCTTTTTTCGCCTCACTAATGATGTTATTTTATCCTTCGCAGTTGAAAACGGTTTCCCGGCAAGATCTCCAACAGTACTAATACCCTTATCACGAATAACATCAATGGCTTTCATTGATAATTGTTTAGCTAACGGCATCACTTTTGGGGCCATTCTTGAAAAGAATCCTAAAATGGTATTGCCGAGGCCATCTCCATAGTATGCTCTATAAACTGGAAACCGTGAATTAACTACATAGACGGGGGTTGGTTTATCATGATTGTAATGGATGATCATTATTATAAAAACAATAGTGTTTTCAATTGTTATTTAATCACTATGATACCCATTTGCTAACTCGTCAATGAAATCTCGATAGGTTTTGATATCCATGATACCGCCGGCAAATAACCGTCTACAGATATCAGCTGCTTCATTAATTATTTCTGGAGAGTTATTTCCAGCTCGGAATCCTCCTACAAGAACATCTAATCGTGATATATCATTGATAACACTATCAGGACAAGTGTTTCCAATCCTTGGATTTTGCAGTCCACTTCCGCTATAACCAGCTGCTTCATCTAGTTTTTCTAAACCCGTTTCTTGTAAATAATCATCATCATCATCATCATCATCAGGTGGTAGTTGTTGTTTTTTAGGAGAGAAAGATATTTTCTTTGCAGGCTGCTGTCGCCGCTTTTGCAATTTTGGTTGTTTAAACTCTTCGTATTGATTATACACTAGACTCACCGCATCGATATATTCGATGTATGATGCACTATCTGTCTTAATTTGACTTTTTTTAGTTTTGATTTTATAAAATATATCAGCCCAATGAGCGAAATTCTTAACAAACTTATGATGTTCTGGTTTCAACCATTTTTTTCTGTTTTCATAAGACGTAACAACAAGCGCAGGAATTTCTGCTGGATCAGTCTTATCAATTTCTGCTAACCCTTCCTCGTTAAATCTCACGCGTAAATCATCTACTGTTCTTTTTGATTCTATTTGTTTTGTTTGTTCAGTTTTCGCTGCTAGTTTTTCAAGTTCACCAATAACAGATTTTCCCGTCTCGGGACCATCTCCCAGTAAAGCACGCTCTACCCCCTTCGTTGCTGTGGTTACTGGTTTAAACAATTCTTCAGACCCCAGAGCAAAATCAGTTTGTAAACTCTGTCGTTGTTGCAGTTTATTTCTTACAGAGTCACGAATTGGTATAAATTTCTTAATTGCATCCAGTCGTTCACGAGCCAATCGGGTTGTTAATGCTTCATTGACCATTATTTGAAATCAGAAACCATTTTTCAATTGCAAAACACTTTTTCCCACTTTTGTTACATGTCGGATGATTTTTGATACGGTCATAGAAGTGTTATTTCATCATGAGACACCTTCTATCATTGATGGAGCAAGTCACATAATTGTATATAAAATAAATAATACTGTGAGTTGCTCCACTTTTTTGACATGTCGGATGATTTTTGATATGGTCATGGAAGTGTTATTTCATCCTATAACAGCTTCTATCAGTGATGAGGAAAGTCACATAATTGTATATAAAATAAATAATACTGTGACTTTCCTCACTTTTCCATTGACCATCCATTAAAGGTCCATAGATTTTTTATTCACTGATTTTGACATTTTCAATCAAAAAATGCTAAAAAAATGAAAATCTCTTGAGGGTCGGAATGATAAATGGTCGGGCAATCAATGGTCGGGTAATCAATTTTCTTGAATTAATGCTCGTAGGTTTCTAATTTTAGAGTTGACTTCTTTTTTCAATTCGTATTGGTACCCCAATTCTTTTCGTATTCCTTCTACAATAGTATACAACGGGACGAACACACTGATGTCACTGGAAAAAGAAAGAGAGTCCTTAATAGAATTCTGAATTCTTTTGATGAGTGCATATTTCTTGGGTAGCATATACTTGTTAGTGCTAACCCCGTATTCTATATCCTGAAAATCAGACACAATTTGATCAGGATTTAACCCATCTGATAGTTTGATATCCTGATTTTTCAATTTTGCTATTTCAACTATGATGCTATTCATGTTTTCAGAATTCATTATTCTATAAGAATGACATATCTCTAATTGGAAATTATGACGCATTAGACATAACTAAATTGAACTTTTTGTCCCGTCTTTTTTGAAATAGCCGTTTTGGTTATCCCCTCTGCAACGAATCGTACTGAAGTTCTACAAATATTGAAATACTTGCCGGCTTCATATAATGATTGAAATATTTTCTCTTCGTTAGTTGTTGTATTCAAAGATTTCACTGGTCTCGCTTTTGAACAAGTGTCAGTCCTTCCTCGTTTGGAATTCTCACTCTGTGTGATAGCTTGCAGATTGGATAAAGAATTGTTCCTTGGATTAGAATCAATGTGATCAATAACAAAACCATCTTTGATCAATCCATTAAAACATTCAAATACGAAACGATGATTGCGAAATGTCTTCCTTCCAACATTAAACACCAAATACCCCATACCATTATCCCACCCAATTGGGTTCTTCAGTCTACAGTTTCTGACAGTACCATCACTGGATGCTTCGTAATTTTTAATCACTGGGTGTAGTCTGAATTCTTGGGTCATTATATACTACACTATTGTCTAATTCAATGACTGACTCATTTTGCAGTGATTGATTATACATAAATCTTTCATTTAGACACCTGTTTTATATATAGCATGAAGGAGTTCAAGAGATTGACTTCGAAAAATGCTAAATTCAATGCTGATAGAGAGTTCAAGAGATTATTGAAAATCAATCCTAGATTTAATCGCGATAGACCCAAAAAACGTATAGTAGACGGAAACATGAAAGAGTTTAAGAGATTATTGAAAATCAATCCTAGATTTAATCGCGATAGACCAAAAAAACGTCCAATAGACGGAAACAAACGTAACAAACGTCCAAAAGACGGAAACATGAAAGAGTTTAAGAGATTATTGAAAATCAATCCTAAATTTAATATCGATAGACCCAAAAAACGTAACAAACGTCCAAGAGACGGAAACATGAAAGAGTTTAAGAGATTATTGAAAATCAATCCTAGATTTAATATCGATAGACCCAAAAAACGTAACAAACGTCCAAGAGACGGAAACATGAGATCACCATGGAAGGATGCTCAATTCAATCTTGATATAGTTTCTAATACACCCAAGAATAAAATTCTTGATAAAGCCATCAGAGACTGTTTTAATGAATTCAAGCGTGATGGAGCATCTTATTGTTGGTCAACATTTCGAATTGATGGTGTTGTTGACGCTACCATGAATGATGAAAAGGCAGCAGTGATCATTTCACGTATTGGGGAAAAAAGTCATTTTTTCCGAATTAAATTCATTATCCGTGAGGATGGCAAATGGATCATTAGGGATAAATTTGAACCCATTCTCAGGGGCAAAAAAACTGTCACCGTGAACCAGGATTCCAAACCGGGAATTTTGACTGGAATTGATAAACCCTACTACGAAAGATCTTATCCTGTCACAGCAGTTGTTTACGGGATCTATCCGCTCAATGAAAAACCTGATATTTCAAAACTAGCACCCATGAAATATTCGACAGGGCTCAATTGTGTAGCAGAACGAATAATAGAACACTTCACAAATGCGTCCCGGGGAAATAAACTAACTGATCTAAGACGAAAAAAAATAACCGAGTGGGAGTTCACGGTAAAAGAGCATGGAGCAACAATTCAGGATATAACTAAATTAGAAAAATCATTAAGATTTCCAATATCGGTAAGGACAATCACCGGAGAAGTATTATACGAATCGAAATATAAATCAAAAGGAGCCCCCATTGAAATTATTGATCATAACGCGCACGCGTGGTCATCTGCAGTAACAATATTCCCACGGGATAGAACCGTAAAATATCTATCCCAAACCGAAGAGTTTTTTTCAGAGCAGAAATTATTTGATGCTATTTACCATTTGAGTAAAAACGATCCTGTGTCAGCGTGGCTATTTCATAGTAATTCAGACGAGGAATGCAGATTTGATCAGTTTGTAAGGCCTAACGGAGAATTATACCGTACTGAAGAACTGCAGAATCAAATGAAACAACTAGCTAGTGAGTTTTCTGAGGGGGAAATCGAAGATCAATTATTAGCAAACTGTTTCACAGTACCATCCATTGCAGCACATTTTGCTAGAAAGAAAAACGCGTGGAAACCAACACGAAGTGAGTTTTTATCAGATGTCAAATTGTCCTGTCTTGAATACAGCCACGGCGGATTATGGAACACAAAATACACCGCTGATACCGTTATTTCAGTTGATATGATTGCGTGTTATCCAGGAAGTTTTCTTGGGTATGGAGAGTGTGAGAAATATTTCAAACGATTTGGACACCCCACACACGAAATGACCCGTGTTGCTATTAATGGACCACTTCCTGATTTTGATTTAACCGGATTCGCTTGTGTAGTATCATTTGAAATGGCTGAAGGACTTCATCCGTGTAGTTATCTTTGGATTGGTAAACACATGTCTGAAAAACACTGGATGCCAATTGTGTTATTACGGTATATGCTTGATTGTAAGATGTTAAAATCATTAATTGTCAGTGAAGCAATTATATCCTATCGAGCACAGAAATCAGTCTGGTTACCCCAACCTGATCTAGAAAAAATAATTAGCGAAGAGCGAAAACTGTTTCCTGATTTTAATGAACAACAAATCATGGATTGGTCCCAACAGTTATTTGAAATCAGAAACAATGAAGCAAAAAATCTTGGACGAAGAATAATCGGTAAATTTACCCAAGGTGGCAAAGATGATAATACGAAATATTCTTCACGATTGATTATAGACAACGCTGAATACGATTTTGTAATCACGGATTTAACGAATAGGGGCCTATATGTCAATCGTAAGGACGCATTTCTGTCCGATGGAACCAAATTGGGTACAATTGTTACCTACAATGATGGATACCATCCGCAGTACACACATTTGAGAGCTTCTATGCTTGGTTATGCTTCTATCAATCTGTTTTCAATGATCAATAGATTTCCTACCACCGCAGTTAGAGTTGCTACTGATTCATTTTACATAAATAGCAAAATGGCTGATTTTAAGGCTACTGGCAACGAGAAATGGGGATCATGGAGAATTAAGAAAGAAATGATTCATGATTATATTCCATCAGCAGATGTTACCATTGAAAATAATTACTTAGAAAGCAATCAGTGTTCAGAATTTTCTAGTGCACCACCGATTTCTGATCCAATATGCCTGTATAAAACAGTTTATTTAAACGGCTGTGGTGGGTCAGGAAAAACAACCCGGGCAATTGAGTTATTTCGTGTTTCCAATCCAAGCATGATTGTGCTAACACCAACTCATAGACTTGCAAGAGAAATGATACAGAGAGGGGTAAATGCCTGCACTTATCACAGCTTTTTCCGATGGAAGGGAGATAAATGGACTCCTGAGCGCATGGGAGAGAAATTTATTCCTGAAATCATGATTTGGGATGAAATAGACACAGTGTCAGAAGATGTCTTAAAAATATTTCTTGAGTGGTTGTTATTGAAGAATACAAAAGTCGTCATGTGCGGTGATCACGGGCAACCACCACCATTTGTCGGTGCATCCCCCCATGAATGGCTAAAGGGTTTTGTAGACTATTATGAAGAAATTGATACCGATCATAGATCACTTGATGAAAAATTAAAAGAATTGAAGAAACTAATTAGATTACAACCGGATAGAATCCAGTGTGAAATAACCCGTGAAATAATTTCGGAAACTCCCATGAATGAGTTTTGGGAAGCGTGGAGACCAAATGATTTAATCATTGCAAGTAGAAAAATAGTCAGGGACACACTTCAGATGAAGTTATTTGAATTGCATAAACAAAAATTTGCAACACTTCCAGTACCGTTATGTTATAGGCCATCGGATACGCGAAAACAGAATATTGAAGTTGATATTCCAGGACAGAGTGAAAAACAAATTCTCGTATTAAATGATATTGTGCTGGTTGATATCAATGTCGTTGAAGATGCATTGCGTGCTAATAAATCCCCATGGACGCTAGGATACGCAGCGACGATACATTCTTCACAGGGATTGACTATATCGGATACAATTGTTTGGATGGTAGATAATCGCATAGAATGGTCGAATTTAGTCTATCTTTCAGTATCCAGAGTACGAAAAATAAATCAACTTCGAAGAATTGTCTTCGATGATGAAATCATTAGCGATGATGAAATCATTGGTGACGATAATGATATTATTGATAAAAAACTCTCCGGTTACAAACAACAGGACAAAAAAAAACGAGAATTTGATATTGATGCTGAATTAATAATCACTTTGAAGAAACAACAGAATAATCACTGCGCGAGTTGCAATTGTATAATGCGTTGGCAGTATTCGGATAAGGATCCTCGCCAATTCACCGTAGACAGAAAAAATAACAATCTCGGTCATGTCAGAAATAATGTGATGTTGACTTGTCTTGAGTGCAATAGACGCAAGGGTGCTAGTTAAGACCATGCGGTGGTAATTGAGTATCGTCAGGAATTACTTGTAGTTGTTGTCTAGTAAACCCACGCTGAGGGGCAGTTGAATCCAGTTTATAGATTGGAAGTCTACCCGTAGATCGTGTTATACTAGATATCTTATGCGTAGTGACGCTCCAAATAGGATCAGTAGCCCTTTTTGTACCACCCTCAAGCTCTCCTGGTTCATATAAATACCTCACAATGACATTACTACCAAGAATTGGTTCTTTGAAATCTTTTTGTGGTTTTTCAGGTATCGACTTCTTTTTAATCGCGTTGATAGGTTTCATGTTGATGGTTCTAGTAATCTCGTTATTCAGTGCGGTAACTACACCTGGTAATCTCTTAACCCATTCACGGGATCTTTTTTCTTGGATGAATTCTTTTGCATATTGATATCCAAATAACCGCTCAGCAAGAATCCGATTAAATCGTTCTACAATGGCCTGATCACGATGCAGTGCAGTATGCCCTCGTCTGATAGCGACATTGTGATATTTCATTGTAGATAACACTGCACCCTGAAATTCCTTGCCCGGGTCAACTTGTAACAGATTTGGCCAGTGCAGAGGGCTCCTTCGATAAATCCTTTCAAATGCAGAAGCCACTTCAGTGGCTGATTTTGTTTTTAACGGTTCTGCTTCTTTGTATCGACTTGCAATATCAACTACAGTTAACGCATATTTGTAACCACGATCATGTGGCAGAAATAATAGATCAGCCTGATGAACTTCATTAGGAAAGGTCACATCAAAATGCGAGAATTGAATTTGTTTAGGCGGTGGTAGATAAATTTGCCATAGTGCCTGTTTGGATAACCAATGAGCCGCAGTGGTTTTTTTCACTTTTGCGGCGCTAGCGAGTTTACTGATTGCAGCGTTACCCTTCCAGTATCCTCTTGGGGAATAATAAATAGATTCCATGTTGTTATTAATTACCAGCACCTAACATCAATTTACTTTTCATAGCCGATTTTATCAAAAATGAAGCCAATTTTTCTTTGAAGGATTTATCAGGAATGGCATTCAACGCATGAATTAATTTCACATCTGCTAGATGCCTGTGTTGCAAATTGCTGCTTTTATAAGCAACATCATGAAGGTGACGGGCCTTATCAATAGCGTTTATTGGTTCCTCACCGGGTCGGGGCTGATTTTGATCATTGAGTCTGATATCAAGTCTTGTTCCCGGTCCACAATAACTATACCCTGGAAGGTGTTTTTCTCCGGGGTATTTTGCCCATGGGGTTCCAGGGAGTTTTGCTAATTTGGCAGCGATATCACCTCCTCGTTTTTTTTTAAAGGTTCCTTGGGTTCCTTGGGTTTAGAAACAAATCTAAATTTCTTTGTACTACACTGTACGCATTTACCAGAAAGCGCTGATCGGTTATTTTTAGTTGTAATCGTCGTCAAGTCATCTGTGCCAGTACGCGCCTTACACTTCACGCAATATAGATCCATAATTTATGTATAGAGATATGAATATAATTGATTTTTCAGCGACTAAAACAAGAGAACCAGTGAAGCATCATGCAGCGCTACCAAACTCTATCCGCGCAATTATAATCGGACCATCTGGATCCGGTAAAACGCAATTGTTGCTCAATTTAATAATGAGATGGATGAAGTGGGATAAGTTGTATTTAATTGCCCCTAGCGTAGACGACCAACGATGCTATGAAGTACTAAAAGATTTTAATGAAAACGCTTCAGAGATTGCTGGCGAGGATGTTATTGAATTTATAACCGATATTGACGAAGCACCATCCGTGAATGACCTCGATGGAAGTATCAACAATTTAGTTGTATACGACGATGTCATGTTAGATAATCAAAAAAATCCTGCTAGAATATTTTCCCGAGGCAGGCATAAAAACACTGATGTGATCTATGTCACTCAACGCTACACTCAGATTCCAAAAGTGATTAGAGATAACTGTAATATGCTTGCTGTATTCAACGGCGTTGATACACATACGCTACGAAATATTTGGCAGACATGGTGCTCCGATATGGACTTCAATCAATTTAGAAATTTCTTTAGTCATGCTCAGTCTGCCCCACACGGATTTGTAACAATAAATTTACATGACCCTCGAACACGATATCGTATCGGACTGGATCAAATATTCGGTTAACCCCAACTGAAAGTTCTAGTGAGTGACAACGACGTTGTAGTCCCTTTTCCCAAAAAATCGATGGAAGATTTCATTAATTTCATTGATTTTTTCATATATTTTTTTTGGACCTAATCCATGAAACGATATCAGATTCACACACACATTGGGGCCTGATGTCATTGGTTTCATTGTTTTTAAGCGTGATTTCAGTGAAAACTTGTCTAAAAATGTTGTCCGATTCGCCCCTTCTGCTGCTCAATGACTATTATGGAATATAAATTACCCATTTAGACTGTGATAAACAATGACTATTATGGAATATAAATTACCCATATAGACTGTGATAAACAATGACTATTATGGAATATAATTACCCATATAGACTGTGATAAACAATGTCTAGTATGGACTATAATTAAACCAATAAACCTGTAATACATAATGCCAAATATATAATATAATTACTCTGATAGACTTGTGGTTATAAATAGAATTACCCTTGTAGACTTGTGATTACAGAATTTCCCATATAAACTTGTGAGTATGAAACAAAATTACCTATATAGACTTGTGATGATATAATTGCTTATATAGACTTGTGATTAATTAATTACCTATATAGACTTGTGATTGATTAATTACCTATATAGACTTGTGATTAATTAATTACCTATATAGACTTGCGATTGGGGACCCCACGTGTGGCAGAGTGGTCTAAAGCGCTTTCTGTTACGGATCACTGCCATCTCACCTCTGTCTGCATGGGTTCGAGTCTAAGATTTAGCTAATGTAGTTATGTGAGAAAGCTTGCCAGTAGCTTCTCGTGGGTAGGTGGTTCTTTCCTGGGGTTTTCCCGGGTTCTTCCTACACCAATAATACTCACCACCATGTATATAGCCTATTGTGTGCTGAAAAATGGCGTTAAACCCTACAACAACAAGACTTGTGATTAATTACTGATATAGACTTGTGATTAATTAATTACCTATATCAGCTTGTGATTAATTAATTACCGATATATACTTGTGATTAATTAATTACCTATATAGACTTGGAAGTACTAGTAGTGAACCACAAATGTACTCCAGAACTCGGAATATGATAAATATGATAAAGGTGATAAGAAAGTAACATTTAGTGGTTTTTTTTCTTCTTGTAGGAATTGTGCTGATGGCTGGTCAATATGATGATAAAATTATTGTAAGTTGTTTTGTGTTGATGGTTTTTTTATGTCAATGCCTCATATTTGAAGATATAAATATTTCCTTTTAAAATCAATAAAGTTTTGTTAATGAGTGTCATTCTTTTTACATCCTGTAGCATCCAGTTTTCAGTCAGATGATTGTAGGATATTATCATGAAAGTTTACTTAAGACATTGAAACCTGCTTTAGTCAAAGTCTAAAATTGTGGATACTTAATTATAAAGAATAATATTGTGAAGCCCTAGTTTACTTACTTCACCTTATTATAAAGGATACCTATCCACAAAGGACAAACATTTGGTGCATCCTGGGTGTCATTTATAAATCACTTTTGTTGTATTTAAGCAGTTCAATATTGTTCAGCATTAAACATGCTTAACATAAATTATGTCCATCTACCTTTAGTTCCATTTGGAAAGTTTCTGCTATACATGGATAGGATAGGATGCTTAAGGTTTCATATTATTTATATATTATATATTTGAAGAATTTTATATTTTTTGGCCATGAATTTTTAGTTATTATACATTTTTTAGAAATTTAATATTTTTACCTTTTTTGTAGTTCATCATGTATACATTTGTGAGGGTTTAGCTTCATCGAGTTTGTATAATTTGTTTTGTGCATTTTTATAGCTTTTCTATTTAATAGCTATAATTATGATGTTGTGCTATAATCAATAATTCATATATACATGCACATGTCTTTATTTCCTGACATAACTTATTGCAATAAAAAATAATATCTTCAATAGCTGCTGACCCTGTGTCAGAGAATTAATTTAAAATTGCATTAAATATTATAATCAGCTCAGCTTATTTTAGTGCTTAATTGTTAAGATTTAATTGCTTGAGAAATATATCCCAAGATTTTCATTACTTTAAAACGAGTCCAAGAAAATCTACTAGTGAATGACTGTCATATTAGTGTTTGATAATTTTTGCATGGAAAATGGTTTCTTGTTGACTTCTTATATGTACATGAACAAGAGGAAATCATCTGGGTTGCTTTATTTGCAGACTGAAGTATGTGGTTTATCCTGTATTTTTTTGAAAGTTTATTTGTGTGAATTTTAAGTGAGATAATTAAGATTTGACAGTGTTTTCTGTACTTAAACACTATTACTGAACTGATCTTATTTTAAACTGATTCAATTACAAATGGAATAAAATAGATTGACATAGGCCAGTATATTCTGTACTTAAAAAATTATAACTAAACTGGCCTTGTTTTAATTACAGTTCAATTTTAGATGGAATAAATAAGATTTGACATGGGCCAGTGTAATCTGTACTTAAAACACTATTACTGAACTGGCCTGTTTAATTACTGGTTCAATTTTAGATGGTCTCTGGATTTTTAGAAAGTTTAGAGACATTTACATTTATTACAAGTTTGTCTTCGGTTCTGACTTTGATACTAGACATGGGAATCATTCATGAACCATAATGACATCACAGCCCTATTTTTACATATATCAGATTTAATATATACTTATTTTAATTTAATTGTCTGTAAGTTTTAATATCTTATTAATGTTTATTTCTTTATTTGTCAGAATAATGTAATTTTGTTTACTATGGAATTTACAATTTTAACAAATTTGTGTGACCTGACCATTTTATAGCAAACTCCTAATGTTGACCTAGATCCTGACCTGGATTCAAAATTAGTAGCAGCCACGTAAACAAGTTCTGTTTTTATTTTAAAATGATTGGTTGTTTTCAAGTTCATGATGGGACTTCGTGATTTAAGATGTAAGCAATTTTTTCTAATTGATTGTTAATGCAGGATTCATATAGATGTGAAAGTGAGGCTATGTTATGTACGTGGTTTTAAACAAGTAAATAATTTTGATGAGGTTCTAGAACATGATCATGTGACTCTCAAATGGGCCTCTGTTTTGCACAGTACTATTGTTTAATACAGATGCTATGATAAGAATTTCTCCGTTTTGAGCTTTTACACACGGCATAAATTGATGGATTAAATTTGATAGAAATCATCCTGGTTTGACAGTATTTCAAATTTGATGGAATGCATTAATATAAATCATCCTGGTTTGACAGTATTTCAAATTTGATGGAATACATTTCATAGTTAGCATCTTTTCAGGAAGGTCTTTCAAATTTGATGAAATACATTTCACAGAAATCATCCTGGCATGACAGTCTTTCAAATTTGATGGAATGCATTAATAAAAATCATCCTGGTTTGACAGTCTTTCAAATTTGATGAAATACATTTCATAGTTAGCTTCTTTTCATGAAGGTCTTTCAAATTTGATGGAATGCATTTCACAGAAATCATCCTGGCATTACAATCTTTCAAATTTGATGGAATGCATTTCACAGAAATCATCCTGGCATGACAGTTTTTCAAATTTGTTGGAATACATTTCAAAGAAAGCATCTTTTCATGAAGGTCTTTCAAATATGATGGAATACATTTCATAGAAATCATCATGGCATTACAATCTTTCAAATTTGATGGAATACATTTCAAAGAAAGCATCTTTTCAGGAAGGTCTATCAAATATGATGGAATACATTTTATAGAAATCATCATGGCATGACAGTTTTTCAAATTTGATGGAATACATTTCATAGAAATCATCATGGCATGACATTCTTTCAAATTTGATGGAATACATTTCATAGAAATCATCATGGCATGACATTCTTTCAAATATGATGGAATACATTTCATAGAAATCATCATGGCATGACATTCTTTCAAATTTGATGGAATACATTTCATAGAAATCATCATGGCATGACATTCTTTCAAATTTGATGGAATACATTTCATAGAAATCATCATGGCATGACAATCTTTTAAATATGATGGAATACATTTCATAGAAATCATCATGGCATGACATTCTTTCAAATATGATGAAATGCACTAATAGAAAGCTTCCTGGCATGACAATCATTCAAAATTGATGGTGCATTTGATAAAAATTATCTGGGCATGACTGTCTTTCAAATTTGATGGAGTGCATTTGAAAGAAAGCGGTCATTCAAATATGATGGAATACATTTCATAGAAAGCATTTTGGCATGACAGTCTTTCACATTTGATGAAATGCATTTTTTAGAAATCATCCTGTCATAACAGTCTTTCAAATGTGATGGAATGCATTTGATAAAAATTGTCCTGGCCTAACAGTCTGGAATGCATTTCATAGAAAGCTTCCTGGCATGACAGTCTTTCAAATGTGATGGAATGCATTTGATAAAAATTGTCCTGGCCTAAGTCTTTCAAAATTGATGGAATGCATTTCATAGAAAGCTTCCTGGCATGACAGTCTTTCAAATTTGACAGAAAGCATTAATAGAAATCATCCTGGCATAACAGGATATCAAAATTGATGGAATGCATTATTAGAAAGGTTCCTGGCATGACAGTCGTTCAAATGTGATGGAATTCATTGATAAAAATCTTCCTGGCCTGACAGTCTTTCAAATTTGATGGAATTCATTGATAAAAATCTTCCTGGCCTGACAGTCCTTCAAATTTGATGGAATTCATTGATAAAATCTTCCTGGCATGACAGTCTTTCAAATTTTTTCAGATGATGCTGATCCACAATCATACATGGCAACCATTACTGAAGAAGAATTTTACCAAATTTTATTGAGAGCATTCTGTCATAAACGAGTTGTGAAGTTTGTATAAATGATGGCCACCATTTGTAAACTTATAAATTCGTTAAACATCTTGCTGCTTCTGAATAGATGTTTGCATAAACTTGGACTCTACACTAAAACAGCTCTTGCCATATGTAATTGGTCCTACTGGTATATTTAAATGATGATGCTGATGTAACCATTCAGAATAGTGGCCTTGGTAGTAATCTTAAAAAATTATGCTTCTCATGAGTGTTTGGTTGTATCAACATGGATTTTCACTAAAATCTTAATAGTATTAGCTTGCTTTGAATGAAAATAGTGCTAACCCAATCCCCTGTGGCAACCAATTTTAACGTTTTGCAAATATTTCACAATATCAGATATGACTGCAATAGTCAGCTGTTGAAAAGACAAAATAGTCTTATCTTTAAGACCTTTAACTTCTTTTTGGATGGTAGATCTCCAACCCACTGAATGATGTGTGGGGGTTTCTTTTTTTAAATTTTAGCACATGATGGAATAAAGTAATAAAACGCAACTTTCTTTGATGTGCACATCATCTAGCATTTAAATATAAATAGGTCAGTTAGCAAACATTGATTTGTCATGTTACTAGTATATTTAAGTCTGTTTAGGGGAGGGGGTGTTAAATAAGCACAAAAAGATTTTCTTGAGTTAATTTATTGAAATAAAATAGGAACATTTGGAACTCTAGGTATTTTGGTTTAATGAGGTTCCAGTCTTAACCTATGATCAGCATGCCTTAGTTCTAAGTACTAATCTTTGAATTCTTGAATTTCATGGTCTGTCTTAGCAGAAAAATGCATGACATTATAAAGTCTTACAGGATTCTCAGATCACTCAAATCGTGGTTTCCAGTTCCTTGAAATCCTTAATATATCACATATCACCCCTGAACTCCACTATTATGTTCTCCAGTCATTAAAAGGTATTGGTGTTGAGTTTATTTTCATTTTGGATTCTGAATCTAATAAAATTACGGGTATTCAGAGGAACAAAGCCTGACTGAAATTAATATGTGTAAAGATATATTGATGCTTTGGATGTAGTAAAAAATAATTGAAACTTGGTGATATATGTTATTATAACAACTGTATTATATCATAAACCTCATGATCTCAGATCTGGGAATCCAGTAAAAATTTGTAATGTTGGCTTTAATCATAACATCAAACATCCAAATCAAGGAATTCAAGATAGATCCGGGTTGAATGATGCAGTGTCTGCAGTCAATACGGATATGATGATCATAACTGTTCTGTGTTCAGAATTCAATATTTATTGTGTTCTGAATCTCATTATGTACAATTGTCTGATATTAATTTTTTATATTTCAGTCTAAGGCACAAGCATTGAATTTAGCCAAACAATTGTCAATATACTATGGAATGATGGCAGGTGAAAGGTTCAACCTTGTGCGTATTTTTAACCATCTCCCAGAGAAATTTAAACATACAGACTTGATTGATGAATACAAAGGAATGAAGCCATTCTTAGAGGATAACCAGCTTGTTTGAGTCAGTTTTGCAGTATGTTATTGTAAATAAAGAAAAATATATGCTAGTAATGTTTTTTATAATTTCCTATTTCTTTCATTGTGTAATATATATATATATATATATATATATATATATATATATATATATATATATATATATATATATATATATGGAATACAATGAAATGTTGATCTTTCTGATGTTAATTCACTCAGCATCACTTGAATGAATCTGTCTAATGTATAATGTGCATTGTCTGGCAATTGTTTGGCATCACTACTGCGGACAAGAAAAGTCATACAATTTGGCATAGTTTTCAGTTTGTCCAAAATGAAAATGATGCCCTTCAGCCATTCAATATGGCTGGCATGGTGACCATCTTGACAATCGTGTTATGTATACAGTCCTACCTGTTTATCTCGACATCCTCGGGCCGGAGGAAATATTGTCAACATAGGCGAATGTCGAGATAAGTGTTGGGGGGTGGGGGGGGGGGGGGGGCTGAAAAAAGATAAAATATAAAATTCGTCTGCAAAGGATGACCTGTTGTCAGTGAATAGCATTTACACTTTGAGGGAAAAAAATTGAAAATTTTGAGTACATGAAGACAGAATCAGTGTGAAATACACTTGTATATTGACAAATTACATTTTGGTTACCTTTGTGTAATAAAATCCAAATAAAAATATTGCATTGATCACATCCTAATACGAACAACATTACGATATTCAACGTCGGCATTAGCACATGGTTGAGTTGTCAGTTACATGCTTCACGTACATGTACTTAAATTGGCCTCGATTTTGGTCAGTCTGTTCTCATCTTATTGAGGTTACCAAGGGGATGGGGCTATTCACAGGGAAATGAAAAACTGTCAACAGTACATGTATTCTCCACAAATATTTTTGTACCCGATGTTATGACGAACATTAAAGTGACTGCACCAACCACTTGTTGCAGTGAAGTTCTCCACACTAAGTTTTTTTGATAATGCTTCATTGAACCATTTTGATGCTTCCTCCACGTCTTCAGTTGTAGTAGTCTTGTTTCTTCCTTTGGGGAGCGCAGTTATCTTTAACTTAGTCTTTCTTTATTAACTCAGCAGCTTTCATCCTTTCCTGGACGTGTTATTTTTAAATGAAAAAATTTCACAGACCTCTTTGCAAGATGTTCATCCCTTAACTTCCTTAACAGCCAGATATTTAGTTTCCAAAGACTGTAAATTTAATTTGCATTTTACCCTGCTGTCAGTAGCCATCGTAAATGTAAATAAAGTTAAAAACGAAACTTTTACAGCGAAAGTCACCAATCACTTTCAAAAGTCTCGGAAACGCGTAATCCGTATTTTCACGCAATTTTTATATATGGGATTCAGAAAATCACATATACAGGAGTCCTCTGTATGCATCAATTTCCTGGACGGCAAATTTAAGGGCTTGCTAGTCCTGCTTTGACCACCTGTTCATTGGGAAATTGTGTTCATCAATTTTTCGCTGTGCTGATATTTACAATCAGAAAATTCAATGGCTGAAAGACCCATAGATGTTCATGCTGTCATTGTAAGAGTACATTTGAATAACATGACCCACAAGCTAGGCGGCAAGATCAAAGACTTAACTAGCTGCAGAGTGGTGAGAAAATGTGCTGCTATGGTTTGTTTGGTGAGAAAATGTGCTGCTATGTTTTGTTTTTTTTATCCGACCGCGACATTAAAGCCTGGCGGCAAGATCAACTAATTGTTGAACAAAGTATTGGTCTTAATTGGCAGCTTGTCGACATAAACGTTTTGAAAACGAAGGATTTGTTCAAGCTGGGACCAAGGGCTTCTGTCGACATATATGTTTTTCTTTTATCTCGACGTATACATAGGCATGACAATTTGATAGTAATAGTAGACCATGGGACTGGGACTTTGCTTTTTTGTCAACATAGGCGGCTTGTCGAGATAAGCAATGTCGATATAAATGGGTAGGACTGTACTTATGATGAACAGATGGTCACATGGGTTGTCGTTCCTTAATTAAAATGTTGCCAATATGACCTTCAAGATGGCTGCCATAGACAGCCATCCTGAAAGTCTTATCCTTGCTGTCTTCAAAAGAATGGTTGAACTGATATATGTATGAATAGATTTATGTCAAACCTAGCCAGGAGTTTACAGACTTAAATTTCATCAATTGCTTTGAGGGAAATTTGAATTTGACTCACCAAATGTTAAAAGTCTAGACTTAATTTTAAGATTTATATTGGGAAATACTGGCCCCATTTTCATCAGTGTGAGTCTTAATGTTAAGTCTTCAAACTTAAGGCATTTGATTGTGAAATTTGTTGTTGTAGTTTTTGTAGGGTTTAACGCCATTTTTCAGCACACAATAGGCTATACATGGTAGTATTAATGGTGGAGGAAGAACCACCGACCCACGAGAAGATACTGGCAAGCTTTTCCACATACCCACATTGGCTGAATATGAGACATGAACCAACGCAGACAGAGGTGAGATGGCAGTGATCCATAACCGAGAGCACTTTAGACAACTCAGCCACTCGAAGCCCCGGATTGTGAAATTTATGGTCAGACTTGTATACCTAATTACCGTAGCTAGCTGGATTCTACACTTAAGTTCAGTGCAGATACAAATTTCATTGAAGGCGTAATTTTATCTAATGAATATCTTGAGGGAATGCCAGCTTTGGATTTATTTTGTCTTGTCAGTATGACCATTCAAAGAGTAACTGTGTCAGTTTTGATTTATCAAAGCATTTTAATTGCCAGTTGTAGTGGGTACATCAATTTCTGTATGGTATATGTATATTTTTTCCTTTTCCAGTCAGTATTGGGTTTAATTAATATGACTGAACAAAATTAGTGAAATATTTTCACCTTACCTTTTGAAGTCCATTTCTTCTTCACATTAGTATGATTTCACTTGAAGTAGACAACTGGAAATTTTGTTGTTTAAATCGTATGATTTATAATAGTTTGAGATATCTTTTATCAAGTCTTTTATTATATCTGCTCCTAAGTTATTAAAAAGTTTATGCAAGGTATTTTCATGTATTTCCACATTTTGGATGAAATCCCAAGACAGTTTTCACTATCACTACAAGATAATATATGATTTACAAGAATTTAAAATGAGTCACAAAGGAACAGATATGCAAATTGAAACTTCCACTGCAATTCATAAAGATACCATATTCTATCCAGCACAATGGAACTGCTGTTAAATTTTACACTCTACATCATAAAGATGCCATATTTCTATCAGAGGATACATAGAAATATTTTATGGATTTTTTCATATTTCACTTTTTGTATTCAACTGGCATCATTTGCCAGTAAAACCATTCAAATTACTTTAAAATTATCCATCTCAGAAAAAGAAGAGGCATAAGACAGGTAATTTTGGATCTTGGTTTTCCTCAAGAGGTTTTTGTCAGTGATCACATCTCAAAAGATTTTTATGAAGGTAAGAAAATAAGTTTTTCTTAATCCATGGATAACGTGTTCAGGCTGATCAAAGATAAAGACCATGGTTATTTACTATTTAAAAAGAAGTTGCAGAAGCCTGTTGTTACGTGCTTAGGCTCGAATAAACAGTAACATAGAAAGAGTGAGAATAACAAGCTTGTAAAAACTTAATAAACAATTTATTGAGCACAAATATTTTCCAGAAGAAAAAACAAACACGGTTTTAAGAATCAATTCCAAAATTAATCCAAAAATAATTCAACATATAATCCACTAGAGAAATTGCAAAAGTCCTGGTAATAAAATGTCCAAATAATTCCAAGTTCGAATCTTAGTGAAGCATCCAAGATGGAAGATGATGTCATGTGATGAAGTCAGTTCTTGGTAATGAAATTCGATGAGCACAATTATTTTCCAGATAAATAACAAAATAAATCCTCTTGATCCAAACAAATTGAAATAATTTACAATACAAGGTAATTTAAAATAACTCAAAATGACACACAACTTAGTATTCTAACAGCCCAACTTCTACTAAATAGTTAGCTCCAAAACATAATTTATATACCTGTGTTTAAGTAAACAAGGAAGGGGTGACATGATCTTCTAGAATCTTTAGAACAAATTTACGTTCAAAAAATCTCGTACACACTGTATGACCCAACTAAAAATAGAAAGATGTTTATAACAAAGCTCCATAATGTCCTTGGAGTCAACCAATCATTTTAAAAGCTTGTTTACAACTCTGAAGCCAGGTCAGAAATGAAGTCAACATCTGGTGTTTATTTGTAAAATACAAGTCATCCCACTTTTTAAAAAAAATATCTCCCAATGAATGAATCTTAAACTTAAAATGTCAAATTTGAATCTGAAAAAACAAACAATTAAAATAAAAATAAATTACTTAAATCAAATATATGTAACACTGTCAACAAATTTCTTTATATCTAGGACAGTTGCATCTTGTAGTATTCACACATAAAGCAGGACATTTTGTAGATAAAAGTTATAAGGTCTTCAGCATCATTTTGTCCCAAGAGATATGATATATCCCAATTTTAATCAATGTTGTTTAAATTTAAAGACTGAAAGAAACATTAGCTACATATGATAAGGACATATAGAATATATGTTGGGATTTGGACTGAGACAAGGAAATCCCAGTCAAGGGGATAGGATTGTCTCCTCACAAGGCGTGCTTGAGTGGGGAGATATGGGATTTCCTTATTTTGGTTCAAACACCAAAATAGATTATTATTGTTTACATGCAGCATATGAACACAAATATGATAATGAGGGCTGTGGTGTGACCAAAAGTACAAAATTGATATATGTGAGCAAGGAAAATTAACAACATAAAACATTGTGTAGTAATTAGGTATTATCACATTTAATATATGGATGTTATATGAAAAGATTTCAATAAGTAACATATTTATTACAAGAAGCTGCTTCATTTCATCAGTGCCAATTTCGAAAAACTTACCCACCCACCCACCCTGTATAAAAGATGCTCCAAATAACCATATTATTTCTCTGTCTTGGAAAATTGGCACATACTGCAGTGAATATTGGTTATGGATTAGTTTTTTGACAGATAAAAGATTCCTTCTTTTTGGTAAGTGAATTATTTATTGATAAATATTGCAGTTATATTTTGTATTCAACTGGCATTCAGTGGAGATGCTTTAAAAAAACTAGAATAAAGCATGTTTGACATAACACATTTCTGGCTGTTACTAAATTTTCTGTATCTGTTAAGAGAGTTGGGATGCTATGAAGTGTATAGGTATATAGTTTTATGTGCATGGATCAGTGTTTTCTGACATAGTTCATTTCACACAGCATTGAGAATTTTATCCTAACTGTAGCACAGTCAATTTTTAGGTAAGCGTCGTGTAGCTAACAGTATATAATTTATTTCACACATAGTATTTAAAACTAGTTAGTTTGCTTTGTATCCTTGTGCATCAGACCAAAGTGAGTTTTTGTCATTTTGTCAGCAGACTAAACTGATCAGGATGGTCTCATGACACTGTGCAAAAATATATTTTGAAAATGTTATTAAAACTGCTCAAGTAGAATTGAAAGTCCTATTTACATCTGGTTTTCATGAAAAGACATCTTAACTTCCTATAATGTCTGGTTGGTCCAAAATGAAAATGGGGCTGATCTGAGGGGAGCTTGTACCTTTTTCAAGAACATGCCAAAGCAGCCAACCAAAAGCTGATTAGGTACTGATTTTGTGACCATTGAATTGAATTACAAGTTTTAGGCTCTGTCAGCTTAGTTACCGTGTTTCCAGATGAACAGTCTTGCAGAGCTTTTTATGTTAATGGAAGCCATACATCCTATTTAATTTCTGCACAACAATAAACGTTTTTTTTTTAACAATTTTTGTTAATAACTTGCAGTTGGAGTATGGAAAAATACTTGATCAAAGGCCATGGTCATTTTGACTGAAAGAAAATCTATAGGTTCCACACATTTACAGTAACAGTTACTGAACTCTGGACAGCTTGCACTTCAGAGTAAGAATGAAACCTATGGATTTGGGGATTACAGACTAAGGTCACAGTAACTGAAATAAGACAAATTGTTTCCTCGCAATAACATTGATTATGAATCATACAAAGTTTTGATGCAAAAAAGAAGCTGATCAATGTCAAGGTCAATGTTATGACAAGTATAATCATTACATTTGCAGTAAAATATTAGGTCTATATTGAGCAACTCTGTGGCGATCTTGCACGTGAAGTATAGAAAAATCCTGTTGATTTTGGAGCCGAAGGTCAAATGACGTCACTGACAAAGGAAAAATGGCTTCTGTATAAAAAGTATCAGTTATTGACAATGTACCTTTACCAAAGTTAGAGGATGACTTGCAATATCAGGACTTTTCTTACTAGCCAGAATGACTTGCAATATCAGGACTTTTCTTACTAGCCAGGAACCAGGTGATTTACATGGCTACTTTTACTTAAAACCCAGCTACTTTAAAGAAAATTATATCCCCCTTGACGGAGGTCCCACAAACTTTCTCCTTACTTTGGCTACTCACCTTCCAGCTTTATATCTAGTGGATGGCTCTGATAATGGTAAGAAAGAAGTCTTATTTCAATTTTTATATGATTGGTACAACATTTGTTAAATTCATTTCAGTGATACCTGTCTTAAACAAATACCTACAAGAATTTAAGAACTCAGTTGAAAGCATATTATTTGATTCTTGAATATTTGTTTTCTTCTGGTGAACTAAAGCATGCTAGCTTCCTATGCAAACTTTTCAGCTGATTATTTAAAATATTCTGTGTGCTCAATTAATTAATCTTTTACATATGTGGCTCATTAGTATCAATTAATTAATATTGTATATATGTGGCTCATTAGTATCAATTAATTAATCTTGTATATATGTGGCTCATTAGTATCAATTAATCTTTTACGTCAGTGGATTATCCTAAGTTGCATTCAATTAATTAAATTTAGTTATCATAGGTTTGGAAGATTCACTTACATAACAGGTTTTAACAATTACACCATAGATTTCATCTTTTCATCTTGTTTAGGCTCTATTGTTTTAGACTTTTTTTTTAATGTGCAGAAAATAAAATTCAGTCCCAGATATTTAAATTTCATTTGATTCCATTCCCAGCTGAGTCATACTGAAGAATTATAAAAAATGGTACTAACAGCTGCATTGCTTGGCACTCACTCAGCATTAAGATTTTAGTGTTATGACTGGCCTGACTTGTGTCAGGATAATGTGAATTGGTGGAACATGTCTTCATCATGATATCTGAGTGCTAGACATCACTATAAACTGCCACACTTTAGACATTGTAGTGATATGACTGAAAATTGTTAAAGCTACGCTAAAAATCCAGATCACACACACCCCCACACACACACATACACACACAGCTGATCCCTATAAACCAAGGAGGTTAATAAATGCACTGAATTGCAGCCTCAGAGAATTAAGCAAAAGTAAGTGCAATTTGTCAGGACTGAACTTAATTTTAAAACAGGTCAGCAGAGCCTTATTCTAGTCAGATGTTATGGAAATGTGAAGGACGTAAGGTACAGGAGTTCTAAGAAATTATTTCATTAATATTATTAACTTCCTGTTTTGTCTGATTCTTATTCTTTGTTCTATTCCAGAAAGGCAGTTCCTGTAGTTAGATTGTCTCTCGATTGGAGCAGTTTTTTTCTCATCACACAGACAGTTCCTATACTCAAGCTTGCCTCTCGCTTGGAGTATTTTCTGAGACCCAATTTTTCTCCTGTCAGAAAGATGCCTCCAATAATGAAGCTTGTCTCTCCTTAAGTGTACTGTTGGAGACCATCTTGTGTCTCAGCAGGAGGACAATTCTTATGCTCAAAGTTGTCTCTCACCAAGAACATTGTTTTAGACCAATTTGTTTCCTGCCAAAAGGACAGTTTCTATATTCACAACTGTCTTTCTCCTTGAGTATTGTTTGAGAACCATTTGTTCTTGCCGGAAGGACATTTTCTATTCTCACAACTGTCCTCTCCTTGATTATTGTTTGGAGACACATTTTCTTCTTGCAGGAAGGAGTTTCTATATTCACGCAAATGTCTCTCTCCTTGCGTATTGTTTGAGACCCATTTATTTCTTGCCGGAAGGACAATTCCTGTACTCATAACTGTCTCTTTCCTTGAGTATTTTTGAGACCTATATTTTCTTCCCAGAAGGACTGTTTCTTTCCTCACAACTTTCCTATTCTATACTCATAACTATCTCTCTCCTTGAGAATCGCTCCGGTGGCCTAGTGGTTAGAACGTCCGCCCCGGAAGCAGGAGGTCGTCGGTTCGATTCCCGGCCGAGTTATACCAAAGACTTACAAAAAATGGTACTAACAGCTGCCTCGCTTGACGCTCAGCATAAAGAGGTTAGTGTTAGGACTGGTCGGCCTGGTGTTAGGATAATGTGACTGGGTGAGACATCATGCTACATGTCTGCGGCATGATGTCTCAGTGCTAGACATCACTATAAACTGCCTCACTGCAGACATCGTAGCGATATGACTGAAAAATTGTTAAAGCTACGTTAAAAATCCTTATCAAACAAACAAACAAACTCTCCTTGAGTATTGTTTGAGATTTAATTGTTTCGCATTGAAGGGTTGAAGGGATAGTTCCAATACTACAACTTATCTCATCCCTGAAATATTGTATAAACGAACATTTCTCCTTCTTGCAAGAAGGATAATTCATATACTTCAGCCTGTCTCTCTTCGGTAGTACAGTTTAAGACCCATGTTTTTGTCTCATCAGACAGAACGTTTCTATAATTGAGCTCGTCTCTTCCCTGGATTATTGCTTGTGACACTCCTTTTTCCTCACGCAGTATCCTGTTCCATAAGGTTGTTTGAAACAACCTTTGCTGTCAGTTATGTTTAATCCAAACAGAAAAATGTGAAAAGTGGACCAAAATAATTAATCCAGGAACGTATTGGTTTTTGTATGGTAACAAAACTGTGTTATGTAAATGAAAAGCTTTAATTATAAAGAAAGTCTTTTGGGTACCATAATACTGTGCAGGTGTATAGATTGGATTTAAGACATACGTGGATATGAATGGGAACTCTTTTAATTGATTGCATTTGATTTAGACTACTTTTAAATTTATTTTCTTATCTTATCCTAGGTGTCATGAATAGCCATAATTAATTATTTCAGCAAGTACTCAGATTAACAGATTTAGCAGGTATCCGGTTTGTAACTTAAAGTGATAATATCATCTTTCCCACTTACCTAGCACATAATCATTTTACATGTCTTTACTAACTCTCTTCAAGCACCATTATATCAAGAAACGTTTTTAACTATCAAACATAACAATGGAAATGTGTGTTTTTGCATGCACCCACTACCCACAAAGTGGCATCATCTATCACTTGGGTCTTGTAAGCGGTTTATGCACACAAAAAAGGACATAACAGACAAATGAAAGTTGGTTGGCATGTTTCTTACCATAAAGGAAGGAATTCTATTGTTATGCTATTTGAAGGTATTTTTGGCTCACATGGCCATAAGACCAAGAATGCTTATGCTTTCATCCTGTTTTGTCAATCTGTCAAGATTTGTCACTTTTAACTTGAAGACATATAACATTATATCAGTGTCAGCTTAATTTGTCAGTAAACATGTACATCGGAGCATATCATGCTGATTGGAACTTCTCAAAAACAGATCTTAGGATTTTGACAAAATTTGACGTAAAGCATGCAGGCATTATGGTATATAAATTAATGTTAGTGATGTAAATCTTATGTCAGATATTGGCACTATTTTGAAAAGCAGAAAAATCTTTCAACTGCTCCTCAGATGCCATGTGACAGAATTTGGTTGAAACTGACAGAAGCATTCTGGCATAAAGCCCATTCTATTTTTACACATCTAAATCTAATACCATATATGGCATCATTACTAAAATTATATTGATCTTTAAACTTCTAAAATCCTACACAAGACTTATCAATTTAACCTATAAATCCTTGTTAAACAGTTAATGTCAATCAACCTTCAAATATTGCCATTGTTACTAAAATTTGACAGACTTGTAAACAACATATTCACAACAAATGTCTGAGGGGGAAAAAAAAGAATTTTAATTTTGACAGAAAGTATTCAGATATAAAAGCCCTTGAAATATGTGCAAATGATGCCAATTCATCTTCAGATATGGCTACTTAAGCACTTTTCTCAAATCCCTGAAAAACATTTGACTTCAGATTTTGAAAAGCCTTCTAGAATTAAATCCGTTCATATTTATGCAGATAGTTCAAGCCCGCTTTTGTTTATAACCACCATAACTAAAAGTGTATAAAACTTTGGTCTAGTTGGTCTTTACATAAACATATTGCTGCTCTGATATCTTTAAAATATTTTTAATTCCTCTGAATGAATGGTCAAAACCAACATAAGGTTCTTTGTTGTAGGGTTTAACGCTATTTTTCAGCACAAGATAGGCTATACATGGCGGCCAGTATTAATGGTGGAGGAAGAACCCGGGAGAGAACCCAGTTGATCATCTGATAATGGCACAACATTTCAGGTTCTCTAGGTCAAGCTGGACCAATAGTTAGCGTGCAAACTGAATTTGAAAAATGTGATTGAGTTGTCAGGTATTTGCATGATCAGCAAAATAGTCAATGACGGTTAAAAGGAATTTGAAATATTTTTTATCATTTTTGTTTCGTTTTGTGCGATGCCATGTCAGTTGTGAAATAAAATAATTAGTGCATAATACAAGCGTGTCTTCATATTGTTTATGATGTCACATAAAAGCTCATAACAACTATGTAATTGTAGAGCTGCACTCTCAGGAACTTGTGTTCAATATGGAGCCGAAAAAGTTCATGTTTGTAAAAACCACTGGAAAATGCTGGTCTAACAAATAATTTGCTGGTGGTGACATCACTTCTACATTAGTCAAACTACCTGACATACTGAGAAGTAAATATCCTGGTGACCAGCACGTTCCTAAATGCAATTACTGAGGCTCCGGTACACAGCTTGAAATATGAATGGATTCAAATAACCTACCAGGTCTTGGTGAAGGACTTATAAATCATGACGATGTTAACGACACGACATTACCATTACAATGAACCATTCTAACAATTACAAATGCAACTCCTTTTGCTCACTTTTTGTTTTCGGAGGCGTGCGGTATGACCAGGGTCGAATACATTTGGGATGCTATCCCAAATCCTCTTTGATTTAGATTTCCCTAGCATTTATGGTTGAATTTTCATATGTTTTTATTGTTCTTGTTAATAAACAACAGATGTTCCTTTGGATGTTCTCTGCTTTCAAATTCTTTTTCTAAACTTGGTGGTCATTTGAGGTAAGATACATGGACAGTGAATATGTATCCGTGTACAACATATTTACTTTTTCACCGTATAGTAGTGTGATCGAACAATAGTAAAATTTTACATGAGCTGTTTGAATAAATTCATCAATGATGCAACAACCTAGATAGGGTTTGTCAGCCTTGGTCTACATTTTTTTAATACTACATACACAATGACTCAACCATTTTTTTTATTAATAAAGATTATTAATAAAATATTACATACACTATGTAGTTAGGACATTGTCATATCTGTCCACATTTGGATTATTGGCACGAGTGCAGTGATAGCTTGCCGGAGGAATTCCACTGCAGATGCTATGCAAAATGAAATGTTAATATCTGTGAGAATGAGATTTTACAAGAGCTTAAAGCCATATCAGTTTCAAACTGAACAAGAACGTAGCTGCTCGAGCGCTAGGAACATTTGTTGTGCTATTTAAGTTAAGAAAAGTCCACATAGCAGCTAAAACTTAAAACTATGTCGATAAAGAAATTTTACTCTCTCTCTCTCTCTCTCTCTCTCTCTCTCTCTCTCTCTCTCTCTCTCTCTCTCTCTCTCTCTTTATGCCTGAGTAAAGAAAAATGCACCATGTTTAATGTAACATAGATAACTGTTTTATAGCTTTCATATGATGTTATAAATCTTCTTACATATAGTGAGGCCAAAAATATTTCAAATGTATCAATTATTCCTTATGTGTGTGTGTGTGTATATATATATATATATATATATACATATATATATATATATATATATATATATATATATATATATATATATATATATATATATATATATATATATATATATATATATATATATATATATATATGATGGAAATACGTAATTTGGGAGATTTTTTTAAAAATATATTCACAAAGACATGTAAAATTAGAAGATAAGACGTATGTATGTATGTATGTATGTATGTATGTATGTATGTATGTATGTATGTATGTCTTGACGACAAAGCCTGTGCTTATACAAGTCCTTGTGTAAAAATTCAGTAATCCTTTATTATCTGCGCGTTTGTAAAATGATTTAGATTCCACATGTGTAAAAATGTAAATTTCAGACAAGATAAAAAAATATATCACAAAGAAACCTAACCTGGTTTTGAAGATAATAAACAGTTGTCTATTATATGTGAGCCAACGGCGATATGTACACACAAAGTACGCACTTACTTAAAGCCTGTACCTATAAATAGTGAACAGAAATCAAGTCAAGTTCTATTTATCAGAGCTGTGATTTTATTGCTGAGAAACATAAACTCTTCTGGATTATCGCATTTATGCTCCAATCCCCCTGGTCATCACGGGTCAGTTTAAATCATTTGTCGGAAAGATATCATTATATAAGACGTTTAGTCCTGTCTAAACATACGGTATTTATGGTAGGTCTAATCTTAACTCTTTCTGAAGGTAACTATGTCTTTGATAAATCTCTATTTTACTTACGTTACAAATGACCTCTAAAGCAGCAATAAAAGCCGTTTTACCCGAGAAAAAGACCGCCCTAAAAAAATATGAACGATTTCAGCACCATCGCGGATCGCGAATATAGTTCTTTTTTGTCTGTCTTTCGGTGTATTTTTTTTTCTACCTTTCTTTTAATTTGCTTCTGTCGGTTTTTACTTTCTTAATTTCTTGTTTCAGCATTCTGAAAGACTTATTCCGTCCCTAATTCCAGGATCAGAGTTCACAAGTTAATCCACAGGCAAATAGCATATTGAAAAGTAATCGACATGGATCGAAGATCCGTTATTTTTTGCTGAGTTGCTGTTACCAAAATCTCCATATAAAATCCGTTCTCCGAAATAAAAATGGAATATAACCAAATGAAAATTAAATAAAAGATCTTAAATGTATATTGTTTTGACATCATACATCATACATCATGTAAAGCCAGTGTTTAATGTTTCATGCAATTTCCTCTTGGTGAAAATTGCAGAAATTCCATTTTAGCTGATGTTGTGATCCTCGCAGTTCTTTCTCCCTTTTTGTGTTGTACTATAAAGACCAATATACAGTATCATTGACAGGGAGCCCATATATTTCGCACTGACTTAACATAAAATGCGCAAGTATGTCTACAAGCTCTAGTTCCTGTGGTTTATTTGTAAAGGTCGACTTAATGCGGTACATTTGCACATATTAATGCCGTATTGTATCGTCTTCAGCTTTTAAAACAAATTATCTTTATTTTCTTTCTTTGTTGTCATAATTAAGTTGGCTGCAAAATATAAAAATTATTTGACTTTTTAAAAAAAAGTGTCTGACTCGTGAGCTAAAAGATGTCCATTGGTCTTTGGTAAAACCATATCTTTCCGTCAACCTTATTTTCATGTGCATTTGTACGTGCTTAGGATTTTCAACATCACATTCAGCAGCGCCTAACCTTCTACCATTTTATTTTTAATCCTAGAATGTGATTAAGTATAGAAAAGGCTATTAGAATGTAAATTATATATATATATATATATATTTAAATTAAACACCACTAAAACTGTCCCATCTACATTAGAATGCTTAGCCTAATCAATTAATGGTCCCATTGTTTGACTAGGTAATACTTGACACGTGGGCGGAAAGCCGAGAAGTCATTTCTGTTCAACCCGCAATAAAGGGTTCTAAGTGGTCATCAGTGTTTCTTAGAAAGTCAGTTTACATGTGTCAGCGCTCGTGAATGGACCGATTTACGGTTTTTTACGGTAGTTTTCTTAAGCCCATTGCGCAAATGTCTGATTGTTCCAATCGTATGTAGCCAAATTATTTAGTGCTTGCTGCACTTTTACAATTGTTATTCCCCAACTACCAAAAATATGGCGAGGAAACGGGTTTTCTAAACTAACGCAAGAGAAACAACATTAAAGAAATACTTGTAAAAAGTATTTTTTAAAATGTTCTCCTTCGGTTGTGCCATTTTCAACGACGCCAAATGTATTTATTCCGTGGATCACTTTAAGTGTTGCAAACGTCCAGTGCAAGTATAAACTTCGAGATATCGAGACAAGGAATTATACTGTGATGCTTAATTCGTTTTTTCAGAGTGGATTATTCAGTAAATGTGAGGAACAGGACATTTTATTGTACAGTTCTTATGTATTCTAGTTAAAACTGTGCCAACAAATGATGTCATCTTAGGATTACAGACAAAAATTATCTACTTTTCATTTAAAACTTTATAACACAGTAATTTTTTTATATTCAAAACCGACGGCAACAACTGACTCAGCTAAACTGAAATATATATTCTTTTACTCTGGAGATATAGTAACAAAACATTTTCTGTCCGATATCCATATTTGTATCCCATTCATAAGTTACACAAAAAAAAGTACACGTGACTCTTTTCATGTATTAGGTTCCTTGACATGAGTACCCATACCAAAAACGTTTTTGTCATTTTTGCCATTTTTTGGTGTTGTGTTGTCCCAAGAATTGAATGTTGTGATCCAGGAAAAAGGACGACGTTAGAAGAGAAAGTAGAGGGTTCAAACATTGTGGTTCTGGGTACAGTATTGAAACATTATGCGGAAGCTCATAACGATATGTTTACAGCTGAAATCCAGGTCAAGTGTGTTCTGAAAGATAGCAACATCTCCGTATACAATGTAGTTAATGTGTCACATGCAGGTAATAATACTGACATAGAGCAGTCTTTGAAAATTAATTAAAATTAATAATAATAATAATAATAATAATAATAATAATAATAATAATAATAATAATAATAATAATATTATTATTATTATTATTATTATTAATATCATTATTATTATTATTATTATTATTATTATTAGTAGTAGTAGTAGTAGTAGTAGTAGTCGCTAGTCTTGATACTCATTGTTTTATATCCTGGTATATCAAGATAAGAAATCCTATGATATAGTCCTGTAAACTCCTAGAATACTTCCACAGTCACTCTAAAATACAAAGCTATTTTATTCTTCTTGTAAGATATGTTTCAACTGTATCACTGATTATTCGGAATTTATTATTGAATCTACTTAGGTCTTCTTTTAAAAAAAACATTTTAAAAAAAAACAAACAAGAACATGACGTGTGTGTGTGTGTGTGTGTGTGTGTGTGTGTGTGTGTGTGTGAGAGAGAGAGAGAGAGAGAGAGAGAGAGAGAGAGAGAGAGACAGACAGACAGACAGACAGACAGACACACACACAGACAGACAGACACACACACAGACAGACAGACAGACAGACAGACCCGTCCATTTATTATAGGAATAGTCATTCCACCACATATATGTACACTAAAACAGAAAGTGGAAATAAAACATTGATTCTGATCGTTTAAATTACAGAATTTGCAAATGTACCCGTATGTATTGACGTATGGACAGAGTATGTTTGTTGAATGTTAACTCTAGTTGCGACATCATTGGTCATTCATAAGAGAGCTTTAAGAGATTATGGATTTAATAAGAGTCCTATCAACTATATATCTGATAACTGAGATATATCTGAATGCATATTGCCAGCAGTGTATCTTTCAGTACATTTCTCCTAGAAGTATGAATATGTATTCAAAGATTACAAGTTCCAGCTAAGTTGAATGATTTTTAGTCCAGTCCCTTTCCCTTGCAAATGTATGTAATTAAAATATTTTCAAATAGCTATACAATGCAGTCAAGAGTGTAAATTTATGCAAGGTCACTAGCTGTGCTTCTCTACTTGCTAAGACCGAACCAGTTCGTTTCAGCATATTATTTTATGAAGGATCTCAGGTTTTGAAACGTTGACGACAAAAATCCAAATGTTGTTTTTTTACAAAAATTAGAAACTAATAATAATAACAAAGTATTGAGTCAATATGTTCGACTTTTTAAATGATAAAAACTGGTCAAGAATTGTAATACTCGAAACTTTGATACAAAGTATAAAATGCAAAATATTTCTGACATCATTTAAATAGGGGACATCTTTGAAAGCTATTGGCGAAGAACCACTGTGTTCTTATTTAAAGCGTGATTGCTTGTAACAAGATTGCATTTAACGTAAATATGCATAATGGATACAACAATGAAGTAAGCTCCCTTACACATCAACGAAAGGACTCATTTTGTCCGTCGAAAAGTGAGTGTGTTTGGTAAATAAGTATTGATTGGGTCATTCAAACAAAGCAAAGGTCATTTTGGTCACTTCTGCAGAAGATTTTACTCCGGTTCGCAAGGCCTGTTTTAAATAGGTTTATTCGTATTCATAAACAAGGAAATTCACTACAGGCAGCCATGGGTGAAAAACGATCTTAGCGGATTTTTGCACGTAGTTTGCGACAAAAAGATTCATCGTCGGCATGTCTAATACGTATCTAATTTAGAAAATTGGAGAAAAGGCACAGTGGCAAACATTTGCAAATTTACCGATTTCTGTCAAATTTGTCAAAACGCATTTTAATGAAAATGAGTGGGTAAGTTTACCCGTTGTTACTGTGCAAAAAACCAAAGAGAAAAATATCTGCATTATTTCAAAATATACAACATAGTCAATTTTCAAACAGTAAATGGTATACATATTTAATCATTAGGTTTGGCAGTATTTCTATGAGTTACCCTTAGGACTTGTATCTTTGTCCTTTTCCAGATATCGAATATCCATCGTTTAGTTTGCAAATAAAATATTTATAACAGGTCTAACATAATATAATTATTATTATTTGACGATATTCCAATCAATACATTATTTAATATTTTCCTCAAAACACAACACACAAGCACGCACGCACGTACGCACACACACAATATTTAAGGGTCAGTAAGCATTAGGCAGATTAAATACATTTAACAATGTATGTGTCTTTAGTAAAAATTACAATAAGTACAGATGTCAAAGAAATTTTCGCAAATTGGATCATACTTGGAATATTCATATGTATTGTAGACCTCGTTATCCGAATTGATTCATGATCTTTCGATAGACTTAGATATCGATTCAATATCCATATTAACATTTCAATCTATCAATCCATCCGCCAGTTTGTATGTATATATTTATATATTTATAACAGAAATCCTCTCTCTCTTAACAGGAAAGGATTCTGGCGGGCAGTGCTTTGATACCACTCTAACTATCAACAATACTTACTACCTATTTTTTCGCATACTGACCGAACTTGTTTGGATACCAGCCACAGAGGAAATTCCAGAGGGGTCATCAGATGCCATCCAACTCCTGACTATATGTGGTTTCTTAGTTACGGGTACACACACACACACACACACACACACACACACACACACACACACACACACAGAGACACACACACACACGCGCGCACGCACGCACACACACACACACATACACACACAGACACAGACACACACACACACACACACACATATATATATATATTGTAGTAAAATCTTACACACTGAGATGTAACACCAGAGATTAAATCAGTTTTTTAATTTTAAAGGGAGAATGGGGAGGGGGCCGAACATTTTAAAATCTCGTATCTTGAACGACTTACATTATTTTGAAAAGAAATAATACCCTCTGGTCCCTGGACGGTATTATAAACTGAAGCTGTCGAAGAAATTAACTTGCAGAACGACTAATGGTGTTATATTGTCATTTCATATATGGATATCGTCACTGTTCCATGTATAAATTGTGGAACATCGCCCTGGCAGCCGATGAGAAGTTTTAGTTATGTCACTCGTGAATAACAAACACATCAACTAGCAGCAAGGATTTATCATAAAATATCTACTTTAGACTCAGCTCTTAACAATAAATAATACACAATTGTCTTAGATTTAGATCTAATATGTGGTCATGTTCAAAATATTTATTGTCCAAAATAAGTATTTTACTGTAGACTTATGTCGGAAAATTTAGAAGTACTATGCAATTGAAAATTTGCAGACAATATGTTTTTGAATTACGTGCTACTTTTCTCTCTGCTATTTCAAAATGTATTTCATAAAGAGTGACAAAACTGTTTCGGCAATTCATGTAAAATTTAAGTAAAACTAAATGGTATAATTATTTCAGGAAATATCGCTAAGACAAATGTGAAGACAAGACCAATACTGTGATATTTATATGTAGTGTTACAAAGTACATTCATAATAATATGTGCAGATTGTTTACACTGTTTTAACAAGCAAGTCCGATAGCGTGGATGTATTCTCCAGTCTTGTCATTTGTCCAGCCATGGCAGTGAATTTGGTTATTTAGTTTGAGTCGATCGATTATAAGTTTAATGGGTGCCAAGCATATGCGTTGACATTACTTAAATTACAGGGGTTTTGAATATATGGTGCACCTGCCATATCTGGGTATGTTTTGATATTCAGACAGGTTGAATACCTCTTAAGCTCCTTGCTTTTTGTCTCTCTTGACCTAATGGCTTCAATGAAGGTTAAATACAGCCATGTAAGTTAAGAGATTCAGCGACATCTCAGTAGATTTGACGTAAGAAGCGAAGGTGACAACCCTAGCATTCCACAGAAAAAAAGGCGATTAATGGTGCCCATGGGTGCTGTCAGGGGAATACAGAATCGAAAGATTCCTTCTCCAGGGGATTATTTGTCCAAAGCGCAGTTGGGGTTTTGCTAAATTAGTGACAAAAGAGAACACAAAAATAGTGGAATATATATTTTAAAAAATAATACTTATATAGAATTAAAATGATGAAATATGCCTTACAATTTTGATACTTAATATATACATTTATTTAATAAATACTTAGATACTTGACGCTAAGAATTTTTAATTTACATGCACTTAAATGGCACTAGTGAACCGGGTGAAAATACTATAGAGCTATTTATACTATTAATGTACATGTGATAAAAATATCAGTTGTTTCTGTCGGCACCATAGCAGCCTCTCATACCATCAAAACCGAAACGAAATGTCACGTTTCATCGACAACCTGCCGAAAATAAATATAACACAGGTATTTTGCAAGAGATTAAACATTGTACACAACTGCAAAACAGGTCATAAAGACACAAAGGAATTAAAACTTCGCTAAGCTACACGTATTTTTTTTAACCAAAGGGTCATTTTCATCCACCAGTGGATGTTTAATTAATAATAAACATTGTAATATGTTTAAGAATCAAAACCAACAACGCATTAAATACGATACAATATGTGTTCCTCGTAGCAAACAAATTTACCGTATAGTGTTGAAAGGCCATTGCAACTTTGTATAATCGAGTATGCAAACAATGTAGATAAATCCAAAGGATGTGTACACATACCGTTGCAAGGAACCATATTCTTGTAGGATGCTTGGTCTAGCTTCATTTTCAATTTTTTCGTTCAGTCTAAATAAAATTCTTCACACTCCAGGTTGCTTATTATTTTGTCCCTTATTCAGGGGGTGGGGGTCCGGAAGGCAGAAATGATGACGATGAAATTTTGCACCATGTTAAATTCATTTAGAAAACGGATTAATAATACATTTTCTCGTTATTTTCATGCGTCACTAATGATTAATGAGTGTAAATATATTATTGATCTAAAGGCCTAGAATCGACGGCACGCAGAAATAGTTCTAGATGCGGATTATAGCGTCATGGGCGGAACACAATAATGTACTAATAGAATGCAGTTTGATATACCAATAGATAAATTGTTATTTAATATAAATACTTCCTACTTTTACAAATCGATGCACATGATCATCTACACGGGATGAGACTATGTTTTCCAGCTTACATTAGCCCCTGGGTCCGTCCTTGCACTCTGCATATCTAAGATGATGATAGATGTTCGGGTCGGCGACTAAACGAATAAAAACATAACTTTTGCTTTATTTTGATTGTGGATATTTTGCAAGACGGATCTAATAATATTAAAATCGTTGAGGGATGGTTGGGATACAAGAAATAGGTAATAAGTCTATGAAAAGGAACCACCAGTAGGGGCTCAGGGGGAGCGAAGCCCCCCCCCCCCCCTCCCCATGCTCCGCATATTAGGCGCTAAGAGAGCGTAACGTTTGCCATCCAAATGTAAAGTAAATTAAATTAAGTCTAGAAAGCGCTGAATTTTTTTTTTATGGAACGGGTGAGAGCTAGTTAGCTCATACCTTTACCCTCCAATTTGGCCCTGTGCTGTTAAATTCGAATGTGTTTTTGCTAGGTCATGGAACAGTAAAGGCCTGTGACGGTGCGAAATCCATGCCCTGTCCGACCACTACACCACAACCACCATCTACACGACGTGCCAAACCACTAAAGACGTCTGGTAAGTTTATAAGATATTTGATTATTAAAACGAATAGAAAAATGTGTAAATTAGTATAATATATTCATCAATATCATGATCACATTAACAACAACAACAACAACAATAATAATAATAATAATAATAATAATAATAATAATAATAATAATAATAATAATAATAAATAATTTCCTATTGGCAGGAATAGTTAGCGTATCAGGCGTGCTTTATTTAATTCCTTCAATTTCAATTGTACCGTTTTTGGCACTTTTGTCACAATCTAGAAGAGCGTTATACAATACAAAAATACAATACAAGTTTCAATACTCTACAACAGTGATATATGTGAATTGTTTTTCCTGTCATATAGTAACGGCATAATGTTTTCAGTTGGTTCCCAATTAGTCATTCCATTTCATAAGTACATGTATTTGGCCGTTCATTCTTTTGGTATTCGAAATCTAATCAACCATGGTATGTTTTCATTTTGTTTTTGTCTTTCGTGTAGAGATAACACTGTCTGCAAAACATGATTGCTCTCTTCATGTCTTTCAGTTTATAAATGACTGGATTGTTTAAATTATCGGTTTGATTATTAATAGTTCTCCTGTAATATTAGGAAAATATCCTTTCCCGAAGATTGTTTTGTATTTTTAAAATTTGCTTGTTTCAACTGTTTTAATTGTATGCGTTGTAAATATATAAGTTGTCAAGTAACCGAATAAATGAAATAAAACAGCTATTTTCTTTTGTGGGCACTTAAACTGTGGTAAAGTATATTGATATGTGGTGGTTGTTGTGTAACCATTATTTTAATTTGATAAAGCGTCAATCCATTATCTGCTTTCATTTTGATTTAAATAATTTCACATTATACTCTTTAGGATTTAATGAAACCTCTCTATCCATTATGTGCTTTCTGCAGACGTTGAGAAGCATTGAATCTATCTCATTTTCAACAAATCTTTAATTGTTTTGCAGTAATTTGTTCACATTCATCAAATTGTACGTTCTCAGGCTTATGCTTTTCAGAAACTTATCTACAGGCATCGTGGATAACATCTGTTATTTACTTATTAACATTTTCAGTCCAAGATTATTTTAAGAAAAATATATCACTGTCAAATTGTATTTGTATCTATCTTTGGTCTTTGCACGTACTCACATGTCATCATTGTCTTACAGTCAATAGTCATAATCTTCTATGTACTTAAAATTCTTCCGACGCTTGTTGTCTGATATGTAAGTGGATTGTTCAGTTCGACTTTCAGTCAATTCAGCTTATTTTATTTTTTAAATTGTTCTCAGAATTTAATTATATTTGTTTTTTGAACTGGACAGTTAGGACCATAGTAAAGCAGAATCTGCTGAAGAACATTTTAAAACAAATAACCACTTTAAATAATAATAATAATAATAATAATAACAATAATAATAATAATAATAATAATAATAATAATAATAATCGAACAAGTTCTCTCAGTACTCGAGATTTGTTTATTATCATATGAAAAATCATCGAAATGATGTTACAAATCTTAAATTAGAGACAACGGATCCTGTATATATATATATATATATATATATATATATATATATATATATATATATATATATATATATATACTATGTTGTAATTGCATGGTACTACTATGTTGTAATTGCATGGTAGTACTGGACATTTGTTTTTAAACTACATTATTTGCCTTTTAAAATATTTTATCTTCATAATTTCATTAAAACCATTTTTTTGGGGAAGTTAAATAGTGCAAGAAGGCGTATGGTTTCAAATTTTGATTTCAAATTCTACTGAAGATAACTTTAACTGTGTCCGGTTACAAAACGATTGCTTTACAAATATAACCGTGCCATTTAGAATGATAACAAAATTAAATTTACAAATCAGGAAACAGACACTGATTCCTTATTTATTATATGCTATTTAAAAGGTGTAGAAATATGAATGTTACACAAAAAATTAAGTTACCGTATTGAGCCTAATAAGTAGCAATGGCGATAAAAAAAAAATGGGTGGTAAATATTGGCGGTATGTCGTCATTCTTACAGTCAGTAATAGAAAATCTTTGATTAAAGATTCTGCGAATTTTCCTTCACATGAAGCCATTGAAAAATACAGCATGCAATGCAGGTATGTCGTCATATTATGTACAATGCCACATGAAAATTTGTACTGAAAATGCATCTCGAGTTCAAACACCTTATGGACCAGCAGCGATTACTGGAACTGCAGACGTTGTAAAAAAAAAAAGAGTTGTCCATGATATCGCTGCCTCTTAAGCAAAACTGCTACGAGCACCATGAAATAAATATCCCGGTGAAAATTACATTCCTGGATACAATTACAGTGGACCCGGTACTCGGCTGGATATACGACTTGATTCTAATAACCAACCAAAATCCCGGCGATGAACCTGTGTATAATGTTCTAGTTTCATGTCACCGATATGACTTTGCCTATAAAACATCCGTCAACGCGCGACGTAAATTGTATCCATTACGTAAATGCGATTACGGGACCAGATGCTGCAGAACAAAGAAGAGTGGTTAAAGGAGGGATAAAAGCCAAGATTGCACTCGATGGACAAAGTCCACTCGTCTCTTTCTCCGTGGCCCACATTAAATGTAAATAATATTAAACAAACAAACAACGGACACTAACAATCGGACTTAAAACTATTTTACAGTCTGAGTGAATATTGGAGAGGTAACGTCACCGTGGTCAAGATAGCAAGTGCTGAAAAGGTCATTCACGGGGCTGCTCGAACTTTGTTGTTGAAACAAACGTTGTGGTAAATTGACCTGTTAGAACCAAACATGATTTCACGTGCGTGGTTCGATGTCAAAATACCAAAAGAGGTTCATTATCTTGTTCCTTCCACACGATCATGTCCGTAATTGGCAAGGAGACTGTGCACCTTGTTCGCGTTAACGATTGTCTATGCTGCCAGCATATAAAAAAGAAACGGAGCCGCTAATGTCTAAAGATTCTGATAACGGTACAGATGCACTCAACGCAAAGAATCTCTCGGATCTGTTGCTGCGCTGTTGACCAAACACATCGTGCAAGTTCGTGTTGGAGATGTCAAGATTTAAGAACAGGTATTGTGGAAATGTTTAATCGTACACTCGCAGAACGATTATTCGAAGATCAGTACGCACAAGAATCATTAATGAGATCTCGGATGTAGATAACTAACCTCTCGAGTTGCCCAGTCCCACGACTGAGTAGCACGAGTTTTATTAGTCTTTGCAGCTCTAAACAAAAAAGTCAAACGCACAATCGGATTAAAACGAGTGAATGTGACTCGACAAAAAAGTGTCATGTTTACTCAGAAAATGGTTTCACAATCAACAACGCTTCAACCACTCGAAGACAAATTTGTCAGAAGGTGGACAAGCCAGTGTGGTTAGTTGATGTATTTACTATCTTGAAAAGTATTGATATCTCAAGACAATCAACACGTTAACGTTAGAGACCATCACGCTAGCACTAGTAGACGTGTCATTCACAATAGCATGGTAGCGGAACGCATAGGTGATTCCATCGTTGAGTATCCATTGCTTGTTATCAAGCGGGGACAATCTGTAATGCATCAGTAAACACCCGCGTAATGTTATTGGCATTGCATTATTTACCATGTGCGTGAATTCACGTCGGTCTTGAAGATATTCCACGTAGATGTCATGATTAAGATTACACCAAAAACTGTAGCTACGTTTGAAATATAAGATTAAGTTTTATTAGGTTATAAATTAAAATGTCAGAAATCCAAATGTAACGTGTATCTTGTCAATGACGTCAAATTGATCAACGCGCGTAACGTCAGGACGTAATGCCAATAACATATACAACATAAAATTATTTACATTTGCTATTTTGTAAAACATGTCATCGTGTATTTTGCAAGTGGAAAGCACAATACTGCCAAATATTGGAAGATATACATTATATGTCTGCAATTCAGAAAATAATCAGAACGAAATATGTCCGTAAAAACATTTAATACACGGAATGTGGTTCAAAGCTATGGGTAACACCCACAGTTTATGAGAATTAAACTTGACAAATCATCCTAATGTCATCAGATAGATCAACACATTGACAGTAGCGTACATTTTAAAATTAGTTTTGAACCAAATCTCTGGGAGTACAGTGGTTCCCCTTTTTTACGATCACCCCTTCCGCACCGGGAAAGTGGCCTTATAAGACAGTTGGCTATTCCAAATGGGGACTATATTTGTGAGAAGTGTTGAAAGTAGGAAAGCTACATATAACTTAAAACACTTATTATCTTCATTCAAAAGTAGCGGTAATTATTAAAATGTTCTTATTTCAAATAACATAAATTAATAGTTCTTATTCTTATGCGTGAAATGTAAGTGGGATATTGTTCGCATGCGCATTACAAACCACTGAAAAACGTTATTTAAATTGTGTTACATACCTTGTTGCATGTTTAAAATTATTCTCTTTCTATTTACTCCATTGTTCCGACTGCTTGAGAATATTTTCCTTATCTTTTAGGATCTTGTTTATTTGAATCTTCCCAATATAAAATCTTTCGGCTGGTAATCTATCCTAATTGTCGTCAAATCGAATAACTTATACTTTTTCTTCTAAAGTATTATTTCTTCGTTTACGTGATGACATGTTAAAGTTTTGTTATGATTTATTCCTCTGCTGCTAATTGTACAGTACTGCACTTTAATTTTACAGACAAAATATTTGTACACGAGAAACCTTGTTAAAAAGGAAGTGATACATGTACTGTAACGTGATGTTTTGGTCAAAGGTACCATTTTGTTCAAAGTTGATCGTTTCTATGTGTATGTGTTAATGCGCAAAATCTAATTGTAGTCTATCTGACCATGTTATGATCTTGACAATTATGTCGGTCGTAATCGTCATTTTTTAAAAACAAAACACCCGCTGTATGAAGTCCAAAGCTCTATTAAAACATTGCTGACTCCATTGCTATCTGACAGCGTTGTGATCATAACAATTACGTCAGGTCGTTCGTCAATTTGTTTTTAAAAATCCGCTGTGTCAAGCTTAATTAACTTACCAACAACCTTTCTATTGGTGTTACTAAACAACCGATGTTCTTTCAGATAATCACTGGAATAAAAATCACTGACTAAACATGGTTATGCCGTGCCCGCGGATTCGCTTGCGCAGATTCTCAACGAGTTTTCCAAACATTTAATTGTTTATGACCTTGAAAAAGTCCTTCTCAAACTTATTGGTGGCCTTTGTTCTCAGATCCGTATTTATCTGGATAGGCGGTTCCATTCAATCGTGCCGGCTAGATTCAGGGACTAGATGAAACTTGGTTACATGCATACCCAATCGCAGATACAGGTGGATGTTTCGTAAGTGCAATATATACTTGTTTTTCGTCCTAAGATTTGGTATCAGGTTGGGGAATTCGGTTTATCTGCGTCTGGATAAATTCAAGATCGCAGGCTGATACTGAGACAACCACGAAACAGCCGCCAATAGTGATTTTGTTACCAGAGAATACTCATCGTGTTCTTCATGTTGATGTTCAGGGTATTCTATGTCGACTACAAAGAAGTATATATGGTCACTGTTGATATTGTATCATTTATTTGTGTAAGAAGAGAAGCTGCCATGGGATCAATCCACCGAGACTCACAAACCAGCAACGATTACATTATGCATATTCTTAGACGTTATTGGCATCTAGATACATAATGGAACTGTTCGGGGCAGCGGGTTCACACGTTTGGTCTGTTGGCACGTCCATATCTGTGTCTTGACATTAATGTTCCGCTACGACGTGATTTCTCAATAAACAGATGCTGGTCAATGTCGGTGGGCAATTCCAAATCGAATTGGGATTTGGACAACAAAGAACCCCAATATATTCCCGGTGATGAGACGTAATGCGCAGGATCGAGCTTGTCTACGTGAATGGTAGTAACGTCACGAACTATTTCAAACACGCCAGCGAGCACCAACACATCGGTACGCATATATAGATCGTGGTAGTCGTCGATGATTTGGATTCGAATGCGTACCAAATCGTGTTTGTGTGACCGTATTCTTTGTCTGAAATATCTTCAAGGGACAGCGATGAGTAACCACTTTGATATGTTGCAAATGAGTTTTAGCACACTTGTCCAGGTTACTCATGTACTCGTACGGATCCACACGTTGTTCCTTTAGCAGGTCTATGTTTGGGGCACTAGTACCATGTGGAAAGTATCAAGGAGTGATTGCAAAGTTCTTCGCCGCTAGGTTGCTCGCTAATTTTGCCAAGGATGAAAGCTGAAACAGTACCAAATCGATAATTTGTAATTTTCCAAGTTATGTATTTTTCCATGCTCATCTGATCATGCTTATCGGTAAGTTTTATATCGAATCTACTTCTTGAATTATTAAGTGACTATTATACACAGGCAAGTTATGAAACACTAAAAGGATTTGTGTTTTGTTTGGTTAAATTCTCCACTGTAGATTACAAGAGTTGTGTACTACTCCACTGTCCGCGTCAGTGATGTGGCAGTGATCACGGACATATGTATCAGTGGAAGCAAAGGCGTCTTCTCAGATGCAGCAGTGCGTAGCTGACGAAAACTCATGAATTTTATCACCGGTCACAATCAAGTCAGCGGGTGAATAATGCTGTTGTCGAATTGATTTCGCTGTAATCTCGAGTAATACAAGAAACACCACAGCTGAGCCCTTACCGCGATACAATAATGGTGACTATGTTTGCCCGTTACACCTAACTGCCATGCAACAAAATCCGCACATTTGTTGGTCAGTGATTTGCTCTTTGGTCGTCGGCTGAGGCGCCTTGCACTGGAACGATGAGAGATGCAAAGTCCGCGTATAGATGAAATAAGGAACTGTAATGGATTTAATAATGTTTAACTTAGTTCTGGCATTATTGTTGGTTAAGAAACAGAGCGAGATTTGTTATTGATAGTTATTGCGATAACGATTCTGATCCAATTAAACCATGATTAGTAAAGGTTTTTTAACCACAATAAAGTTAACTGCATTTTTTTTTATATATAGTTAAGCATTGCGACCTGTTCGATTTTTACACTTTCGTGTCAATAATCTGGTTGTATATGGGATTTACTTTGCACCTCTGTAATAATAATAATAATAATAATAATAATAATAATAATAATAATAATAATAATAATAATACTAATAATATAATGACTTTGTATAGCGCCAAATCTTTAGAAGCTCAAAGTGCTTTGCAATATCTATAATGATATAACTACAAACAAACAACAAACACACCATGAAATTAGAAGACATACCCATATCTTGCTGGTGTATACACATGCGTTAGGGCCGTCAATGAAACGTAGAACAGAGAAAAACTTCTATGTTTGATTCTGGATCGAATGGATAGCCAGTGTAAGGTACAGAGCAGTGGTGAGTTGTGCTCTGATTGTGGTACTCTAAGGATGATCCGAGCAAAAGCTGTTGTGTTTTGAACGTTTTGAAGTTTCTGGAGTAGATTATGAGACGAACCAGACAATTGAGTTACAATAGTCCATTCTTGCAAATACTAATGAGCACACAAGTGTTTTAGTGGCATCAACTGAAAGATATTTGCGAATGGAGCTGATGCGTCTCAGCTCAAGATATGCAGTCTTGCATATGTTCATGGCATGTTGGTGCGATGTGGGAGTACCGTCCAGAGTAACACCTAGGTTTCATACTGACTGTGTGAATTTAATGTTGGTGTTGCTAATATTTATTGTTTGAGGTACAGGATGTGAGTGAGAAAGTCTTTATGTTGTGATTAGAATGGCCTCAATTGTATCATCATTCTTGTGCAGCTTGCTACATGTCATCCATGATTTCATATCAGAAATGCACCTCTCTACTCCTTGGATAGTAGCATCAACTTCAGTTTAATGGCTTGATTTGTATATTTGGGTGTCATCAGCATACAATTGGTGAGATGATGGATGATTATTATATATGACACTTGAGAGTGGGTGAGTGTATAGAATGAAAAGAACAGGCTCAGCAACACAACCCTGTGGAACACCACAACACAGATCAACTGGGCTTGAGTTTAATTCATTTGCAGATACAATTTGTATCCTGTTCACTACATAGATATTGAACCATAGTATGGTTGTATCGTGAATGCCAAATACATGCTGGAGACGGTGAAGTAATATATCATGGTCTATTGTGTCAAATGCTGCAGACAAAGCAAGGATTATGTAGATTGTAATCTTTCTTCTATCCAAAGCAGAGAGAATGTCATTAAATACTCTCAGAAGAGTAGTTTCAGTATTGTGGAAAGGGCGATATGTAGACTGTACATTGCTAACAAGACTGTTTGAATTCAGACGAGACACAAGTTTGGTTATAACAACTGTTTCTTAGATTTTTTTTTATATGAACGGGAGATTAGACGGGCGGTAGTTCTTTAAGTCGTTATGGTCAAGTGTTGCTTTCTTCTGCGGAGCTTTACAATGGCAGTTTTGAAAAATGATGGGAATTCTCAGGAGGAGAGATAGGTATTAATAACATCAGTTAGTGACGGCAATATTGGGTCTAAGCACTCAAGCAGCAGTGATGTTGGAATTAGATCAAGTTCACATGACTTTGGTGCTTTCTTCATCATGATTTCCTGTACTAAATCCATCGAGACAGGATCAAATGCTGCTAACGGTTGTCGCTGAAATTCGAATATTATATGTGGGTGGGTTCTTCTCTTTATTCATGCGATCAGGAATATTTATTTATTTATTTATTTATTTATTTATTTATTTATTTATTTATTTATTTATTTATTTATTTATTTATTTATTTATATTTTGTCGCAAAGGCATTCAAAAATGTAGATCGCCGATTTTATATAGCTGAAATTTCTAGAATGTAATGCTCATGCCACGTTCGGAAAATTAATAAAATTGAAATACGGACTTCTTAACAAAGTGCAATTATTTAATATTTGAGCAATAAAGAACAATCTTTTAAATTGCTCGTTTTTACAGGTAATCATCATCATCATCATCATTATCATCATCATCATCATCATCATCATCGTCGTCGTCGTCGTCGTCGTTTTAAGTTATACAGTAATTTTCCCACAGGTACAACTGCAACATTGGTTAAACTGACAAGCGCTTCAGCATCCAGAAACAAAGGTAAATCAGTAAATTTCTTGTGAGGTCAGCAGTAATTTGCTTCAAGGTATTAAACATCACGAAAAGTGTTTAACTTAAAGAATGGGCCTGATGTTTTATGATTTTTATATAGATTATTACATACCCTTAATAATGTTTAACATACACTTCATAATGTTTGATAATTTTATATTGACTATAACATACACTTCATAATGTTTTATAATTTTATATTGACTATAACATACACCTCATAATGTTTGATAATTTTATATTGACTATAACATACACTTCATAATGTTTTATAATTTTATATTGACTATAACATACACCTCATAATGTTTGATAATTTTATATTGACTATAACAGGCACTTAATAATGTTTAATAATTTTATATTGACTATTACAGACCCTTAATAATGTTTAATAATTTTATATTGACTATAACAGGCACTTAATAATGTATAATAATTTTATATTGACTATTACAAACCTTTAATAATGTTTAATAATTTTTTATTGACTATTACAGACCTTTAATAATGTTTAATAATTTTATATTGACTATACCAGACCTTTAAAAATGTTTAATAATTTTATATTGACTATTACAGACCTTTAATAATGTTTAATAATTTTATATTGACTATAACAGACCTTTAATAATGTTTAATAATTTTATATTGACTATAACATACCTTTATTAATGTTTAATAATTTTATATTGACTATTACAGACCTTTAATAATGTTTAATAATTTTATATTGACTATAACAGACCTTTAATAATGTGTAATAATTTTATATTGACTATAACAGACCTTTAATAATGTGTAATAATTTTATATTGACTATAACAGACCTTTAATAATGTTTAAGTGTATAAAATTGACTATTACAGAGCATATTGTGTGTCAGTAAGTCCGTCCGTCCGTCCGTCCATAAACAATTTGGTTTCCGTAATATAATTTTACTGGGAATTTTTGGATTTTGACCAGTTGTAATCTCGCTGCTTCATTAGAAAAATTACCAGGAATTACATAGGTATCCAGGTAAAAAAGATCGTCATGGATATAATTATTGTGATCCTGGAACCCGAATAAACATTCGACTTGACGAACGAAATCAACCAAAACTTTAGAGATTATCCAGTAAATGCAATTGATCAAGTATGCATCGTTCCTGATGTAACATATAAACCAAGATTTACAAGAACTACATATTGCAGACGTGACGTTGACTCATTCGTTATATTTCATAAAAAAATAAATTCAAAGAATGATTAGCTAATTGGTTGATAAGATCTGCAATGAAGATAAACTAGTATTAGGGGCCGGTAATTATTCAACTGATTATTATTATAATGGAATCGATTTGTTATAGCCCAAGAGGATATTGGAGAGGTTGAGCAGCGATTAGCAAACTTGCTAATCAAACAAATGTTACACGCTCTATTGCTGCAATTGGTTAGCACGACAGGCATTATGGCACGTTCGTCTACCACCACCTAAACAAAATTCGGTACACACATTTTGATGTCAGCATTCCAAATGAAGTTCATCAGGTGGATATTTTGTTTTTACCACATGATACTATCAAAATTCGTAGACGTCAATACGCATACAAATACTCGTTAACTTAAGGTGATGTTACAAGTAGATATAAAGAAGCAGAACTATTATCAGCTAAATTTATCAACGATGACTCTTGTGATGGCCTCAGTTGCTAGAGGTTGATCCTGACAAAGGGAATTTCTTGGTGCAGTATCATCTCTGATGAAAAAAAACATGACGTCAAAATTAGACGAAGATATACCACAAATCGTCGTTTTATGCAATCGTTGAACGATTTAATCAAACACTTTTGAACGATTATTTTGATATCAATATGCAAAGGAAATAATTCATAAAGACATGAAATTTCGTGAATGGGCTGCAAGACTACCAAGTATGATAGCTGCATTAAATAATGACATTACTCGTTTAGTTTCTATGAAACCTACCAATGCTTATCACAAAAACAAAATGATTTTTCAAAACAACCAGTATTAGGTAATGTGACTGTAATATATTTATATATACCTGGCGAACTTGTAGGTGGTAAAAAAGAGCGACTGATTATATTTGGAGTGTAATTACACACACAATTTCAGGCGTGGTAAGATCTACGGGTAGGTCTGCAATCTAAAGATTGGATTCAACTGTTACTCAACGTGGATTTGTACATGAACCATTACAAGTAATTCCTGAGGACACACAATTACCACCGTCTTCACTTAACTAGCGCCTCGACTTCGATTATATTCATGACAGGTCGGCATCCCATTTTCACGCGTATGACCAAGACTACTATCAATTACATATACGGTAGATAGTCTGGGATTATTATTTGAATATTGCCACAACATTACCTTGTTACAGCTCGCACAATGATTATTCTGTCGTTTTTTAAATGACATGATAAATTCAACATCGAGATCAAAGTCGCGTTTTGTGTCACATTGTTTATAATTAATTATTTTCCTACTACATCATCGCTAACAACTTCGTTGTTAGCTTAAGTATTTTCTGTAAAATTTACAATGATCCTCCACAACTGAGATATTCTTCTGACTCAAGACACTGCGAGATAAACTAAGTTTAAACATTCGATACAAGCATCGACGATCCAAACAACTGTATCAGTGATAGTTAATCTTAGTGATGAATGAATTGTCATTACGTATTCTAGCGTCCAGGTTGTTTTGGCTATAGCCAATGCGCTGTCAACAACACTGACAGGATCTAAAATAGTATTAATTAACACACAATATTGTTTCTCCGACGATCCCGGAATTTCAACGTCGATATTATGCCTTCGAGTATCTGTTGGGCGATAACACAAAGTTACGGGCAGTTTTGGAAGTTTTTCATAATTAACAAACTTAATTGTTGAAGTATATCACGAACTATCTTTTTTCTTGCATATATCCAATCATTTGGTCTTCATAAATTCCAAAACTCGTTTATATGTGTTTCTGAAATTATATCAAGCATTATTTTACTCTTAACTTTATTCGGTTGTAGTCTGATTAGTTTCTTAAACTCTCTTATTATTTATCAAGCGCTCTGTGATCATCAGTTATTTCCTCATAATGATCAACAAATAGTTTCAGCTATTCGTGCTTAGACAATCCAACAAATGGTAGTGGTTGACCGTCATCACCGCACCTTATCAGAACAGTATTTTTTGTTAATATCAAATCAAGAAATATTTTAATATATATATATATATATATATATATATATATATATATATATATATATATATATATATATATATATATATATATATATATATATATATATATATATATATATATATTTATATACTGTACATATTTCATCCCAAAAAAATAATCCTTGGTATATATTTCTCACCCATTCGTTCAGCGGCCAATTTATCTTCTTTCGATTGAAAGAATATATGATCAGTGCATGATTTAAAATTTCTTTCCTTTATCTCTCTTGCGAGGCTGTGTGTAAGGGTTAAAACGATCATTTCAAAATATCGAAATGAATCAATCACATGAGCTGTTTTACCAGAACCTCCAAGTCTATTAAGATAAACTGGTTTATGTCTAGTAACAGGATCATATACCGATGGCTCATGTGGTTAGAGGCCGACCGAAACTAAATTTCTGGTTTCAGCCGAAAACGAAACCAGACTGAAAGTTATAAATTGACTTTCGGCCGAAACCGAAAGTTTTGACTACACCTTCAGCCGAAACCGAAACCGAAAGATAAACCGAAGTTTACGAACACAATATTTATTAAATAGGCCTGGGTCATAATGCAATGCTAAACTAATTAAAAACGAATATAGAAGTAATCATTCAGAGCCTGCAGTAAGAGGACTTCGCTGAATGTCAAATTGCCTAGCGCCGACTGACCGACCGACAAGCAGAGTAATAGACGCAGCACTAGCGATGCATTCTGAAAGTTAAAATAGATCTTCGGCTGATGACCGAAAGTCAATATCAGTTTGGGCCGAAACCGAAAGCAAACCTAAAGCTAACTTTTTGGCTTCGGCCGAAACAGAAACTATGCCGAAAAAGGACATATGCCAACTTTATGCGCCGTAACTGAAACAGAATTTCGCTCGGACTCTACATACGATAGCTTTAATGTTTGATTATTTTATAAAATATATTTCCGAGATTTCAACGTTGGCAATTTCAGAATTATTAAGTGTATTTTCCTTTTACTCTCCATTCACCCCATGATGCATAAGTATCAATATTGGATTTTTTTCCAACCATTCTGAATAATTGTATTGATATAAAATGAATTCGTAGCGGCTCTAATAGCAAGCTCAGAAAATCTGTTTATCATCGATTATAAATTTATCGAAACTTACACGATCATTAAAAAGCTTATATGTGTAAATTGCGGTGACTTGCCTTCCGCATAATTCACAATTGTATCTAATATAGTTCCGTCAGACAAGTAAACATTGCTTAGACTCATAAATGTACCTCTCTTTGTTGTATCAGCAATTATACAATCAAGTTTAACATCGCATAATAAATCTTGTTGAATGTCGTTATGATCATCTGATACTCCTTGGATAAATGTACTGACTACTGATTTTGTTTCTATATATCAGGATTTCCATCATCAGAATAGTTCTTTGCTGTAGTAACCAAATTTGTTTTTGTGAACTGCGATATAAATGCTTTACTTAACGTATGATATGTTAGTATTTTTTTGTCGATCATATAACGTAACAATACAATTTTTTTCTGAAAAATGTCTACCAAATAAGACATGCCAAATCAGATGAAGATCTTTAGCAAATCGAATGACTCTATACAGGCGAATCCAGTCAAGTTAAAAACAGGCAAAAATGGTCTGTTTATCGTAACGCTTGTCATCTCGTGTCTTGGATGTCCAAATAGTTAATAATATTCTGAACATTCTCCCATTCCAAGAAAACGTCCTGATAACAAGTAGCCATGCCAACTGAGAAAATATCGTTATACTCGTGTTTGATATTCCACAATCTTCAAGAAATTCAAATCATGTTGGCTTCCATGAATTTGTTTTCTCTTGCAAAGTGAGCAGCAACTCACGGAACGGTAAAACAATTATTTAGTAATTGTTCAATATCATTATTTGTATATTTCTGTAATGATTATCTCTGCGCAAGATATTTCATTTTTTCGTGAAGATATTCTTTTACGATACATATTTCCATTAGGTTGCACGAATGGATCAAATTCGCGTTTTATTTTTCATATTAATACTGCCATCTGGCCTTATCAATTAATCACCATCCTCATCACTTTGAAACAACCATATTGATACAAGATCGCTTTCATTAATATTTCTGATTAAATAAAAAATATCACCGTTATATGAGTTAACAGTTCGATTTTGTGGAAATAGTGTTACTGCGTTATTCCACGCATGCACATTATGATCAATACTTTCAATCGAAGTTCCTTTTGATTTATATTTTGAATCGTAGAAACTCACTCAGGTTATCCTGTTTACTAGAATGGGAGATTTAACTTCTCTCTTAGCTCAGCAACATCTTCAATAGACGATGTTCCTTTATCTTTAACCATTTGTGCCCACTCGTTTTTCTTTTAAACGTCTTAGATTTATTAGACCGTTTCTACGTATGGCGTTCGGCTACACAATGTATTCTTGAAAATTCCATTGATTTTAGATCGTGATTTATCATTTACTGGGTACATTGCAAATATAACCATGGTTACAGGATACGCTCGTTCATGATACGGTTCGCCAATACCAGTTAACATTCCTGGTCTGGAATGTCTACTTAGTAAAGAAAGTTTTGTTCATTATCAAGGACATGATCATGTTTGTTGCGGATACTCCAAGTATTATTGTCTGTTTCTGCTAATACGGTAAAGTTTACTTTAAAAAGATATCTTTGATTTTCGAAATAAGGAATGATCATTGCTGCTCGTTCGTCGTTCATTGTAGCAGTGATAACTTCGTCAGCATCATTGGCAATGACTTCATCACTGCATATGATTTTGAATGTTGACTACACATGAGATTCTCCATCGTTTACGAAATTTTTTCTTGGCGCCACGAATGCTTTCAATCAGATGATTCATCGGATCAAACAGAGCTCGCCTCGGTAAGTCAGGGTTTCTTTTGTCAAGGTCAAATAGAGATCTAGGATGTTTAATCTTAATCTCAGATAATATCTGAAACACCTCCATATTATAAATAGAACAAATATTTAAATTTAAGCATATATATATATATATATATATATATATATATATATATATATATATATATATATATATATATATATATATATATATATATAAGCTCTCACCGAAGTGACATATTACGACACCATTGACTCCAAGTGGGCTCACCTCCGTGACTCTGTGACAACTCAGCCATCATAGCTTACGGGAAGAGGGAACGGAAAAATGTCGACTGGTATGAGGCAAACTGGGAGGAGATGTAGTCCATGACTGAGGCAAAGAGGATAGCCCTCCTAGCCCAAGAACATTGCAAGCACTCAGGAATGCAAGGAAGAACGCCCAGAAGACTGCACGCCACCGTGCCAACGTATACTGGCTTAACCTTTGCAACAGTATACAGACAGCTGCCGACAACGGGGATGCAAGAGGAATGTATGAGGGCATCAAGAAGGCGACAGGTCCCTCCATATCAAAGACCGCCCCCCTCAAGACCAAGACAGGTGAAGACATCACAGACCAGAGCAAACAACTGCAGCGATGGGTTGAACACTATCTCGAGCTATATGCAACCCAAAACAACGTCACTGACACTGCCCTGGATGTCATTCCAGACCTGCCTGTCATGGAGGAGCTAGACACACAGCCCACCATGGAAGAGCTCGGAAAAGCCATAGACTGCCTTGCCTGTGGGAAGGCTACTGGAAGCGACGCCATTCCGCCTGAAGTCCTCAAGAGTGGGAAACCAGCGCTGCTCCAGCCGATACACACACTTCTCTGCTTCAGGGATACATCCCACAGAACATGCGTGACGCCAACATCGTCACTTTGTACAAGAACAAGGGAGACCGTAGCGACTGCAACAACTACAGGGGCATTTCCCTCCTCAGTGTTGTCGGAACGGCTTTTGCCCGTGTTGCCTTCGCGCGCTTGTAGATCCTAGCCTCCCGCGTCTACCGAGAGACCCAGTGTGGATTTCGAGCCGGCAGGTCAACTGTAGACACGATCTTCTCACTACGTCAGCTGCAGGAGAAGTGTCTTGAGCAGCAGATGCCCCTCTACATCGCCTTCAATGGACCTGACAAAGGCATTTGACCTGGTCAGTCGGAGCGGACTCTTCAGAATCCTGCAGAAGATTGGCTGCCCCCCCCCCCCACGTCTACTTGCTGTCATCATGTTATTCCACGAGAACATGCACAGCACAGTATCCTTCAATGGCGCAACATCAGAGGCCTTCCCAGTAATCAGCGGAGTCAAACAAGGCTGTGTGCTGGCGCCGACTCTCTTCGCCATATTCTTCTCCATGCTTCTCCAGTATGCCTTCAAGGGATGCAGAGATGGAGTGTACATCCATACCATGGCTGACGGAAAGCTGTTCAACATCGCCCGTCTCCGTGCTAAGACTAAAATCACAAAGGTACTCATCCGTGAATCGCTTTTTGCCGATGATGCAGCCTTGACATCCCACACGGAAGATGGACTGCAGCAGCTGGTATGCCGCCTCTCCAACGCTTGCAAGGACTTTGGACTGACCATCAGCTTGAAGAAAACAAACGTCATGGCGCAAGATGCAGACTCCCCTCCCTCTGTCACCATTGATGGATACAACTTGGAAGTTGTCGAGACCTTCACATACCTCGGGTCCAACATCTCCAGCTCACTCTCAATTGATTAAGATGTGAATGGTAGGATTGTCAGGCAACTGCAGTGAGGGCCAGACTTAACCAGAGGGTATGGAACAACCCCAACCTCACCGAGAAGACCAAACTGCGTGTCTACCAAGCCTGCGTGCTCAGCTCACTCCTCTACAGCAGCGAAACATGGACCACTTATGTAAGTCACGAGAGAAAACTCAACAGCTTCCATCTGAGATGCAGGACAAAGTACCGAACACAGTTTCTTAAACGCGCCAACATCAACAGCATGTTCGCCATTCTCAGTGAAAGGCGCCTTCGCTGGCTCAGCCATGTCAAGAGAATGGACCCGGGCCGCATCCCTAAGGATATATTATATGGGGAACAAGCAGAAGGTACACGACCAACTGGACGTCCACGCCTGCGCTACAAAGACGTTTGCAAAAGAAACATAAAGACGGCCGACGTCGATGTCATTAAATGGGAGAGCTTTGCTAATGACCGTCCCATCTGGCTCCTAGCTGCCAAGCAGGGAGTTAGCAAAGCTGAGGATGACAGAAAAAGGAAGCATGCTCAAAAGAGAGCCAGAAAGAAAGAGCTACGCCATCGTTTCACGTAGACGGACGGATGCCAAGGATATATATATATATATATATATATATATATATATATATATATATATATATATATATATATATATATATATATATATATGCGAGCAGGCAGGTCAACTGTAGACATGATCTTCTCACTACGACAGCTGCAGGAGAAGTGTCGTGAGCAGCAGATGCCCCTCTACATTGCCTACATAGACCTGACCAAGGCATTTGACCTGGTCAGCCGGAGCGGACTCTTCAGGATCCTTAAGAAGATAGGCTGCCCCCCACGACTGCTCGCTATCATAACATCGTTCCACGAGAACATGCACAGCACAGTGTGCTTCAACGGCGCAACATCAGAGGCCTTCCCAGTCAGCAGCGGAGTGAAGCAAGGATGTGTCCTTGCGCCAACTCTCTTTGCCATCTTCTTTTCCATTCTCCTCCAGTACGCCTTCAAGGAGTGCAGCGAGGGTGTGTATATACACACCAGGACTGACGGAAAGCTGTTTAACATCGCTCGTCTCCGTGCAAAGACTAAAGTTACAAAGGTTCTCATCCGTGAATTGCTCTTCGCCGACGTTGATACTGATGTAAATGGCCGGATTGCCAAGGCATCAGCAGTTATGGCGAGACTGAACCAGATGGTCTGAGACAATCACAACCTCACCGAGAAGACCAAACTGCGCGTCTACCAGGCATGCGTGCTCAGCACACTCCTTTACAGCAGCGAGGCATGGACCACCTACGCGAGTCACGTGAGGAAACTCAACAGCTTCCATCTGAGATGCTTGCGGCGCATTCGTCGTGTCCAGTGGCAGGACAAAGTTCCCAACACAGAGGTTCTGAAATGCACCGGCATGAACAGCATGTTCTCCATTCTCAGCGAGAGGCGCCTTCGCTGGCTAGGCCATGTTAGGAGAATGGACCCAGGCCGCATACCCAAGGACCTGCTGTATGGCGAGCTAGTAGAAGGTGCACGAACGACTGGAAGGCCACGTCTGCGCTACAAAGATGTCTGCAAAAAGCACATGAAGACAGCCAACATCAACATAAACAATTGGGAGAGCTGTGCTGACGAGCGCTCCGCGTGGCGTCTTGCTGTCAGACAGGGCACTCAGAAAGCTGAGGAGATGAGAAACACAAACCTCACTGCAAAGAGAGCCAGGAGGAAGGCGAACCAAAAACATCCTCAGCAAGCATCAGCATACACCTGCAACAAGTGCAACAGAGACTGTCACTCAAGGGTCGGACACTTCAGCCACTCGCGAAGGTGCAGATAGGAAACCCAAATCGGAAGCTACACCATCGTCTCTCGAAGACGGACGGATGCCAACGAATAATATATATATATATATATATATATATATATATATATATATATATATATATATATATATATATATATATATATATATATATATATATATATATATATATATATAATGAGTCAAACTAACAATAAGTGTTGATGGCTAATGATAGGCTCTACAATTCCTTGTAACAAAGACTACGTAAATGATATATGTGGATTTCACCTACAAAGCGTGCGATGCGCATTCTATAATCAAAACCGTGTTTGAAATGCGGTGTTTTAGTTAGAGGAGAAACACGGTTGTATGCTTTGTGGTGGTAATTACATAGTTAAAAAGATATTATGATAAGAAAATAACGCAAACAGTGACAAGGTTATAAAAAGCGCTGAAGACTATCTATTTAAATTTTCAAATTAATCATTTAGACAAGTAATATTATTTTATAAAACGATACAAAAAATTTGTAAAGCATCAAATTCTCAAGAATTACGAAGCATCTCGTGATTGGTATCATCAGGAACTGTCTACTAAAAAAGCAGTCTTTTTTTGTTTGTTTCTTTGTTAAATTAGGATTTTAACGTAGCTTTAACAATTTTTCAGTCATACCGCTACGATGTCTGCAGTTAGGCAGTATATAGTGATGTCTAGCACTGGGTCATCATGATCCAGTCACATTATCCTGGCACTAGGCCAACCAGTACTAACACTAACCTCTTAATGCTAAGCGTCAAGCTGTTAGTACCATTTTTGTAAGTCTTTGGTATGACTCGGCCGGGGATCGAACCCACGACCTCCCGCTTCCGCGGCGGACGCTCTAACCACTTGGCCACCGGAGGGGTAAAAGAAACCCACCAACAAAACAACAGTCGATAATGTCATTTATACTAGTTATCTCATGTTCAGTAGTGGGGTAAATAAAATGTGTAATTGTCATAGGTGTGTCTACGAATGTTTAAATAAATTAATCAAAGGTGGTCTTGTCAGCGATCATATTAATTCAGATAAAGAAAAAGCTATTGGATCAATTTACGCGTTGTTACACAAAGCGAGAATAACAAGTTCGAAAATGTTGGTCACAATGATAATAGTGCAAAATTAGTTGTATCTATAGCTGTAGAGACAAATGGCAAACTAATATTTCATTCGATGTATCCAGCTGGTGAATATTTCGATATCTGCAGGTATTCAATATGTTATGTCGATGTTTTCGAAAAAACTATAATGAAAAAAAAATTATTGTTTAAAAAAGGTAACTGTGTAAGGCATCATTTTTTTGGTAGAGAGTGATAAAAGAGTTACCTCGCTTGTTACTGCGTACATCTGTATGTTGTTTTTTTTCTCATCGTATTTAATTAAATACAATAATTTAACCATGTGAGTGATAATTATAGTAACATAGGTCAAGAAAATGTTTTAATTGCCTCTGTTCACTCCCTAGTACACAATTCCAATCTGACAGAAGAAAAATTCTAGTCTATGCAGAACATCTGGAAACTGCCGTCTGGAAATATCCATCATTCTATAACATTCTGGAAAATCACGGGATTTAGTTATTCTAGAAACCTCCGTCTTTAAAACCCCTTCATTTTAGATCTTTTTAATTTCTTATATCATGCAACCTGGATTTGTGTATTCGGGAGTGAACAGCAGTAAGTAGAAACATTGATTTGTTGTGTCTGAGCTATGCTATATCATTGTTGTTTCTGCACTATACTGTATAATTGTTGTATCGTCTTTTTTACAACCTTAGGCAACGGTTAAGAATACGTATGTTGAGAAATGCGTCTCGCTTTCACTCGCGATTCAACAAATTAAATAAAAATTATCTCACGAATATGAAACAAAAAAGGATATCACTACATTACTTCAGAGAGTGAAAACGAAAACAGTGATAGATTCATTTGGTGATTGTGAAAGGGAGAGTAAGAAGCGTACCTTCAGCCTTGAATCCGAATACAGAATAAAAATATTTTAGAATAAATATTACACGCGCTATTTTTTTCCTGAAATATTTATTCAGATTATATTATTTATTCAGATTATAATATTTTTATTCTGATATTATTTATTATGTTTTTTTCGTTCTCATTAGAATTTTCCTTTTACTTTTATTTTTTTTTACCCGAACAAATTATGAAACTTAACTGATTTTCATTATTTTAGTACTATTTAGTGAAAGAAACTATGAAATTTAACTTATTTTCATTCATTTTTAGTACTATTTACTCTCAAATTATGAACTCAAACTGATTTTCATTATTTGTATTATTATTTATCCTATCAAATTATGAAATCTAACATATTTACATTATATTTAGCATTATTTTACAATCACATTAACGTAAAATCAGTATACAAAAATATTATATTGTATTTAATTGTTATTATATAATTTTTTCGATGAGATTTCCATTACTATGAGAATCAATATACGTATCAATTTGATGAAATTGTTTGATAATCTAAAACATGATGGGTAATATATACATTAATCTGAAAGAGTTAGATAATATTTATTTAATCTGATCAAATTATATACAGGAATGCGCAAAATTCAAACTCTGATCTATATCAAAGATAATTACAGAAATACCTTCTTACTGCAGTTCATTTAACTGTGTCAACAAAAAAAACTCTTTCCGTATTCATCAATAATTATGTAAACACTATATTGTTCTGCACCGACTGATGGCAGGGTACATATTGTTCTGAAAGCATTTTTGAGTATGTACCTCTTCGTTGTTTATAAAAACCCTCACGTGTTGGTATAATATCACTTTGATTAATTTAAAAATCGCCAACTTTGACTCTTTATGATGAAAATCGTTAAGATTTTACGAAGAAAATTTATTGACAAAACATCACACCTTATATATAGTAAGTGTCCGCTTTGGTCATTAAGTTGAAATTGTATTCTTGATAATAACGAATTATGGCATCTTAGATAAACAAAAGGAATTAATGGATTATTCTACAATAACAAAATCCACAAGGAACTTGCGGAGTAAACATATACAGAATATAGCCTTTCTCAGCTTGATTTGATTCTTCAAGATTTGCTTGATAAGTTGCTATCAATTACGTTACATACAAGAGTGACTGCAATAGTTGATGTCATATTAACAATTCCTGGTGAAATATGCCTGCCGACGCCGTATAAATCATTGTCATATTTGAGAATATCTGCTGGTGGAGCTATTTTTCTCCATGACTCAACGGTTTGTGGAAAATATTAAACGATAAAATTTGTTGAGTTCTTCGCTGTTAAATTCTGGCAGTGTAAATTTTAGTAGATTTTCTTTAGTTATTTTATAATGATTGAAAAACATCTACTAAAGGGTTGTTGTACGAGGTTTTGTATAATTATCACCGAATTCATTGCCAAGGTAAATCACATTTACAATGAAAGTTTTATTGATAGATTTAGATATGATTTAGCTTCATTTATATGTCGATAAATTGCGACGATTTGTTGTTTTATATCATCAATGTAGTGCTTGGCAATGCTGGAAAAGTAAATTTCGTAGTTTGTTAATTGAATGTCTAAAGTCAGAATTAATGGGATCAGAATACGATCTGATACATTTTTCATAGATAACTGGATTCATTTTTTCATCATAGGTATATAGTTGCCCCACTATTTTAGATATTTCTTCACCATCAGGAGCTACATTTAAATACCATATACCAACAGGATTTTTCCATTAATAATTTTCTCGATATTCTGGTTTATTTATTTTTTTAAATAAAAATTCATCTGTAATAAAATCCACTCGTTTTGGTTCTGGTGGTTCTTGATGTTCTGATCGAATTTCAGGTCATCTAAACACACTTCGGGTTGTTGATATAAGAGAGTTTATTTCAATCGCAGATGATAATGTTGGTGTACGAACAGAAATGGCTATTTTTTATGTGTTTCCTGTTATAGATTTATTCTGCGCTGAAATTCATTTTTTGTTCGACTTGATACCTAGCCGTTGGAATAGCAACAATCTAACAGTCACGGGTTCGATCTGGTTTGCTCTTATTTGCAAATACTAATGAATTATTTAGTTGTAATCCACCGAATGCTTTTGATCAGATATTTGGCCAACTATGATATACTCTTAATTTATCGTATTGGTATTGCTAAATTTAAGATTGGTCGAGCTTGGTGGTATCTTCGTTGTTTTTTTTATTGAGTTCTATTAATGAGGATCTGTTGCAGTAGTTTTTGTTATATCGATGTTATTATTATTATTATTATTATTATTATTATTATTATTATTATTATTATTATTATTTCGTAATCAGGCGTAGTTATTACCTCGTAAATCTTAATAATTTCTGCGAAATCAGTATATGATATTATTCCATCACTGAGACTTTAGAATATGCTAGCGTCGCTGTATGCAACTTACTTATACAATCATGTACTTTTACATTTATACATGTTGATATTTTTGCGATGATATGAATATACTAACATTGTTGTTGCAGCTGAAACACAAATTGTTAGAAGTGCTGGTGCCATCGCTATAGATGGTATTATTATTGATAGAAAATAGGCCGGTTCCAGTGATAACAGCTGAGACCGAATACACTATTATATCAACAACTACACGCCTGATATATTTTTTACTTTTACTGAGCGATAGGTTTTGTTTGGTTTTCCATTCACGCACCTGATTGTACATATACTGTTGCAGGTTGATTGGACAGCTCATTATTTTTAGTAGGTGGTAGTTTAGCAAGTAATTCAAAACATCAATGATAAATCAAGCCGTGTCTTTTTCTTCAGGTTCCACTTCAAATATTACTCTGTCGTTTTGGTTTAGTAATATTAACATAGATCATGAAGATTCAGTTCGTGGATAGCGCTGTGTAAATGTAGTGGATACCATACACATTTTAACACCTAGTACTGGAAACTTGTATATACCGGTAACCTCAGCGCGGTGTTTGAGCTGTTGGTTTCTTCAAGGTCATTCCGGTAGCGGTTCCAACAGTTTCAAGTGCAGGTGCTTTGCAACAGCTAAAGCAGCAGCCGCTATTACTGCAAGAAGTGGAAATATACCACCTGTTTATATTAAATCTTTAATGGAACCCGGACAAAAATGAAGTTTAACTGTTTTTTTATTCTAAAGCTTTGTTAAAATGTTTGAGCTGAGTTTTAGTTTATGCTAATTTGTTTGGACCACCACTAGCAATTTGAACTTTCTTTAATTTTAGTTTTGTTCCGCATTTACTTGCATGTTTTGATTGTAATTTTTGTTATGTAACCAGAAGTCAAAGTAACATTAACGTGACTATATGACATTTAGAATATCATTAGCGAATTAATTACATGTGTTCTACAAGTAACATTGTGTTTTCGCTTAGTATAACAGCCATTGTTCTGTAAACACCAGCGAGTAGTCGAGCTCCATGAGCTCGGAAGCGTATATCATGGACTGAATGAACAAATCTAAATGTTCCAAGAAAAATATACCGGATATAATATTGTCAAATCTCGCTGAAATATCTTCAAACCAGTACCTATATTTTGATCACGTCCCATAAATGTCATCAACGATGATAAGCACGTGCAACGTGATCATTTTCAAAATTTAGCAAAACTTGTTCAAAAGGTTCTTATTGGCCATTTATTCTCAAAGAAACCTCATAAACTCAAAGTATGCCAAACACCATTGGATTTGGTTCCTGCGAATTTTCTCTGTCATTTTCCTGAAACGCAATGAATACACGTCGTGGTGAAGAAACATCTTGCCGTTATGCTATATGTAATGCAAAAAATCCAGCAGCATTATTCTAAGTATTATCTGTGGTCATCGTTAACAGTGATAATATTGATTTACCTCCTTGAACCATGAAAAGAAAGTAATTTGTGTTCTTCAGCAAGTGATGGAGTCATTACTGGCATCCACAGCGACATTTGTATTAATCTTACTTGACCTGTATTAACTGCATTAGGTCGCCAGATTGCATCATTGTCGGTGGCTTTTCATAAAAGTACCACGGTGTGTTGAGCGACAAACATAGCTTTTCTAACATTTCTAAAGAATCCAAAGATTAGAGTTAGTGGAATTGCACATGAAAATTTTCTTCTCCATTTAACATTGATCTATGTGCGGAAACGCCTCGCGTATTGATGCAACATCAGTTCAAGCTGCATTCATTGTCACGTTTTTGACTTCTGGTTGATCAGTTGTATCTGTTGAAAACATTACTGAATGACCGACTGACCTCGAGTAATCATCGGAATATCTTGCCAGACCCAGTATCGTTGTAGTAACATCAACATTTTTGAGACACGATTCAATATTGTTTTCGTCAATCACGTACGTGACACTGTTAAATAATGCCATAACACCATTGTTAAAAAAAAACAGATTGATGTAAAAGTCCATATGCTGTATCATCTGCCTTCAAATTTCTACTTCTGATCTCAACAAATGCCTCAGCAGGCAAGAACTATCTACGTGTATTCTTGAACCTGTAATTCGATTACTCCACGTACGGTAGGTCCACGTGCATCATAAAAATAAAATTGATAATCACACACAGATTAATCTTTAAGAACTGGCGCATCCATGTCAAATGCTAGATCATATATATATATATATATATATATATATATATATATATATATATATATATATATATATATGTTTAAACATTTTATTACATTTGTTATTGTCTAACTTTCAGCTTAGCAGTTATATATTTTTGTCTTTTTCTGATAGTGGTGCACTGGCCAATTCCGTTGTTGTTTATTTACAGCTTGTTTTATTATTTTACCAACATTTGAAGGTATCACTTCAGTACTGGCTAATTTTACTGGTTGAGGTTTTCGTCGAATTTAATCATATTAATCCTCCTTAATCGCTATAAACGGTGTACCGGTAACATTACCAACAGCACTAGGAGCTTTAACATGAACAATGTCAATAGCTTTAATTCCTAGTTGTTTTGCAATTGATATTGATATTGCTTTTGGAGCTATTCTTCTAAATAAACCCTGAGCAATATCATGTAGTCCATCACCGTAGATCGCTTTGTATGTTGGTAATCGCGAATTTATCACTCTAACCATGATCGGTCCTCGTTGAGCATTATGAATAATCATCTTATTTGTTATTCATTTATTTAATCACTGATATTCATCAACAATTTCATCTATTAAAGATCGATAGACATTAATATCATTGATAACGCCTGTAAATAATCTCTGACAAATATCAGGAGTTATTTCCAGCACGTTTTCCTCCAGTCAGAATTTCAAACAGTTCAACATCGGCAAGGACGCTGTTGGGACATGTATGAATAAGACCATGTTCTGGAGTAACAAGACCACTTCCAGTTTTTTCTTCTGATTTATTTTTGGTACTTAGTAGAAAGAATTTTCTCCATTTTTTAATATTTTCAGATTCCAAATCTTCCCTTTCTTTTTCATTTACGGCTTGGATTGGTTACATTGTTGGTGATTTTTCAAGACTTTTTTTTAATTATCCCATCAATAAATTCAATATATATATTTGATTTATCCATTTCGATCTTATCAGCATTGTAATATATTTCGTAAATACAATTGTACCAGGATTCACGTTTTACAATAATAAATTATAAACGTAAGGTTTCATAAATCATTTTTATTATCATATATACGCTCGGCAAGCTCAGGTAATCCCCCACCTCTTCACTATTTTTTTATGTAGGAAATACTCGTATCAGGAAATGTATCATTTGCTTTAGATCTGATTTGTGTTTGTTCTGGGTTCTGTTATAAGGCTTTTATATCACCTTAGCACGGTCGGTACCTTCAAGTATTACTTCCTTGACTCTGCCAATTGGTTGATTAGCAAATATTTCAACATGTCGTTTTTGTAAAAGTCTTTATGTTTTCTTAGTTCTTTCGAGGGGAGGGGGTTCTAGTTACTCTAGCATATTGTTCAGTAGCTTCTGTAACTCTCTCAGTAGCCTCACTTACTGGTTTAAATAATTGTCTGAACATTCTGCAGATTCCACCTGAGACTCCTGACGTTCTTGTATTTTTGTTTGTTTGACGGAATCACGGACGGGAAGGAATTTCTTACTTGCATTTAGTCACCCTCGAGCTAATCTAGCTGTGTAAGACTCGATAAATGACGCCATTTTTGAGATATAATACTGTTGTAATTACACATTTATTGCATCAGAGAGGGTGCGACCTCGATGAAACGTCCGAAAGGTAAACAGAACGCACATACAAATTTTGAAAAACAATATGATAAAAGATAAGTAGCAAAATAAGCTAACTATCAGGATTCCACAACTCCCTGAACACACTATACAGAATTAAATCAATACCTTATATGTCGTGTATAATCTTACATTCAGTTTTCCAAAGGAAGACAGTGATGCTATTTCCATGTAAAACAGTTGAACTAATCTTCAACCTAATGTTCAAGTACCGTGGTGAAAGAGTTATCTATAGCTCACTACAAAAGTAGGTTTGACCTATTTCAAGAAAATCAGTATAATATAAAACTCTCTGCGACTGAAAATAGCGACAGTAAGTCGCAGACAAATTACTGGAAAGGGCCAGATTAAGGGTTTGAGTGGCCTAAGGCTACTGAAAGTAGCGTCGTTGTTTTTTTTTTTTTTTATAAGGAATTATAGCTTTGCAAAACACGAGGGCCTACGGTTGTAGCCTACTGGCATAGGGGTTAAGCAAACTGAAAAAAGAAAAATTCGCATACACAGATTCACGGCATATTTTCCGATATTTTCCGATAGTGTACATACAACGAAATTCTTAAATTAAAGTCAGTCCAATCAGTTTTAATGTTGTTAAATGCTTCTTTTTATGGGAGGGGATCTTTATATAGTTCCACGGTGAGGTCGAACTGTCTCAGGTGTGGGTACATTGTTTTTGATTGACGGCTCATACAACTAGAACTAGGTCTATACGACTGACCGAGGACAATAAAAGAAACACTATAAACACTCCCATCACATAATGTTACCAACTTACTTTAAGTCTTGATACCAACATTCTTGTTTAAATGTATGTATCCAATACAAGCATTATGCCTGTATATTATACCATGGCAATATCTCATATTATCTATACAAGACTGATTTATGCAGGTCTTTATTGTAATATACCTTGACAAACATCCCAAACCAAGCTAAACTAAATTGACTTTATGCAGGGCTTTATTGCAAATAGCACCCAGAAACATCCCAAACCAAGCTAAACTAAATTGACTTTATGCAGGGCTTTATTGTAATAAACACTGACAAACATCCCAAACCAAACCTGACAGAACTGACTTTATGCAGGGCTTTATTGCAAATAGCACCGAGAAACATCCCAAACCAAGCTAAACTAAATTGACTTTATGCAGGGCTTTATTGTAATAAACACTGACAAACATCCCAAACCAAACCTGACAGAACTGACTTTATGCAGGGCTTTATTGCAAATAGCACCGAGAAACATCCCAAACCAAGCTAAACTAAATTGACTTTTATGCAGGGCTTTATTGTAATAAACACTGACAAACATCCCAAACCAAACCTGACAGAACTGACTTTATGCAGGGCTTTATTGCAAATAGCACCGAGAAACATCCCAAACCAAGCTAAACTAAATTGACTTTATGCAGGGCTTTATTGTAATAAACACTGACAAACATCCCAAACCAAACCTGACAGAACTGACTTTATGCAGGGCTTTATTGCAAATAGCACCGAGAAACATCCCAAACCAAGCTAAACTAAATTGACTTTTATGCAGGGCTTTATTGTAATAAACACTGACAAACATCCCAAACCAAACCTGACAGAACTGACTTTATGCAGGGCTTTATTGCAAATAGCACCGAGAAACATCCCAAACCAAGCTAAACTAAATTGACTTTATGCAGGGCTTTATTGTAATAAACACTGACAAACATCCCAAACCAAGCTAAACTAAATTGACTTTATGCAGGGCTTTATTGTAATAAACACTGACAAACATCCCAAACCAAACCTGACAGAACTGACTTTTCTGCAGGGTTTTACATGAAGCTTTACACAAAGCGTCATACATTTTCCACAGAAAGTCTCACACTTATATTTTACGCCCTGACCCCTCTGTAAGGCTCTACACATAGCCTGCTTTTGGTATGGTATTAGCTCTTTTCTACGTACATGTAATTCATTTAGTTGATAGATATAACAACCAGCATATCCCAGTTCTTCTTTTGATACGTATCTATTCCAGATGACAAAGTGGAGTCAAAGGATAATAACGTTGGTGCAATCCTAGGTGGAGTTCTGGGTCCCCTAGCAGCCGGTGGCGTAGCTGCGACTATATACTTCTATGTAAAAAACATGAAGAACAAAAAAGTATCTGTCACAAAGCCGCAAAAAGGTAATATTAAACCTACGATCTCGCCTGTATATACTGTGATCGGAACTTAGTTCATGTCTGGTTATTTAATTAATGATTGGCTAGTTACTTTTTAAAAAAAAAATAGTTTTAATAGTAGTAGTTCGGTGAGTTAAAGATCAGACGTCTGTCTATAAAGCCATATGTTAAAGCATCAGTACCGTATACTGTCTGGTTGCTCAAACGTATATCGAAGGCGTATTTGTGTGTGAGGTACGTGTGTGATTTGGATTTTTAACGTAGCTTTAATAATTGTTCAATCATATCGCTACGATATCTGCAGTGTGACAGTTTATAGTGATGTCTAGCACTGGGGCATCATGCCGCAGACATGTAGCATGATGTCCCACCCAGCGACATTATCCTAACACCAAGCTGACCAGTCTTAACACTAATTTCTTAATGCTGAGCGCCAATCGAGGCAGCTGTTAGTACCATTTTAAAAAGTAAGACTCTGCCAGGGATAGAATCCACGACCACCCGCATCCGAGGCAGACGCTCTAACCATTAGGTCACTGGAGCGGTCTTAAATCAAAGGCCTAAATACTATCAAATGATGGGCAGGGCTAGGTAACGTCAAATAAAACAACATTTAAATTATAAACATTTTAATTTTAATGGTTGTTCTGGTTTATGTTAAATTTTACATACTGGCGAACCTTTATAGCAAACGCTTTGATTTACCCTTGAGCATAATTCCAGCTAGAAACTGTAGTGATACGAAATACTCATTAGTGCAACTGTAGTGATACGAAATACTCATTAGTGCAACTGTAGTGATACGAAATACTCATTAGTGCAACTGTAGCGATACGAAATACTCATTAGTGCAACTGTAGTGATACGAAATACTCATTAGTGTATATAGTTTGCGTCGTTTTGAGCAATTCAGGTTTATGTTAAAATGAAACTATTTATCTCAATTTTCAATGTAACACATCTTTAAATTGTCTTCTTTTCAGACAAGATTATGGAAGATGAGGACCTCTCAGAAATCACTACGTCTAAGCCTCCTATGGCCATGGATGCTATAGAAAAACTTTGATTCGTATTTTAAATGGCAGAAATATGAATTAGTTCATTTTTTGTAAATTAAACTATGATGATACAATGATCAGAAAAAGAAACTGAATCATTCTGAATTCAGCACTAAATATTGAACTTTGAACTCTATCACATCCTCCTTACTCCATCGATAGCATATACTTATTGTGTTGGTCACACAAGGAAATGAGTGTCCTGTCTGTTCTTTTCTTCTTTTTCTAATGGAACTAGGATCTCAATTTCTGAAACTTAATTACATTAACAGCTGTTCCTGATTTATGCAGTTTCGGAAATTCAAACGCCCTTGCCTTAAACGTCATTTGGCGTCTTCTGATACCAAAGACAATGCGTTTTTGGGGTCCCCGCTTTTCGATGTATATTCCTCCGTCATTTCCACAGGAAAACTTTACTGAGTAAAGTTTGGACATTAACCAAAATTTGTTGAGGATTTGAAACAGTTTTATTTCAGGTTTTTTATTTCAGGTTTCTATGTTATATTTTATTAAAGCTGAGTTATGGCATTTAAATTTTCAGAATTTCGCAACATTATTTACAATAGGTATGCTCCTTACTTTGGCTTCCGAGCATAAATTTATCAAAGTTTTGGGGTTTTCAAATAAATTTGGAATGATCTTTTATATTGACGAGACCTTGAAATGTCTTCCATTTCAAGTTGTTTTTTTTTTGTTTGCATTATCATTTATGAAATGTATGCCCCATGGTTGCCTGTTCATCTGACTCTTGAACAAGTTCAATCTCCAGCGTTCAACAAAATCATTTAGAGGATTTATTCCAATTTTCTAGTTCATTTTCTTGATTTGTGTTGTTACTGATTTACTTTACCAACTATTGTCGGATATCAACCAAATTAGGCATCCATCTTCATATAGACGAGATCTTGCATCAGTTTAATTTCCATCAATCGTTCTACAATCTGACCCATGACCACCCATCCTTATTTTGTTTCCGCAGCATAACAAAAGTAAGAAGTTTTAGATTTAAACCAAATGTATCATGCACTTTAATACTGACGAATCTTTGAGAGTTGTAGTTCAGGACGCCATGCTCTTATTTACAGGAGTTGTTCTCAGATTGCCTATTCTCCGACTCTTAGTTTCGTAAAACATGATGCTATGTTTCAAGCCCTGCTGGCTAACTGTCTGGGTAGGGTTGGGGGTTGAGTGGGGCTTTACGATGCACCTATCACTCGCATTGTGTGTTTGCAATTTATAAAATAAACTAATATAAAGCTCACTGATTGTTACCTTTTTGTTGAGTAACTATTGTTGAAGATAATATTTATACATATTCCAAAAGAAAACCGATAAGTATATCCTAAATAGGATGAGAAAATTGTATGCCATGCTAAGTTGATGCACTTAAGGTTATCGTTTCCATTATAACAATATTCGACGCTGCTCTATTGAGTTGGTAAATCATAATATTTAATAATAATTTTCAGTATAATAATTATGTTGTTATGATTAAAGTTTCGTGTATCATAACCGTCTTCTCATTTCTTTCTATGAGAAGAAATTACTCATCAGTTAAGAACTGTGTTTGCCCAGAGAGAGAGAGAGAGAGAGAGAGAGAGAGAGAGAGAGAGAGAGAGAGAGAGTTCAGACTCTCTTTACAAAAGGATTGTCACTCATAACGACGATGCGGTTACATCTTGGGGGAAATGGCGATGCGAGAGGTACAACGAGATTGACTGTAAAAAAAATCGGAGTCTCTTGATTCTGAACGAATGAACTTTATTTAAATTATATATATATATATATATATATATATATATATATATATATATATATATATATATATATATATATATATATATATATATATATATATACACCATATATAAAGACTTCATATTTAAAATACACGAAATACATACACTGGAGTTTACCAATTTCATATATTTGTATAATGTCTGCATTTTAGAATATAATACAGTCAGTTAAATCTCGGTTAACTTCATGATTGCCAAAAAGTATATAATTCAATAGTCTTTTCCAATAATAATTACCATAAATACAAATTAATATACATTTTTTAAAACAATTAAACATTCCATTATAATATAAAATAGAAGGAACTCGTAAAAATATTGCAAAAAGATAAAAGAACTTTACCGTTAAAATCTCAAATATTAAAAAGTTCTTGTTCTTCAAAGAAGTTTACGAACCTAGACGATTCTTACCTGAACGGAGAAACAGGCTCTCTCTGACTCCGAATGATCAACCGAATTCTGCGCAAGCGTGTCATTAATTTATATGGAGTTTTGAAGATATTATCACGGCCAAATATGGACATTCGTCAAGATGATATTGTTCATCATTTCGAATCAGAACGAGGCTCCAATCTCTTCTTTACTGAATCATCCGTGTAGGTCACCATATAGACAATGCCGCCGCATCAACTTACTCGTTTCAGCGGCTTCGATATGTCTGGACCTTACTCGTCGTGAAATCAGACATACATAGTACATTATTTTTTAAATTAAAGTAAACTTAAATTCTAATATGTAATGTGATTTGCATATTACAGTACTGGACCCAATAAAATCATTCTGGCCCATATAATCAACATAAACCAAGTTTCTTCGTATCATCTCTGTCTTATCTGCGTATCTTGATTTTTTTCTTCACAAAGCACATTTAACAAAAATATGTTTTATGTGTCTAAGAACCAAACTAATTAATTTTGTGTTAAAAAAGCGTCCACAGATTTGTAGATGAGGTGAGATATATCTGCTTTTTTTGGCAATGTTTAAATTCAATTAATTTTTATAATCGGACATTTTCAGAGTTCTTTTAAACACGCAGCATCAATATTGTCTTGACGTCTTTGACTTCGTTCTGTTTACGAAATTAAAATAGTCACGTTTCATTTTCATCGTTTGACGTAGCAAGTGACATGGGTGCCCGCACATATGGCAAAGTGGGGTGTAAGGCTAACTGAGGTGCATCAGACAGCCAAGTTTCATGACATGGACATACACAGGCAGTAGCGTAGCCAGGGTATTTGGGACCTTATGAGATGCCCTATGTACAGCTTACCGATGAGCCCCTGCCTAATCTAGTGCTATATGGTAGCTAAGCACCCAGTAACTCTTCTATAAACACAAGATGTTAACAAAGACCTTGAAGCATAAAATATAGGTAAAATATACCTCTTTTTGCAAATAACGTTGAAATAGACCTCAGCAAGTTTAATAAATCTAGATATGATAGTATGCACGTGCACAACATACACAAATTAATGTGGTTATGAAAAGCAAAAATGTTACCCTAGTCAGCAAGTTATTAAATATAAGTAATAATATCATTGTTTGGCGTGGTACTATGTATACAATCAGCTAGTTTTATCATGAAATATGGGTTAGATGGTATAATGATGGTACAGCCTTCTTCAACATGTATCCGCTTACCACGTTTCGTAACTCCAGGTACATGAGATTGTACAAAGAGTGCCAAAAGCTTAAACTTCCCTTGAGAATCTTTCCATTAACACACACACACACACACACACACACACACACACACACACACACACACATACATACATACATACATACATACATACATACATACATACATACATACATACATACATACATACATACATACATGAGTATGCAACTGATGTGCGTCAGTTTCTTTGACTTCTATATTTGGACCAGAAATATTTATAATGATTTTGCTGTTGCTCGTATAGGTTTCAGGTAAATGTCCCTGTTACGAAAGTCAACTGTGAATATGCTAAAATTAACTGCAATTACGTGGCTTTTGAATCAATTCAATATCCATTTCTGACGGTAGGCCACTTGTAAAGGGTCGATATTTTTTTATTGAAGGTGTGTTGTAGGACATACCATAATATCAGAGTTTAATGTTGTCCAATAAAGTATGCTGAATTTGTTTTTGCAGATAAATCTTTCCTACTTATAAGCTCTCTTTTGGTTAAAGACTTCATACTTCTTTGATTTTAATTTTGCCTTTTATCCCGTAGAAGTACATGTAATCGATTGCAAGATATTATATACATCTTCTGGAAATGTATTTTGTCTCTTTTGTCCAGCAGTTTTCAGTTAAGGTTTTCGCAACGCGCTTTGTCCATTGATTGGTGATAAATTATTCACTATTTAATTACCCAAACAATGGCTGTGAATGGTGTCTATGTTCAAAACCTATTTATGAAGATAAAGTTTATGTGGTAGATAGTGAACGTTCAGTCGATTGTAAATTGTAAATCATGCTTTCGATTTTCATTACCAGGGTATGGGGCGTTTTATACTGGTAACAATCAATGGCACAAAACAAAATATTCAAAATGTCTCCTTCCAAAGTGGGTAATGGACTTTATCAGTACAAACAGAAGACATGATTTATTATTGATAATAATGGCGAAATATACCTTAATACTGAGGAAGATCAAGTAGCGGGTCAACAAAAATGGTAGTACAAAAAACTACTTCATTGGAATACCTGAGGTGTAACGGACCAATTTTATTAACGAATTAAAATATGTCCATTAAGCAGACTGATATCTTCGATCGAATTCCACAATAACAAATGACGAATGATTAAAAAGGCTAGGAGAAGAAACACAAGGATACGCAACAGCAGAGGCAGTCTAAATATCCACCTTGGCCTACCGATGATCAAGACAGTCAATAATGTTACAGGAAGATATTGCGATGCTGAAGAAGATGCATAGACCATACTTGACGAATACCATAGAATAAATTAAAAACAATCAGAGTGTTGTCAACAGCAGCTTATTGACTACACAAAAGGAATGAGAAACAAGGTTATGGAAAAACTATGGAAATAATACATTCCAAAATATGATATTTGAAATCTGATGTTACGTTGTACTTAAAACAGAAGAATGAAAAAAGGCCCAGGAAAAGGAACAAATCTAAACAAAAAGACATGTATGCGAGAAAAGCTGGAAAATGTGGAACAATTATTGGGAAATCTAACACAGTTGGATTGAGTTTTAACAACAACATAAATAATATAAGCTTTAGAAAACTTTCCATGAGGTCAAATGTTTAAAACAAAGGGTATAAGAACAGCTGTTGTAGTTATTACAATCAACTGTCACCCTGTCTGCAGCAAAGTTTATAGACCAGTAATTTTAGCTACCAAGTACTGTCAGAAAAACTGAGATTCCTTCTTGATCTATTACAAGCTAAGCTCAGCATGGTTTATCACGTAATATGCAGCTGTTAGTCACATTTGCACGAAACGAGAAAGAAATATTCCATGCAATTCGACGATTTTTCCCTATTTTATGTAACATAAAAATCTGCACGGTTTATCAGTAGACCATCACTGCAAATTTAGCATTAACAAATTTCTGAACCCAGAACAAGATTAAGAGGATTAAAAAGGGGAATGGCGGTTAGAGCAAATGAGGGACACTACCCGCTCCCAAGTTATACCCATTTACATGCTTACGGTGAATAAAATTACACTTGTTTACAAAACTATATAAAGCTCAGCACTAGAACTTACTATAATATAGCTATACTAATTATATACATATAAAGAACAGTTAAAGGAATGATTTTAGAGTAGATTTGTAAATATATAAGGAACCCCCTCCGTAAGTCCCAAGTCGAGATCTTAATTCGGACCTTTTGTACATCTATTCGTATCAAATACTAAACATATTATTGGTTCATATCTCTATTTTAATCATCTTGCTATCAGGGAGTATACTGCTTGTTTCCATGTTTTCATCAGTAACAAAATCTGCATATTTAGAAAACATTCAAACATATCTTTTTTAGTGTTTGAAAAATCATCAAACAAACACTTCCATTTTCTAGTAACTTATTGTTCATAAGATTCTTTACGTTTCTATAGTGAAAAAAATAGTTTTGCCCGTCAACCCTGCCAGGGTATAGGCTGTCAACGAAAGATCGCCAGAGACTTCTGTCCGTTGCCATCCCCTCGAGCTGACTCCAAGTGTGACCAAGCTTAGTGATGTACACCTCAAGGTTACGTCGCCAGGTGTTTCTTGGTATGCCCGTTCTCCGCTTGTCTGCGTACGTGCCACCCTGCTGGTTGATAATGCCGCCCAGGTACTGTAGGACTCTACCTCTTCCAGTGCAATTCCATGCAGTGTGACATGGTTATTACTGACATAATTGATCTTGATGATCTTGGTCTTGTCTTTGTGGATGTTGAGGCCAACTTTTGCTGCTGTGGCTGCCAGTACATCAGTCTTGTCCTGTGTAAAGGTTTCCCTTTATTTAGGTTGGGGGTGGGGGTGCTCCCTGTATTATTTCAATTTTTACAGAAGACCCACACTGGCTCGTTTTTGTCAGAAATGGAAGTAGTGATAGAGAGATGAAAAGCTCCGAGACCCCAGTCAGAGGTGCCGACAGTTAAATTAATGAATAACAAAATGTGAAATTCAAATAACAACAATTTAATATAATTCAATAACAGTCATGCCTCAAACAATATTTAAAATCGTTTCTCACTCGACCAAGTGACGGCTTATTGTATCATCTGACTTAGTGTGATAGATTGTCCTCCTGTCCTGTGCTCCTACTCATCTGTATGATCTTTATCTGGACAGGTAATCCAATTCCCTCCAGACCTTGTAATTTCTGCCTCCATTCTTCCTTCTCCTTTGTCTCCCAGAGACTCTGACCAACTGCACTGGGGTAATTACCTCTGTCCCTAACATATACCTGTATTAACACACAAGCACATTAGCATAGCATATTCCCCTAGCTATATAAACTCACACTAAAAATTTAATATCATCAGATAAGCCGTTCCCGTTTTTGGTCACGCATTCGTGCCCATCGAAATACACATTCTCCCTGATAAGTGTACACGGTATATATATTCAATTGGGTCTGTCTACCATTGAGACAGTCCCTGGCAAAATGCCTCGGGGGCTTGCAGTTGAAAGACGTCGGCAGTCCTCGCCGACCTGCAAGTTAAGGCAAGGCCTGTCCGGGTCTATAGGTAGCACCCTCACCTGAGGATCTTAATCCGACCTTCACGTCGCCCTGACGGTTATGGACAGCAAGTTTTCCCTCTCCCACACGGCGAGACTCAGTGGGTCAGGTTCAGTCCGCGCCCACAGAACTTCCACTCTGGATCCCATTTCTCAGAAAATTGCTGCACAATCAAGATGATGGCGAGAAGGAAGACAAACAGAGACAGCTAGTAGCCTTTCCTGCCGCCAATTTGCACCAGGAAGATGTCTGTGTGCCATTCTGTATGAATGACTCTTTAGGACTTTCTGTTATAAGAGTTCTTGATCAGGCTCATCAGCTTTGTTGGGATGCAGTAGTGACGAAAGTTTCCAGATTGTCTCTCAGTCCATGCTTGTCGAGTGCCTTCTCATAATCCAAAAAGTTGATGTAGAGCGAAGAATTCCACTCCAACAATTGCTCGACTATGATGCGAATAGTAGCTATTTGGTCCGTACACGATCGGTTTTGCCCGCTTGCTCGTCTCGTAACTGTAGGTGAACGGTGTCTTTCATCCTCTTCAAGAACATTTGGTTGAAGACTTCCCCTGGTACTGACAGGAGTGTGATTCTTCTACAGTTGGAGCAATTACTGAGGTCACCTTTCTTTGGGATTGTGATGACGTGTCCCTCTTTTTAGTCATTCGGCATTTCCTCTTCTTCCGAGATCTTCTAAAAGAGGGGGTATAGCTTTTCCACTGAAGCCTAAATGTCTGCTATGAAGGCTTCTGCTGCGATGTCTTCAGTTCTAGCTGCCTTGCCGTTCTTCAGCTCAATGATAGCTTTCCTGATCTCGTCTTTTACGGCGGCTTCTTCTGCCTCTGCTGGCAGGCCTTCAAAGTAGTTTCTCTTGTCTATCTTGATTCTTCTTTTCACTGCTCTGTGGGCGTCACTGTATTCTTTTTGTACCTTTACTTTTGTAGTTCTTGTCCTACTGCTTTTTACTGCTTCTTTTTTGTTTTCATATCCTGGATTGTTCACAATGTTTCAGCTCAAATCCATTCTTTCTGCTCGTGCTTCATGGAGCCTGGCACTTCTTGGCATGCAGATTTTACTGCGTCCGTAGCTTTCTGCCATATGGTGTTCTCATTGTCTTCCTCATTTTCAAGAAGCTCTTGTATCACTTGGTACTTGTTGTTAAGCACCAGTCTGTGCTATTCTTTAGTTTTTACATTTTTCATTAGGCTGATGGTGTATTTTGTTTCCTTCTGTTTGGTGCCCATCCAGTTCGTCTTCGGCTCAACGTTCATCCTTGCGTCAACTAAGTGGTGGTCAGATGCCACATCTTTTCTCCTCTTCAACCTGACATTTTTCAGATATCTTCAGAACTTCTTCTTTACTATGCAGATTTGGTCAGTCTGATTTTCTGTCCATATTCTGGTGATGTCTATGTGTTCTGGTGAATTCTTTTGTGGGGAGAGATGGTATCTCTCCCTCAATGACCAGGTTGTTAAGTGCACAAAGATAAGCGAACACCTCACCATGTTTGTTCATTGTGCTCAGGCCGTTGATCCCTGTAACGTCTTATCCTGTGTTGTCTGGCCCAGCTTTGACACTGAAGTCGCCCATTAGGATGTTGATGTCTTCGTCTGGGAAGTTCCATAATATGTTCTGTAGTCTGTTGTAAAACTGGTCCTTATTCTTTTCTTCGTCATCATTTGTTGGAGCGTAGCACTGTATGACGTTCATCCTTTTTTTCTCCTTCTTGGTCCTAAACGTTGCCGTGAGGATTCTGGAACCATGGGACTCATCAGATCAGTGCTTCGACAGCACGAGTCCCATCCCTTGTTTATGAGGCTCGTCATCTTCCTCATGTTCTTAATACAGTAACGTCTCTACTGGTATCAGTCCTCTTTCTCCCTATTGAATCCATCTTGTCTCGCTAATGGCAGCCTTTTAGTTTCTGGGTTTTCTTATGTTGGCATTTTTGTAGCAAGTTGGGTTTTACAGGATCGGGTTGCAAGCCCCACTCTCAACCCAAGAAACCGAAAAGTTGTATAATTTAAGAAAAAAAAACCACGTTATAATAAAAAAATATAATAAAATAAAATGTTGTCATAATTATAAGACGGTGACTACTTTAGCAAATGGTCTATTAACGGCTGCATACCATAGATACAGCCAGGAGTATTCATAATTGCTCAACACAATCCTGGAAAGAGTTGACAATGAATGTGACCATGCTAAAATATGCGCATAAATATTAACAAAGACGATTGTTCAAACGACAGATACGTATATGTCAGTCTCACTGATGTGATATATTTTTGCCTAAAGACACGAGGGTCTAAAAAAGAATCTATTGACCTTGTTATTATTATCACATCGTCGTTGAGTTGGTTCCAGTGTTAATGATACTGAATTTGTGTACTTTGAATCATGTGACAATTTCCATGATCGAGTGGACAAGAGGACGGACCTCAATAGTAGTACGTTTAGTTTAGTTTTATGAGCAAAGAGACAGGGCACCAGTTTTCAACTTTGTCATTGTTCCACAAAATTATAAGATATCAAACATGGTATATAGGCAAACAGTTCGAACATCAAGTCAAGAAACAACCTCGAATGTAGTTGTACGAACACACATAAATACAATAGCTACTGGATTCACGACTGGATGAGTTCGCCACATATGTTGCGACAAACTTCACAAGTTGTGGTGATTGTTTTTAAACAATCTCTTTAAGCGGTGCTCTACAGTTTCCTATTTGTTTAGGGTTAGAATTTTAAAGAAAACGAATTTCCCTGGGTTTTCTCGCTGGTAATACTGGTTATTTTTAAAAAAAATGACCTTGCATATATTAGGTAGTGTTCAAAGAAATGTTAATGCCTTTATGCTGCTGAATGATTGATTGGTGTAATATGGGTCATAGAGTATACAGATTGGCCTTACTCCAGAAGTGAATCTTTCAAAACACTGCTGTCTCCACTTTGTCATTTTCACTTTTGGATCTCAAAGGTAATTTGTATCAAAAAGCCGATATATTTTCTTACATTTTATATATTTGGTAATTCATCCGTTACAGTTTCAGAAGCTGGTATTGTCTAGTTGGGCGAAATTTCTTTTCCCTATTGTAAATAGGTGCTAAAATAGCATACCTAAAAGACTAATTTAGGCTGATTTTTGTAGCACAAGGGATCAGTCATTTTATTTAGCAGTGTGCTTAGTATTCTGATTCCCTGCTTCGTATGCTCCCTTCATTGCACTCTGCTGTACGAAATCGTCGTATGGCGGAGTGCAGCGCAGGAGCATACGAAGCCGAGAACCAGACTAAAGTACAATATCCAAAGAAATGTCACTCACATTACGTCAAAGTAGCATAGAGGTATGCCAACATTCATTCACTCCAATGAACATATTTTATATACGGAAACAACGTTTTCGTATATACGTTACTTTCTCAAAAGTACGTAATAACTTGTGAGTGTCCCTTAGGTGTCACTGGACAGTTTGTTTGGGCACATTTTTATCCGACGATGAACTATTGCAGATAAATGATACTAATATTACATTAAAGATTAAAATAAAAACTAATCAGTTTTGTTGAAAGGATGTTTGTAATATTCTGACTGAGGTATTAAAGTTAATTCCTTATGCAACTAGAGACTTTTATACTCAACCAACACTGCCACCAACCGCATTTTTTCTTTACATTCATTTTTGACAGGAAAGAGCAATTTTGAATATTTTCCTGCGACAAGACAGCTAAAAGAATAAGCATGTCCCTTACACATGAATAACGTTCCTATTACTGTAACAAATTATCATACTTTTCATCACCCCCTCATCCATCTAGAATTTTTGAGCTTTACCTCTGTAACAGACACATGTAAATACGTAAGTAAAGTCAGCTACTCATTTGCAGCCCAAGTTACGCAATTGATCTCCAATGCTAGTCTACATATGACATGCAGTCACCATCATCATCATCAGCAGCAGCAGTCCTTTGACCTAGTGTGGTCATTGAGGTACTGTGCTACTGAGCATTTGACCAGTTCCCTCCACTTTTCTCAATCTTGTGCCAATGCCTGTGTCTCCGCAAAACTTTTTCCTGGTCCATTCTGTGATGTTGTCAGTTGATATTTTTCTCAGTATACCTCTCCTTCTGCCACCTTGGACGCTGCCCTGCAGTACCTGTGTGGAGAGACGATTGGCTCTTGTGACATGGCCATACCATTTCAGCTTTATCTTTTTGACAGTGTGTGAGGAGATCTTCATAATGGTCTACTGTGTGCCTGATGGTGTTACGCACTTCTTCATTCGTGATCAGGTCCATGTAAGAGATGCCTGTCACAGAATTAGGAAACAAAGAAAACTTTTGCTATGCCTGAGACATTTTTGACTATGTTTCGTTGTGCATGCGTATAACGTTAACTAGGGTGAACAGGTGTTTTCCAGACAAGCGACGGAACCAACATGTGTATCGCCGGAAATTACTTGCGACGAGGGACATTATAATCACGATATGCACGGGTATTTTACCCTGAATAGTATTCACTGTCCTATGAATTTAAGCAAGATTAATGTATAACCGACACACTGGTTGCTTTGGATCTGGTCGAGGAGAGCACGTTTGACGTGGTATTCTAAAGCCATAGGGGTGAGTGTTAAATTTATATTTCATTTGATATGCGAAGTTTATTGAGTTTGTATTGTCACATCGTGTTTATAATTAATTTATTACAACAGAGATTTAAAACGTTGTGAACTGTGAATTACAAGGTGCTATTAAGAGTTTAATGTATTAGCATTTTCCAGAACTCATTATTATTACCAACTTGGTTTTATTGTAGCTAACTAGTTAACGAGTCTAACAAGTGTAACGAGTTAACGAATGTAGATGACGAGTTTAAGCTGACGAGTTTAGATGAAGCGTAGAGATGTCTATATGTATGTACGTATGTCGGTCAGCAGCAGCAGGGGCGAATCCGATAACTTTTTAGAGGCGTCAACTTGACAAACCAAGGCTTCTTACAAAATCGTAAAAAAGCGTCAATTTGGCAAACTAAGACTTACTCGTAAATGCTTTATATAGGCTCATTTGGTGAAAAAAAAAAGACGCCACAATTGTTTTCGCACCCCCTGCTGCTGCTATGGGGTTAACAATTTTTTTTACGATAAAAGTTGCTACGATTTCACAAACAGGCTAATTTGTAAAACCTCATCTTGTAAATCAATTAGATTATTGGACTGGTCAGTGAGTTTAAAATTAATTCTCGTTAGTGAATCATTATGACATCGCATATAGACTGGATTAATTGGGAATTCAATCATTAGAAACCCTGGAGGAGCTGGTGGTGCAAATGAATATAAATTATATCCATGCTGAGCTTGATTCGATCAATCGAGATTTATTTGATAACTTCCTTCGATAACATCACATACTATATTCAATGCGATCACTGAGGATATATTGATGTTTTGAGGAGTGATATGCCTACCGCCACCGTCTGGATCATTATTATGTTTGAGGATAATTGTTTGTGTTTGTCGTATTTTCTTCCATTTGGCGAGTATCAGAGAAAAGTTTTCTTGAATAAGATCATTAACAGATTTTTTTAGTTCATTTGCGTTATACTCAGGAAATTTGAAATCGGGTAAATCAGTTTCTTTGATATTGTAACCAGTTAGGAGTTTTTGTTTATCTCCGCTCTTATCATTAATTATTACTTGAATTATTTGTTTGTTGATATATTCCATATCGGATACAAGCTGATTTAATATCTCAACATATTTTATAATTTCAATGCGTGAACTCGTGATATCAGAGAGATGCTCCTGGAAACTCCGTCGTAGTCGTTCTAGTTGTGTTCTATGTAATTGACTAATCTCTTTCAAATAATCAATGATGTTAGTTAACGTAAATGCAATTACAATGGATGAGTTATCAAGAAATGTAATTACAATGGATGCATCAGGAGTTTTCTCAAAATTCTCAAAATTAAATTCCCATTGCATGGTATTGTTATTGATAAATGTAAATCTATCAGTTAATTTTGCATTTTGTATATCAGGTAAATAATTTCGATATGATGGGTTGATTTCATGATATGATTGTTTATCCGTAACATAATCAAATTTTTGTGGTTCAGGTGGAGGTATTTTTTCAGGCCACCCTAGTATTGTTTTTATAGAATTCGAATTGATATCTACAACATAACTGGGTGAGTTTATCTCAATGGCAGATGATAACGTCGGCTCATGAACTGTTATAGCGATTTTTGATTCTGTTCCAGTAATGGATTTTATTCCACGCTGAAATTCATTATTGATTTGTTCGATTTGGTAGGACCCAGATGGTAACGAAACAACATTCCAGTCTGGTTCACCGTTGGGTTTATTCTTACTCGCAAACACCAAGGAATTATTCGGTTGTTGACCACCAAATGCTACCGACCTAATATTAGGCCAAGTGTGATACACTCGTAATTTTTCTAACGCTATCTCCTTAACGGGAATCGGAGTAGGGAAATTCACACTGAATTCAGGATTCGTTGAGGTTATTGAGATCATGCTGGTTTTCACTGGGGTTGTGTTCTCCGCTATTCTTTGAAGTAATTATTGCTGTGTTGCCATTGTTATTATACTCATGTTGTCACTCTAATTTTGACATCGCGGAATCATTTTCAATTTACCCTGACGATCTTGAAATACAACTATTTCATTGGGATCAACACTTGCTAAGTTCAACATATCAGCTATTTCATCTTCGATTATTTTTTTTACATCACCGGTTGCAGATATTTCCACGGTGGGTTTTTTCAAATAAAGATAGATCGTCTCCAAATATCAACCATATTATTTTATATTACTTTCTCTCTCTAAAAGCGACTACTAGTATATTCATTTACGACTTGATGAGGTGGTTTTCTCGATGATAAAATAGCGTCAAGGACATTCAATACTTCTATGCCGCATATTGGTGGGTCATTTATTTTCTGTGTTGGTAGCGTTGAGTACCAACGAGGGGTGTTTAAGCGTTTTATATAACGCACAAAATTCTTTAGGCGGCGCTAACCCATATGAATCGAAATAAGCGGATCAATCACGTATGCAACCCAGTGGGTTCCAAGTCCGGTGCTGTTATCGAGATTAATGATACTGTTTCAACGCTGTTTGGTTGTGCCGGCAACTAATCTTTCATAAAGACACCTCTGAAGTTTTTTTTATCGCTAGAATTTTAGCAGCATCGAGTAAATAAAAAATTGACATGGAAGCTAGTAAACCGTTCCCGGTATTCTCAGGCCGCTTACTTTGTACCATGAATACATGAATACGGGGTTCCTGGTAATTTTAGACCATTTCCCTTTTTTGTATCCTTGTCCAGTTGCTTTCTTAAGTGCAATCCCTGCCGATTTACCAACGGCTCTTAACGCTGCCGCTTTTGCTACCACTGGGGCTGCTGCCGCAATCAACGCTGGAATCGCAGCTAACAGTGGAAATATACCACCTGATTTTATCATGTTTTTGATCGCAGCTGCAGAGAGTGTGATCTGAACACCTTTTTTATCTTTGAAAGCATCTTTAAAGTGTTTTATCTGACGAGTTGTTAGCGACAATTTATTCTGACCACCCGACATCTGATTGTGTTTCAGCGTCATCGTGGTTCCACATCTTTAGCTGATTCTGATTGCAATTTTTTAATCTGACTAGGAGTTAATGTAACACTAATATGACTATATGACATTATATTAATAACAGATTGATCTAATTGTTACATTGGAAAAATTTGAAAGATTTTCAATCATAGATTTGCAATTACATATTTTCCACTGGTGCATCGATTACTCTCATTCGTCCACCAACACCTTCTAATAGCATTGATTTGTCGCTGAGAATGACAGCAACTGCTCAAAAATTAGCAATACCACCAGGACGGGTTACACGGGCTCTAAAATGTATATCAACGACGGATTGTCTTGTTAAATCAAGATGTTCCAGTGAAAAGTAATAAATCGGATATAAACTTTTGAAATCCGACTGTGATAGTTGCAGACCAGTATCTACATTTTGATCGCGTCCCATATATGACAACAGACGATGATATACACGTGCTATTTGGTTGGTATTGTAATCAAGTAGTATATCCGCGGATGGTTCCTGCTGTCCATTTATTCTCAGCGATACTTCATTACACCCAATTTGATCATATGGCTGCGTTCTTGATTGTTTAATCGCGCAATATTCTGTAGCGCAACAAATATATGACGTGGAGCTGAAACACCTTGTTTTGATGCCAGGTGCCATGTAAATGTACCATCAATATTAGAATCCATGGTATCTGTTGTTGTTGATAGCCAACTTAGTAATGATTTTCCTCCATGATCCATAAATGATAGTAGCCGCTCTTCTGTTGTGATTGATGGAGTCATTGCTGGCATACATAATGATAGTTTTGATAAAATGATTTTACCCTCGGGAACACCAGCACCACGCCAGATTGCATTATTATCATTACCCTTTCGCACGAGTGCTACTGTATACCTCGCTCCATAGGTAACGTTCCTAACATTTTTACAGAATCCGAAAATATGATCCAGTGGAATCGCGCATGAAAATTGTCGACGTCGTCTTTTCAACATTGATACACGTGTTTAAAACCCTAGGTTGTAATTACCATTAACTCTTTTTATGATATCAAACGCAGCAGCTGGTCTTGCCTCATGTTCCGGATCAGCTGGTTGTGGATCAGCTGCAGTATCTTGTGGAGTATTTACTTATGTATACTGAATGTGTTCAGCGTGACCAGTAATATGCTTAGAGAACATCATAGATGGACTTGCCGATCTTGTATAATCATCAGAATATCTTACTAACCCTATTATTGTTGTGGCAACATCAACCTCACGCTCAATAGATTCAATTTCTCCTCCATCAATCATATATCTAGCACTTTCAAATAACGCCATGATACCATTATTAACAAAACCAACTCGAACATTTGCATCATCTGCGTATGATGTATTAGCTGGAACATTTGTTACAAGTTCTCCTTCCACTTCCAATAAATGCTTCAGCGGGTAAAACGTATTTACTGGTATCATGAACTTGAAGTTCGATTCTTGATCGAAGATCAGGTTGTACTGCGTAATAAGAATAAAACTGATAATCGCGTACAGAATCATCCTTGCGCACTGGGGCGTCCATATCAATGGCTGGATCTAGTGACTGTTTGAACATTTTATTATATATTCCTCGATCTAAATCATGATTTTTATCGTCGTCGTCGTGGTTTTATGCAACACCCCGCTATCATATTTGCGGTAATATTATCTTGGTCACTTTCTGTCAATGATGAAGTCACCAACGATGCTAATTTCTGATCCACTGCGCTATTTATTATTTTACTAACACTTGCATGCATTACTTCCGTAGATGGTAGCGATAATTTCACCGGTGGTTTCCTTCGCCGCCGAACTAATGCTACCAGCTTTTCTTTAGCCGCGGAAAACGCTTTCCCGGCAAGATCTCCAACAGCACTAATACCCTTATCACCAATGACATCAATTGCTTTCATCGATAATTGTTTTGCGATTGGTGCTACTTTTGGAGCCATTCTTGCAAATAACCCTGCAATGGTATCACCGAGACCATCACCATAATACGCTCTATAAACAGGCAATCGTGAATTTACCACGTAGAAGTTAGTTGGTTTATCATGGTTGTAGTGTATGATCATCTTATTGAATTACTAGTAATTCAAATGATATTTATCTAATGTGGTGATTAATCACTGTAATAACCATGATTTTCGGCTAACTCATCAATGAAATCTCAATATGTTTCAGTATCCATGATGCCGCCTTGAAATAACCGCATACAAATATCAGCTGCTTCATTAATTATATCCGGTGAGTTATTTCCAGCTCGTTTCCCTCCTATGAGAACTTCGAATCGTGCTATATCGCTGAGAATATTACCAGGACAACGAACAAGACCACTACCTTAAATTTCACTCTGAGAAAACCCCTTCCCACTACTACTATAACCAGTTGCACCTTGTGCATCATCATCATCTTCTTTTCGATCATATAGTGGTTGACCACTTCTTATTTTTTTAATTTTATTTATATACGAAATAAAATTATTATTATCTTTTGAGGTTCTAAATCCACCGTGTTCTACCAAATAAATTTTTCTATGCCAGGTGTCAGTGGTTTTTATAGTTTCTTCATATCCATCATTTATATATTTTCCCTTATTTTTCCTTTTTAAAATTTTTAACAGCAAAATCAGCTAATTCATCATCCGTGGAATTTTTAAATTTATTTATCGCTTCTTCCGTAAATATCTCTTCAGGTGCGTATCCCCTCCTCGTTTTCGAATTTTTTTCTTTTTTTTCTTCAAGTTGTTCTCATTGTTCTTATTCAATTTCTTCAAGTGGTTCAGGTGGTGGGTAAGGGTAATCAATATCACCTAATCGCTCGAATTTTTTTTGAGTTTGTTGAGCTGTTACTATATCACCAGGGAATGTTTTTAAAGATTTTTTTTGTTTGTTTAGATCTTTCTGCTATTTTTTCAAGTACAGGAAGAAAAGGCTCTTCTTTCCTTTTCCCTTCCTTGGGGATATCTCCGTATATTGCTCGCTCTGTGGCTGATATTACCCTTTTTGGTTGCCGTGGTTATTGATTTAAACAGATCTTCAGTTCCTGTTATAAAACAGTCTGAAGACTCTGTCTAGCTTGCAATTTTTCTCGAACAGATTCGCAGATTGGGATGAATTTCTTAATTGCGGATAATCTTTCACGTGCTAATCTAGTCGTTAGAGCTTCGTTTACCATTATTAAAATTGCTTTTCGATTTCCAATTAATGTACAATCTAAATGCAGTGACGAAGTTACCAGAAATTATCGATTTTCGAGAAATTCTCTAAGTGATTCATGAGGCATAATAATAATGAGACAGCAAAAATAATTTTGAATGAGAAATCTCTACGAGAAATCCCATGCAAATTCGACTACTTTACTCGATATTTTTTTATCAACAGCAGGAGAAAAATGACCAAAAATGACTAAAAATGGCTAAAAATCAATTTTAAAAAAATGACTAAAAATGACCAAAAATAACTAAAAATGACTAAAAGTCATTAAAAAAAATGACTAAAAATGACCAAAAATAACTCAAATAACGAAAAATCAATTTAAAAAATATTATTTCAACATTTAATAAAATAATCTAAAATCCGTAGACATATACTATCACCCACCGTTATTTACATTAAGAAGCAGAACTTATTCTGTTGAGGTAACCAAGGGAGAATTTTCGGTTTGGCGGATAATATCCCTTATTGTTTTAACCCTCAAATTAACTGTGCATTTGATTTCATATTGCTGCCCCAATTCTTTTCTGATTTTTTCGACAACAGTGAATAACGGGACAAACTTACTGACGTCGTTACATAATACAAGGGAGTCGCGAATAGCATTCTGTATTCTTTTTATAAAGGCGTATCGTTTTGGTAAGACATTTATTATTCACAGCGCTATATTCAATATCTTGATAATCAGAAAGAATCTGATCAAAATTTAATTATCTGATAATTGAAATCCTTGATTTTTCAAATTTGAAATCTCAGTTATGATCTCATTGATATTTTCAGAATTCATTTATATATAATATTATATTTCTAATACCAAAAATTGGGGGGTCAATTTTGGCCCGTTTTTTTTGTATGAACTCTGTTCGTGGTAAGGTATTTATTCCTCTTACCCACGCCTAGAGATATTATGCGATTATATATGATGATGAACTCTGTTCGTGGCAAGGTGTTTATTCATCTTACTCACGCCTAGAGATATGTAAATTCAATTCTTTGTCCAGTCCCTTTGGAAATCGCAGACCGATATACCCCTTCTGCAACATATCGTATTGAGGCTCTACAAATATTGAAATATCTTTCGGCTTCATTCATAGATTGAAATACTATTTCCTAGTTAGTTACTGTATTAAATGATTTTATAGGTCTCTTCCCAATTGATTTACAGGTACCAGTTCTTCCTCGTTTGGAATTCTCACTCTGAAAAATAGCTTGTAGATTCGATAAAGAATTATTCTGAGGATTGGAATCAACGTGATCAATAACAAAACCATCTTCGATCAATCCATAAAAAAACACTCGAACGCAAATCGATGATTAAGATATTTTTCCCTCCAGCACCAAATATCAAATACCCAAGATTATTCAAAACATCAACTGGATTCTTCAGTCTGCGGTTTCTGACAGTACCGTCACGAGACGCATCATATTTGGTAATCACGGGATGTGGCTGAACTTCTTGGTCCATTTATATATAATATTATTTGTCTAATTCATTGTTTGGTTAAATTATTACTTTGGAATCTATGAATATAATCTTGAGGTGTTCTTATGATTTTGTCAGAGTCATTGATGGAGTTTTTGATTATCTTATCATAATAACGCTTCAACTCTCTGTATCGCTTACCACCGCAACTCAGACACAACTGCAATTTACCACGAACACCTACCCCACATCGGATAAAAGATAGTGGTCCAAAACTCCCGTTACGAACGCTTTGTAAATGATATCCACAGAATTCCCTTCTACATGATTTGTTACATGCGGTTACTGATCCTATCATAAGCCATTTGCAATGGTTCATTATATAATAAATTCTTTATTTAAATACTTGTTTTAATTATAATATGGAGGAGTTCGAGAGATTATCGAAAATTACGCCTTGGAAAAATGTTAAATTCAATCTCGATAGAGTCTCCGTAGATGTACCAAAGGGTCTAATAAGTGATAGAAGCATGATAGGTAAAATCCGCGATTGTTTTAATGAATTCAAACGCGATGGAGCATCACACTGTTGGTCGACATTTCGAATTGATGGTTACGTTGATGCTACCATGAACGACGAAAGAGCAGCAGTGATAATATCACATCTTGACAAGAAAAGTATATTTTTAGTGAAATTCATTATCCGTTCAGAAACGGGGAATTGGATTATTCGAGATAAATTTGAACCAATCTTAAAAGATAAAAGAACCATCACTTTGAGTCATAATTCCAAACCAGGAATTCTGACTGGGATTGACAAACCGTATTACGAAAGGTCTTATCCTGTAACAGCAGTTGTTTATGGGATATATTCGTTAAATGATAAACCGAGTATTGAAAAATTAAAACCAATGAAACTGTCAAGAATAAATTGTGTAGCAAAACGAATAATAGAACACTTCACAAATGCGTTGCGTGGAAACAAATTGACTGATCTAAGACGTAAAAAAATAAATGAATGGGAATTAACAGTTAGGAAGAACGGAGCAGCAATTCAAGATATAACCAAATTAGAAACATCATTAAGATTTCCAATAACCATAATGACGATAACAGGAGAAATATTACACGAATCAAAATTTAAATCAAATGGAGCTCCAATCAAAAGTATTGATCATAACGAACACGCTTGGACACCTGCGGTAACAATATTTCCACGGGATAGAACAATAAAATATATACCCGCAGAGATCTCAGGTGAAGAATTCTCTGAGGAGAAATTATTTGATTTTATTTACGAGTTAAGTAAAAACGATCCTGTGTCAGCGTGGTTACTTCACACTTTTGAAGACGAAGAGGGTAAATTCGATCAATTTGTAAGACCCAATGGCGAATTATACCGTACTGAAGCCCTGCACAACGAGATGTAAAAACTAGCTAGTAGTTTTTCAACGGAACACGACGAGCAATTATTAACAAACTGTTTTACAATTTCCGTCGGTTGCAGCTCATTTTGCGAGAAAGAAAAACACGTGGAAACCAACAAGAGCTGAATTTCTATCAGATATCAAATCAAGTTGTGTAGAATATAACCATGGCGGAATATGGAATACAAAATACGACCCTGAAAGTATTATTTCAGTTGATATAGTTGCGTGTTATCCAGGGAGTTTTCTCGGGTATGGAGAATGTGCTGGACACCCCACACATGAAATGACATGTGTTGCGATTAATGGACCACTACCCGATTTTGATTTAACCGGATTCGCTCGTGTGTTATCATTTGAATTGGATACAGGACTTCATCCGTGCTGTTATGTTTGGATTGGTAGACACATCTCTGAAAAACACTGGATGCCAATAGTGTTATTACGGTATACAATTGATTCTAAAATGCTGATATCGCTGATTGTCAGTGAAGCAATTATATCATATCGAGCGCAGACTGAAGTCTGGTTACCACAGTCTGATAGTCTAGATAGTATAATCAGCGAAAATAAAAAACAATTCCCTGATCTCGACGAAGAATATATCTTGAAATGGTCAAAACAGCTATTTGAAGTTAGAAATAAACAAGCAAAAGGTCTCGGTAGAAGAATAATCGGTAAATTCACTCAGGGTGGAAATTTTTTTGACAATAACAGATATTCTTCGCGGTTAATTATAGATGATGCTGAATACGATTTTATAATCGCAGATGCAACATCTAAAGATATATATGTAAATCGTAAAGCCACTTTCTTGTCCGATGGAACGAAATTCGGTACAATTGTTACTAACAACGATGGAAAAAAATCTTCAGTATGCACATTTAAGGGCGTCTATGCTAGCTTATGCTTCTATTAATTTATTTTCAATGATAAATAGATTTCCTGACACCGCGGTTAGAGTAGCCACTGATTCATTTTATATAAACGTAAAACACAGCGAAGCAGTGGCCAAATGTACAAATTCGGACGAGAGTTTGGGATCATGGAGAATTAAAAAGGAAATACGGTGTGATTATTCCAAATCAGCAGATGTTACGATTGAAGATACATATTTGAAAAATAATCAGATATCAGAACTATCTAAAGCACCGTGGATATCTGATCCAATATGTAGATATAAAACCAGTTTTTTAAACGGCTGTGGTGGGTCAGGAAAGACGACTCGTGCGATTGAATTATTTCGTGGAAACGCATCAAACATGATTGTGCTAACACCGACATACGGACTTGGAAGAGAGATGAAACAGCGAGTAATTAATGCTTGTACTTATCACAGTTTTTTTTTTCGATGGAAAGGTGACGAATGGACTCCTGATCGAATGGGCGAGAAATTTATTTCTGAAGTCATCATTTGGGATAAGATATGCACGGTGTCGTTAGATGTATTACAAAGATTTCTTGATTGGCTATTGCTAGCGAATACAAAAGTCATCATGTGTGGCGATCATGGTCAACCACCACCATTTGTCGGTTTGTCTCCCCATGACTGGCTAAAGAATTTTGTAGACTATTATGAAGAAATTAGTACTGATCATAGAGCACTTGATGAACAATTACGCGAGTTCAAGAAACTAATCAGATTACAACCGGATAGAATCCAGTGTGAAATAGCACGTGAAATAATTTCGGAAACCCCATTAAATGATTTCTGGGAAGCGTGGAGACCAAACGATTTGATAGTGGCAAGTAGAAAGATAGTCAGAGACACACTTCAGATGAAGTTATTTGAATTGCATAAAAAAATTTGCAACACTTCCAAAAACGCTGTGTTGTAGACCAAAGGATACACGAAAACAGAAAATTGAAGTTGATATTCCTGGGCAAAGTGAAAAACAAATTCTCGTGTTAAATGATATTGTGCTGGTTGATATCGATGTCGTCGAAGATGCATTACGCGCTGATAAATCCCCATGGACGCTAGGTTACGCAGCGATAATACATTCTTCACAGGGATTAACTATATCATATACAGTTGTTTGGATCATAGATAATCACATCGATTGGTCGAATTTAGTTTATCTTGCAGTATCCAGAGTACGAAGAATAAATCAGCTTCGAAGAGTTGTTTTAGATGCTAATGACACTACAATAAGTGATATTGTCAGCGTTGACATAATAAAAAAAACCTCTCTGGTTATAAACAGCAAGATAACAAAAAAATAGCCGAGAATTTGATATTGATGTTGAATCAATAATTACATTGAAACAACAACAGAATAATTACTGCGCGAGTTGCAATTGTATAATGAGTTGGTGTTGGTTGGATAAAGACTTTCGACAATTTACCGTAGACAGAAAAATAGCAGCATTGGTCATACCAGAGATAATGTGATGCTGACTTGTCTTGAGTGCAACAGAAGCAGAGGTGCTAATTAAGACCACGCGGTGGTAATTAAGTATCCTCGGGTATCACTTGTAGTTGTTCACGAGTAAATCCTCGCTGAGTAGCAGTTAAATCCAATCTATAGACTAGCGGTCTACCCGTAGATCGTGTTATACTAGATATTTTATGTACGGTAACACTCCAAATAGGATCATTAACCCTTTTTTGCCACCTTTGAACTCTCCTGGTTCATATAAATATCTAACAGCGACATTGCCGAGTATTGGTTGTTTTGAAAACTCATTTTGCGGTTTTACAAGTATATACTTCTTTTTAATCGCGTTGTTAGGTTTCATGTTGATTGTTCGAGTAATCTCATTATTCAGCGCGGTAATTACGCCTGGTAATCTCTTAACCCATTGACGCGATCGTTTATCCTAAATACATTCCTTCGCGTATTGATATCCAAATAACCGCTCAGCAAGAGTGCGATTAAATCGTTCAACAATTGCCTGATCGCGATGTAGTGCAGTATGTTCTGGTCTGATGGTAACATTATAATTCTTCATTGTTGATAACACTGCACCCTGAAATTCCTTCCCAGGATCAACTTGTAATAGATTCGGCCAATGTAGATGACCCCTTTGATAAATCCTTTCAAATGCAGAAGCAACTTCAGTTGATGATTTTGTCTTTAGCGGTTCTGTTTGTATCGACTCACAACATATACTACAGTTAGCGCATATTTGTAAACACCATCATGCGGCAGAAATAATATATCAGCTTGATGAACCTCATTAGGTTAGCTGCCATCAAAATGGGAGTAGTTAATTCGTTTAGGCGGTGGTAGATAAATGTGCCATATCGCCTGTTTGGATAACCAATCCGCTGCAGTGGTATTTTTCACCTTTGCGGCGCTAGCGAGTTTACCGATTGCTGCCTTACCCCTCCAGTATTCTCTTGGAGAATAATAAATATATTCCATGATGTTATTAATTACCAGCACCCAACATCAATTTACCTTTCATCGCCGATTTTATCAACCATGAAGTCAATTTTTCTTTGAAGGATTTATCAGTGATAGAATTCAATGCGTGAATCAATTTCACATCTGCGATATGTCTGTGTTGTAGATTACTGCTTTTCTAAGCAACATCATGAGCATGACACGCCTTATCAATAGCGTTTATTGGGTTTTCACCGGGTCGGGGTTGGTTTTGATCATTGAGTCGGATATAGAGTCTTGTCCCGGGTCCACAATAACTATATCCTGGAAGGTGTTTTTCTCCCGGATACTTTTCCCGTGGTGTTCCTGGGAGTTTTACTAACTTGGCTGCAATATCACCTACTGGTTTTTTTTAAAAAAATCATCTGCAGATTTCATAGAAACAAATCTAATTTTTTTGGTACCACATTCTACACAATTACCAGCTAATGCTAACCTGTTATTTTTAGTTGTAATCGTCGTCAATTCGTTTGTGCTAGTACGCTTCTTACATTTCACACAATATAGATCCATAATATATTTATAATAACATGAATGCAATTGATTTTTCGGCAACAAAAACACGAGAACAAGATAAACAGCGCTACCAAATTCTATTCGTAAGATTATAAAAGGACCATCTGGAAGTGGCAAGACGCAACTGCTACTTAAGTTAATAACGAGATGGATGAAATGGGATAAGTTGTATTTAATATCCCCAAGTGTAGACGATCAGCGATGCTACGAAGTGTTAAAGGATTACAACGAAAAGTCAGCAGAAATCACCGGCGATGGTATTAATTTATTACCGATATCGATGAAGCACCGAGCATTGATGATATTGATGGAAGTATTAACAATTTAGTCGTATATGATGATGTCATGTTAGACAATCAAAAGAATCATGCTAGGATATTTTCCAGAGGTAGGCATAAAAACACTAATGTGATATATGTCACTCAACGGTACACTCAAATACCAAAAGTGATCAGAGATAACTAATATTCTTGCTGTATTCAACTGAGTTGATACACATACGCTACGAAATATTTATCAGACTTGGTGCAGTGGAGATATGGATTATAATCTTTTTAGAAATTTCTTTAGTCGCGCTCAGTCAATCCCACATGAATTTGTAACGATAAATTTGCACGAACCGAGATCAAGATATCGTATCGGACTTGATAAAATATTCGGTTGAAATCCTAAAAGAAATTGTTACCCCATAGCAGCTGCAGGGGGTGCGCCAAAGACCTTGGCGTCTTTTTTTTTTACGATTTTGAGGAAGCCTTGGTTTGCTAAATGGACGCTTTCTTTACGATTTCGAAGAAGCCTTTGTTTGCCAAATCTTGCTGCTGCTCTGTCTGTACATGTGGTGGAGCCACGACTGTAGACGTAGCTAATACAAGGGTGCTGTATGCTCTCTGTACGTGTGTGTACGTATGACTGTAAATGTGGTGGATCCATGAAGGGTTCGAGCAGCCGATACAAGCAAGGGCCAACCCAAGGGACGTGGTGAAACTGTGCGGTTTATTGGTGTATGAATCGTGCGACTGTACAAGGGTCAAGAAGCATATGTTTGATCCAATTGGCACATTTGTGTTTACATGAGATTATTTTGAATCTTAGTTGAATTCCATGAGATTTGTGAATCTTACTTACAGTGCAGAACATTAGAAACGTATTTAAAAACTTGAGATTGTTTTAATCTCAATCCTAGTCTATAAGTGAAGTTGTGAATATCTTACAGTTTGTACTATTATTTTAAATTGAGGTTTCTTGAATTCGTATATCAGATGGATATAATATTATTGTTTTTTTTTCCATGTGTGAATGTTAATATAGAGTGATTGGATCAATTGTATGTTGAGAGCGTCTGAGAATCATCATTGGATTTATACCCAAATTCCACTCGGTTTCTATTCTGCGACAATGCCAATGATGTTTCTGTAGCATCTCATTATCGGTACCTGGATTCTTCGTTGTAATTCTACTGTCCTGGTCCAGGTGTCACATGAATACAAAAAAAAACTGAGATGACTAGTGCTCTCAATTGTCTGATTTAAAGTTTTCAGACAGATATTCTTGTCTCCCCAGATGCGTCTTAGCTTTGACATAGCTGCCATTGTTTGTGATGCTCTTGATAAAATTTCTGCTCTTGATCCCTCTTCGGTGATTATGGAACCCAGATATTTGAACTGTCCCACTGTTTCCAGTTCCTGTCCTCTCACTTTAATCATGGCTGATATCTGTTTGCCACCATTATTCATCAGCTTTGTCTTCTTGGCGCTTATCTCTATGTCAGATTTGGAAGGTGTTTCATCCAGGTTCTTCAATAAGGTGGCAAGTTCGTCTTCAGTTCCTGCCAGCCCATCAATATCGTATGCAAAGTGTAGGTTGTTGATGTTACTCCCTCCAATGGTGATTGTCTCACAGTGGTTTTCCAGGGCTTCGCGCATGATGCGCTCTAAGTAGATGTTGAATAGCGTGGGTGACAGGAGACAGCCGCAACGTACTCCAACTGTTGTCTTGAACCAGTCCCCAAAAGAACCTTGAGCAATTACTGCGCATATTTTCTTGACGTACAGCTACTTGGTGGTATTGGTCAACTTTTGACCCTTGTTGCATTTCTTTATTGTTGCCTACAATGCCTCATACCACACCATGTCAAAGGCCTTTTCGAAATTTATGAACACGTGATAGATGTATTGTTCATATTGCGAGCAGATTTCACACAGAACCCTGAAACTGAATATTTGTTATGTTTTGCTGTTATCAGCATTCATTCATTCAGGCAGCGAACACGGAGCAGGCAGGACCGGTGTTCATCTGGCTACGGTGAGCGAGAGCTCTCAGCAGATAAATAGTGTCATTTAGGATTGCATATAAAAAATGCGACCATAGAGGATTCAGGTACCTGGAGTAGTGTACGGGATTACCACTGCGTAGCTACATCATTCAAAGGCCATTTAGGAGAAATATTCTTCACGACGCTTCGAACAAAGGAAAATGGAGGCCGCCACGAGGAAAACCAAGATGGACGCCACCACATGAGGTTAAAATGACTTCACTAGCCGTGGGGACTGAAGTGGAGGGGACGATTGGCTTAATTTGCTAACACTTGAAAAACTTCGGAGCCTTGGGAGAATAAATAGCAGACGGAAACTTGCGGAGCCATGATAAAGTTCTGGCACTGCTAACAGACTGCACCCCGAGAAGACTGCCTGCGGAGCAAGATGTGAACAATTTTCATATTGCCTTTCATTTGCCTGAATAACAGGGTTCTCATTTGGTTACGAGAACCCTCTTTGAACAATCTCTATTACGAAACCAGACTTGATCAATTCTGAACATAGCTCAAAATTAACGAATTTTCTTACCAAACAGTGGCTACACTTGTATATGTCGCATAGACATATTAGTTAAACAAATTTGTTAGGGACTTATAATATGTACACTTTGTACTAGAAAACTGTTATAGTTATGATGTTAAAGAAAATTATACGAATCTAATATTTGATTCAATTGCACAGGTGGCTTGCACAGTATTGGTATATTTTTTTTATGTCCATTAGTATAACTGGACTTGATTTGAAATAAGTATGGCTAGGGCGTTTCAAGGCTGTCAACATCCATGTACTGGCTTTCATGGACTTTTTCCTCCTTTTTCGTTACCAAACTCCATCAACATGACGATATGGAAAAACTATTTTTCTCACGTCATTATTTGGTGCCATTGCACCCCTAGTACGTCACCTCCGATTGGTTGATAGGGTTGAGTGTGTGTTGGGTCTATTCCCACTCACCCAGATCTTACATTCATGTCGGGGCGACCCAATTAAATAGCGCACTATGTCCGCATAAATGCCCGTGGGGATGTGGCACCATTCCTTACCCCACGTTATTAGTTAAGTAACTGTCTTTGACAGACAAACCAGTGCTAAATGACCCTTCGTGGCCGAAGCACTTAAATTAAATATTCGATTCGATGTTGTGCTGCTTCCACTTGGAACCCTGCCCGTTCGTCAGCGATTATTTCGAGTCTGTTCAACATGACCGTCAGCATCACCTTAGCGTGGCTGATCAAACTGATTTTGGCACAGCTGGATATTGCCTTTTATTAACCTTGCACCGGGCGCCGAACACCTTCGCTACGCCACTGAACACACGTTACCTCAGAGTTGATCAGCATAGGGATACTATCCAAATTTGGTTAGTAAAAATCTCCAGATAGCAGCACAGGGGCTCGTATCGTTGCTTACAATCGACCGGTCCGGTCGATTGTAAGCAACGATACGAGCCCCTGTGGATAGCAGCGGCGTCGCTAGGGTTGGTGTCACCCAGTGCGGTAAACTCATGGTGTCACCCCTTCAGACTTCCACCATGGAGTACCAGACGCTCTGCAGACTGCATGGTGGCACCCTGTGCCTGCTAGTCATATATTTAACTATGATCAGTTATCCGCTCATGAAATCCGACTAGACCGAGCAGTGTGTGCTCTGTAAAATTTGCAGTTTTTCATTTTGGTGTCACCCCTCTGAGATGGTGTCACCCGGTGCGGTCCGCACCCCCGCACCCCCCTAGCGACGCCACTGCCAGATAGCAGTCACTTACTGAGCAGCTATTGCGCATTGATGTTGAGACAAAAAAAAAAGCAGATTGAGTGTGTCTCCTTCAACAACCATATTGTGCTATGTGAATAAAAAAAAAAATTGATCCGAATACATTTCTCAATGGAGGTGATTTATATCTAGGTTTCTTTCTCAACGCGAGTGAAAAGGTCGGGGAAATTCCGATTGCATGGGCAAAGTGTAACATTGCTACAGTAAATTTAAAGTTATCATACATCAAGTTATGAAGTCGCAAATTGACACATGCATGAAATTATAGTAATGCACAAAAGAATTAATTAATACACAACATTACTGAGTATTTATATTATCTGAGGATTTTATCACTTAGTTGTATTTGAAATGAAACTGACTAGCCAAAGTTATAGTAACAGATGTCAGATGTTTTAACCAATAAACTATGACAATTTTGTTTGACAATATCCTTATTACTAAATAACCTTATCTCTGTATATATATATATATATATATATATATATATATATATATATATATATATATATATATATATATATGGATTGGCTCAAATCTAAGTAATAGCAGTTTTTATTTTTTATTTTTAAATTCCATCACGACTTTGGTCAAATCGTGGCTCACACTTATTTGAAATAAAAGGACGATAACAGCAGGAGCAGCAAACCCCCCCCCCCCCGACCCAAATAACACCCTCAAAACAAGACAATGCAAGAAACATAGAAAGTGTTTCCATTTAACCAACAAGCCGTCTCCATTCGAATCTGTTAATAAAAAATAAAAAGGAAAACGAATCTAAAACTAATTTGGGACATTCTTGATATTTTAAGCTGGTAAATTTAACACTTCTGACCTAAAAGAAATTAATTGTCAAAATTGTTAAAGGAAATGTTAATGTATGCTGTTTTCTGTATTTTTTCTTCATGCTACTTTGTGTGGTGCAATAATGTAACTGTCATGGTTCAGGTCATCCTTGTAAGGGAGGTAATACTTTCAATCTTGTTGTAATCGGTTATATTGCACTGCAGTTGCAATGGGTATGTATGTATGTATGTATGTATGTATGTATGTATGTATGTATGTATGTATGTATGTATGTATGTATGTATGTATGTACGTATGTATGCATGTATGTATGTATGTATGTATGTATGTATGTATGTATGTCATTTAATCTAAGAACAATAGGCTATTTCGGTGACAACTACCGTTAATAGTATGGTTAAAAAAAATAAACAGACATAAAAGGCATATTTTTTCTCCATTAGTCATTTATAACACGAATATACTTAAGAATATCAGCAGCAGAGAGGGTGAATCAGACAACATTTTTAGACAAGTTTTCACTGAAATCACGCTTAAAAACAATGAAATCAGGCAAAAAAATCAATGATCAGGCAAAAAAATCAATGAAAAATCAATGAAATCAGGCAAAAAATAATAATGAAAAATCAATGAAATCAATGAAATAAAAAAAAATGACTAAGCCTCCATTCGTAAAAATCTTCGATTTTCAACCGAATATTTGATCCAGTCCGATACGATATCGTGTTCCAGACCTTGTCTGGGGGATGAAAATCACTACGATTTCACAAATAGACTAATTTGTAAAACCTCCTCTTGTAAATCAATCAGATTATTAGACTGGTCAGTGAGTTTGAAATTAATTCTGGTTAATGAATTATTATGACATCGCATATAGACTGGATTCACCGGAGACTCAATTATTAAAAACCCTGGAGGAGCTATTGGTGCAAATGAATACAAAATATATCCTTGCTGAGCTTGATTTGATCGTTCTAGATTAATTTGATAGCTTCCTTCGATCACATCACATACTAAATTGAGCGCAATCACCGTTGAAATATTCACATTGAACGGAGCAATATGCCTGCCACCACCATCTGGGTCATTATTATGGGTCAGGATAGTTGTTTCCGGTGATGTTGTTTTTTTCCACGTATCATGAATTATTTTAAAACCGACATCGATGGCATCACTGAGAGATTTTTGTAATTCTAAGAGATTATATCCTGGTAGATTGAATTCGGAAATATTTTCTACGCTTATATGATATTTTGTCGTAAATTCTATTTTCGTGTTAGGGTGTCTGGCAAGGGCTACCTCTCGTATAATTAGTGAATGAAATATATAAATGTCACTGAGGATTCTGTTACATGTTTCTATGACGCTGATAAATTCATCTCGGGTGAGAGAGCCGGATTTAAGGGATATTGACAACAACGAAATATCGTTATTCATTGCTGTGAAGTTTTCAGTGATTTTATCCTGTCGAGTTATGTAGTATTTCTCCCCTCCCTTATCTATCTTTTCAGTGAAAAAATTTAATTTGTCATAATCGCTATAGCTTTTTACTGGATTGTCAAGTTTTGTCCTGTCTGTGACATAATCAGATTTTTTTTGGTTTTGGTAAATCGGGTTTTTCCCGGGGTGGGATTTCAGGCCATCCTAGTACGGTTCTAATAGAACTTTGATAGATATCTACGACATAACCCTCTGTGCTTATTTCAATGGCAGATGATAGTGTTGGTTCATGAACTGTTATAGCTATTTTTGACTCTACTCCAGTAATCGATTTTATTCTACGCGCGAATTCATTATTGATTTGTTCAATTTGGTATGATCCGGTTGGTATGGAAACAACATTCCAGTCTGGGGTACCGTCTGGTTTATTCTTATTTGCAAATACCAGTGAATTATTGGGTTGTTGACCACCAAATGATTTTGACCTAATATTTGGCCAACTGTGATACACTCGTAATTTTGCTAGCGCTATCTCCTTCACTGGGACCGGAGAGGGGAAATTCACACTGAATTCTGGATTCGTTGAGGTTATTGAGATCATGCTTGTTTGTACTGGGTTTGTGTTCTCCACTATTTGTTGAAGTAATTCCATCTGTGTTGTCATTGTTATTATACTCATGTTTTTGTATTTCTAATTTTGACATCGCAGAATCATATATATCTACCATCGCTGAAAACTCACTCTCTGATATAATTGTATCATCGAGTGATGACGATATCAATGAGGATAATTGCGAGTATGCAGTGGACACAACATGAAATTGAATTATGTAGTCTTGTAGTTTCCGTTGGCTGCATGATGATATTTTTTTTGTGATTATTGAAATAATTGCAGCGATTGTTGTTGCCGCAGAAATGCAAATTGGAACAGCTATCGGGGCCATCATTGTCACTGAAGACAGTATAATACCGGCTCCGGTGATTACACCACTCACTGAATACACAGTAACATCAATTGCGGTAATTCTCCTGCGATATTTTTTAATTTTCATTGCATACTCCTCAGACAGGGTTTTGAGTCTAGTTTGATATTCTCTGACCTGATCATAGCGATATTGCGATGATGAAATCATTTTTTATTTTAACAACGCTAGCGTTTTCAATTGTGAAATCCTTTCAATTTATTTACTTAAATCCGCTACGAATTCCACATACCAGGTTACTGAAGCCTTAGTCAAACTTTTATCAGTATATGTTATAGTGAACTTTTCAGTTGTATCCTTGTCGATGATCGTTGAAATCGTATTATTGACCCCGGATGAACTCGACGATGATATATTAAATTTAGTTAATGGTGTTACTAGTGTTAATCGATAAATACCCTTAACGTTTGCAGTGATATCTAATTTGTTGTTTGTAGGTGACCACTCAAATGATCCGTGTTGGGTTGTATATACTACGTTATTGGTTTTCTCATGAGGAATTTTTGTTTTTTCAATGATTGTTATCATCCTCGAAAAATCACCTTTGACGGCTTCGATGAAAGTTTTCGTCTCATCGATGGATTTTTTAATATCAGGGAGTTTTAGTTCAATTTTATCGAATGTAGTTCCAATAAATTTATCAATGATATTTCTACGAAATGCGGTAAACTGTTTTATGTGTTCTTCAATTCTAGATTCAAGTGTTGTTAGTACAACCACAGAATTGTTTAACTCATCGTTGAGAATTTTTAATCGATCTGTAATCGTCGAAACGAGTACACCCGGTTTGAGTTTACCCTGATCGGAAAATAGCGCGATAGTATTTTCGATTGCGTTTTGTTGTTTAACTAAAATATCATCCAGAGAGATATTACTGGTTTTCAATTTACCCTGATCGGAAAATAACGCAACGGTGTTCTCGATTGCGTTTCGTTGTTTAACTAAAATATCATCCAGAGAAATATTACTAGATTTCAATTTACCCTGTTTGTCCTGAAATACAACTATTTCGTTCGGGTCAACATTTGTTAAGTTCAACGTCTCAGCTATTTCATCTTTAATTTTTTTTGTTATATCCTTGATAGAATCAGGGGTTGCAGTGCCATCGGGTTTGGGTTTCAAAGATCTCTCCCAAATATCAATCATGTTATTGTAAAACTCTTTCTCTCTCTAAAAAGCGATTGCTGGTGTAGTCATTTACGACAATATGAGGTGGTTTTCTAGATGCTGAAATAGCGTCAAGGACATTTAATACTTCACTGCCGCATATTGGTGGGTCATTGATTTGTTGTGTTGGTAGCGTAGTATACCAAGTCTTCATTGGAAATTGTTTTATGTAACGCATAAACTCTTTTGGTGGGGCTAATCCATATGAATCAAAATAGACAATCCCACGTGGATCAATAGCGTATGCAACCCAGTGAGTTCCAGGTCCGGTGCTGTTATCGAGATTAATAATACCTGTTTCAGTTTTGTTTGGTTGATGTGGTAATTGATCTTTCATAAAAACACCTCTGAAATTTTTAATCACTAGTTTTTTAGCCGCATCCATTAAATCAAAATTGGACATGGGAACCATAGGTTCGGAAATCGAAGATTTCTGAATTAATAAACCGTTCCTGGTAGTCTCAGGCCTGATCCGTGAACGGATCTCCCGCTGTACCATGAATACGGGGTTCCTGGTAGTCTTAGACCCTTTCCGCTGTACCACGAATACGGGGTTCCTGGTAGTCTTAGACCCAATCCGTGAACGGATCGTCCCTTTTTTTTATATCCCTTCCCAGTTGCCTTTTTTAGTGCCATTCCTGCTGCAGTACCAACGGCTCCTAACGCTGCTGCTTTAGCCACCGCTGGGGCTGCTGCTGCAATCAATGCTGGTATTGCAGCTAACAATGGAAATATACCGCCTGTTTTAATCATATTTTTGATAGCAGCCGCAGAGAGAGTAATCTGAACCCCTTTTTTATCCTTGAAAGCATCATTGAAATGTTTCACCTGACGAGTTGTCAGCGATAATTTATTTGCACCACCAGTCATTTGATTAGGTTTCAACGTGATTGTGGTTCCACATTTTTTAGCCGATTCTGATTGCAATTTTTTGATTTGACCAGGAGTTAACGCAACACTAATAACACTATATGACATTATACATAATAGATTGATTCTAATGGAAAAATCCTTCGGATTTTCAATTACATGTTTTCTACTGGGGCATCTACCACTCTCATTCTTCCACCAACACCTTCAAGTAGCATTGATTTATCACTGAGAATGACAGCAACCGCTCTATAATTCGGGATAAGGATAGGAGGTACCCCACCAACTGGTGCACCAGTCGGACGGGTTACACGGGCTCTAAAGTGTATATCAACAACTGACTGTCTTGTCAAATCGAGATGTTCCAATGAAAAGTAATAGATCGGATATAGGCTTTTAAAATCAAATTGTGATATTTGCAAACCGGTATCCACATTTAGATCACGTGCCATAAATGACAACAGGTTATGATACACGCGTGCAATATGATTCTGACCGTAATCAAGTTGTATATCCTCGGATGGTTCCTGCTGTCCGTTTTATCTCAGCGAGACTTCATTAACACCTAACTGATCAAATATCATATGACTTCGTTCTTGATTACCAACTCGCGCATTATTCTGTAACGCTACAAATATATGACGTGGTGCTGAAACCCCTTGTTTTGATGCCAGGTGCCATGTGAATGTACCATCAACACTGTCTTGTTTAATATCCGTGGTCACTGATAACCAACTCAACAACGACTTTCCTCCTTGATCCATAAATGATAATAGTCGCTGTTCTTCTGTGATTGATGGAGTTAACACTGGCATCCATAATGATAGTTTTGTTAAAATAACTTTACCGGCAGCAACCCCAGCATTACGCCAGATTGCATCATCATCAGTACCCTTTCGTACAAGTGCTACTGTATGCTTCGCTCCATAAATAACTTTTCGGACGTTTCTACAGAATCCAAATATATGATGCAGTGGAATCGCACATGAAAATCGTCGACGCTGCCCATGCAACATTGCTACGCGTGTTGCAAATCCTAAATTGAGATTACCATTAACGCCTCCGAGAATATCAAACTCAGCTCCGGGTCTAGTTCGACGTTCTGGATTAGCTGCTTCCCCTTGATTAGCAACTGAAGTGACTTGCGGTGTTAACACTTTAATGAATTGAAGGTGATCAGCGTTATCAGAGGTATCCTTTGCAAACATCATAGATGGACCCGCTGATCTTGTATAATCATCAGAATATCTCGCTAACCCTATGATTGTTGTGGCCATATCAACTTCACGGTCAATGGATTTAATTTCTTTTCCATCAATGAGATATCTAGCGCTTTCAAATAACGCCATTATGCCGTTATTAACAAAACCAACTCGGACATTTGAGTTAATGTGATATGGTGGATCATTATGTGCAGCAGCATTTGTTACAAGTTCTCCTTCTACTTCAATAAACGCTTCACAAGGCAAAAAGTATTTACTGGTATCATGAACTTGAAGTTCAATTCGTGATCGGAGATCGGGTTGTATTGCGTGATAAGAATAAAATTGAAAATCGCGTACAGAATCATCTTTACGCACTGGGGCATCCATATCAAATGCTGGATCAGATGACCTTTTGAACATTTTATTCTATTTATCAGAGTCTAAATCGTGATTTTCATCGTGAAAAACGCTAGCGTGAAAATCCATAGGATTTCATCGACGTGGTTTTTTAAAGCCACTTCCCGCTATCATATTTGCAATATTGCTTTGGTCCCCTTGATTTACCATCGACGCTAGTTTTTCATCTACTGCGTTATTTATAATTTTACTAACACTTGCAGGCATTTCTTCTGTAGACGGTAACGGTTTCTTTTTTCGCCTCACTAATGATGTTATTTTATCCTTCGCAGTTGAAAACGCTTTCCCGGCAAGATCTCCAACAGTACTAATACCCTTATCACGAATAACATCAATGGCTTTCATTGATAATTGTTTAGCTAACGGCATCACTTTTGGGGCCATTCTTGAAAAGAATCCTAAAATGGTATTGCCGAGGCCATCTCCATAGTATGCTCTATAAACTGGCAACCGTGAATTAACTACATAGACGAGGGTTGGTTTATCATGATTGTAATGTACGATCATTATTATAAAAACAATAGTGTTTTCAATTGTTATTTAATCACTATGATACCCATTTGCTAACTCGTCAATAAAATCTCGATATGTTTTGATATCCATGATACCGCCGGCAAATAACCGTCTACAGATATCAGCTGCTTCATTAATTATTTCTGGAGAGTTATTTCCAGCTCGGAATCCTCCTACAAGAACATCTAATCGTGATATATCATTGATAACACTATCAGGACAAGTGTTTCCAATCCTTGGATTTTGCAGTCCACTTCCGCTATAACCAGCTGCTTCATCTAGTTTTTCTAAATCATCATCATCAGGTGGTAGTTGTTGTTTTTTAGGAGAGAAAGAAATTTTCTTTGCAGGTTGCTGTCGCTTTCTTTGCAATCTTGGCGGTTTTTGTTGTTGTTTAAGCTCTTCGTATTGATTATACACGTGATCCACCGCATTGATATATTCAATGTATGATGCACTATCTGTCTTTTTTTGACTTTTTTCAGTTTTGATTTTGTAGAATATATCAGCCCAATGAATGAAATTCTTAACAAACTTATGATGTTCTGGTTTCAACATTTTTTTTCTGTTTTCATAAGTCTTAACAACAAGCGCAGGAATTTCTGTTGGATCAGTCCCATCAATTGCTGCTAACCCTTCTTCGTTAAATCTCACGCGTAAGTCCTCTACTGTTCTTTTTGATTCCATTTGTTTTGTTTGTTCAGTTTTCGCTGCTAGTTTTTCGAGTTCGCCGATAACAGATTTTCCCGTCTCGGGACCATCTCCCAGTAAAGCACGCTCTACCCCTTTCGTTGCTGTGGTTACTGGTTTAAACAACTCTTCAGACCCCAGAGCAAAATCAGTCTGAAGACTCTGTCGTTGTTGCAGTTTATTCCGTACAGAGTCACGAATTGGTACAAATCTCTTAATTGCATCCAGTCGTTCACGAGCCAATCGGGTTGTTAATGCTTCATTGACCATTATTTGAAATCAGAAACCATTTTTCAATTGTAAAACACTTTTTCCCACTTTTGTTACATGTCGGATGATTTTTGATACGGTCATGGAAGTGTTATTTCATCGTGAGACACCTTCTATCAATGATGTGGAAAGTGTCATAATTGTATATAAAATAATTAATACTGACAGTTTCCACACTTTTTTGACATGTCGGATGATTTTTGATACGATCATGGAAGTGTTATTTGATTGTTTTAACGGCTCTATCAATGATGGAGAAAGTGTGGAAATTCATATAAAAATAATTAATATCACACTTTCTCCATTCTATTTTTGACATATCCTTTGAGGGTCGGCTAAAAAAAATGATAAATGATCGGGCAATCAAAAAATGATAAGGGTCGGGCGATCAATTTTCTTGATTTAATGCTCGTAGGTTTCTAATTTTAGAGTTGACTTCTTTTTTCAATTCGTATTCGTTACCAAATTCTTTTCGTATTCCTTCTACGATAGTATACAACGGAACGAACACACTGATGTCACTGGAAAATGAAAGAGAGTCTTTAATAGAATTCTGAATTCTTTTGATGAGTGCATACTTCTTGGGTAGCATATATTTGTTAGTGCTAACCCCGTATTCTATATCCTGAAAATCAGACACAATTTGATCAGGATTTAACCCATCTGATAGTTTGATATCCTGATTTTTCAATTTTGCTATTTCAACTATGATGCTATTCATGTTTTCAGAATTCATTATTCTATAAGAATGACATATCTCTAATTGAAAAATATGACGCATTAGACATAACTAAATTGAACTTTTTGTCCACTCTTTTTTGAAATAGCCGATCGATAAATCCCCTCTGCAACTCTTCGTACTGAGGCTCTACAAATATCGAAGTGCCTACCGGCTTCATTCATTGATTGAAATATTTTTTCTTCGTTAGTTATCGTATTCAAAGATTTCACAAGTCTCTTCCCAACCGTTTTGCATTTTCCAGTCCTTCCAGATGAATTATTTTCACTCTGTGTAACAACTCGTAAATTTGATACAGAATTATTCTTTCGATTAGAATCCTTGTGATCAATAACAAAACCATCCTCGATCAATCCATAAAAACACTCAAATGCGAAACGATGATTGAGATAAGTTTTCGTTTCTTTTCCCTCCCTAACAGTAAATATCAAGTACCCTTGATTATTCACAACACCAACTGGTTTCTTTAGTCTACGGTTTCTGACAGTACCATCACTGGATGCTTCATAATTTGTAATCACTGGATGCTGTCTGAATTCTTGGTTCATATATACTATTCTATTGTTTGTCTAATTCAGTGTTTGGTTCAATAATTACATCACTGGAAAATCTTTCGATGTAGTCTTGCGGGGTTCTTATGATTTTATCCTTGATGTTGTCAGGGTCAAAGACTTTTTCAGGGTCATAATTTCTGATGGATTGTCCATTTTTTATTCTTTTATCATAATAACGCTTCAATTCCCTATATCGCTTACCACCACAATCAATACATAATTGTGATCTTCCCTTGACCCCAACCCCACATCGAATACAGGGTAACGGACCAAGACTTCCACGTCGAAAACTTTGCATATGATACCTACAGTACTCATTTTTTCTGCATGATTTGTTACACGGGGTTACATTTCCCATCATGAGCCATTTGCAGTGATTCATTATACATAAATCTTTCATTTAAATGCTTGTTTTATATATAGCATGAAGGAGTTCAAGAGATTGACTTCGAAAAATGCTAAATTCAATACCGATAGAGAGTTCAAGAGATTATTGAAAATCAATCCTAGATTTAATCTGGATAGACCCCAAAAACGTCCAATAGACGGAAATATGAAGGAGTTTAAGAGATTATTGAAAATCAATCCTAGATTTAATCGCGATAGACCAAAAAAACGTCCAATAGACGGAAACAAACGTAACAAACGTCCAAGAGACGGAAACATGAAAGAGTTTAAGAGATTATTGAAAATCAATCCTAGATTTAATCGCGATAGACCCAAAAAACGTAACAAACGTCCAATAGACGGAAATATGAAGGAGTTTAAGAGATTATTGAAAATCAATCCTAGATTTAATCGCGATAGACCCAAAAAACGTAACAAACGTCCAATAGACGGAAACATGAGATCACCATGGAAGGATGCTCAATTCAATCTTGATATAGTTTCTAATACACCCAAGAATAAAATTCTTGATAAACCCATCAGAGACTGTTTTAATGAATTCAAGCGTGATGGAGCATCTTATTGTTGGTCAACATTTCGAATTGATGGTGTTGTTGACGCTACCATGAATGATGAAAAAGCAGCAGTGATCATTTCACGTATTGGGGAAAAAAGTCATTTTTTCCGAATCAAATTCATTATCCGTGAGGATGGCAAATGGATTATTAGGGATAAATTTGAACCCATTCTCAGGGGCAAAAAAACTATCACCGTGAATCAGGATTCAAAACCGGGAATTTTGACTGGAATTGATAAACCCTACTACGAAAGATCTTATCCCGTAACAGCAATCGTTTATGGGATCTATCCGCTCAATGAAAAACCTGATATTGCAAAACTAGCACCCATGAAATATTCGACAGGGCTCAATTGTGTAGCAGAACGAATAATAGAACACTTCACAAATGCGTCCCGGGGAAATAAACTAACTGATCTAAGACGAAAAAAAATAACCGAGTGGGAGTTCACGGTAAAGGAGCATGGAGCAACAATTCAGGATATAACTAAATTAGAAAAATCATTAAGATTTCCAATATCGGTAAGGACAATCACCGGAGAAGTATTATACGAATCGAAATATAAATCACAGGGAACCCCCATTGCAATTATTGATCATAACACACACGCGTGGTCATCTGCAGTAACAATATTCCCACGGGATAGAACCGTAAAATATCTATCCCAAACTCTGTTTGGAACCGAAGAGTTTTTTTCAGAGCAGAAATTATTTGATGCTATTTACCATTTGAGTAAAAACGATCCTGTGTCAGTGTGGCTATTTCATAGTAATTCAGACGAAGAATGCAAATTTGATCAGTTTGTAAGGCCTAACGGAGAATTATACCGTACTGAAGAGCTGCAGAATCAAATGAAACAACTAGCTAGTGAGTTTTCTGGGGACGGAGAAGACAACGATCAATTATTAGCAAACTGTTTCACAGTACCATCCATTGCAGCACATTTTGCTAGAAAGAAAAACGCGTGGAAACCAACACGAAGTGAGTTCTTATCAGATGTCAAATTGTCCTGTCTTGAATACAGCCACGGCGGATTATGGAACACAAAATACACCGCTGATACTGTTATTTCAGTTGATATGATTGCGTGTTATCCAGGAAGTTTTCTTGGGTATGGAGAGTGTGAGAAATATTTCAAACGATTTGGACACCCTACACACGAAATGACCCGTGTTGCGATTAATGGACCACTTCCTGATTTTGATTTAACCGGATTCGCTTGTGTAGTATCATTTGAAATGGCTGAAGGGCTTCATCCGTGTAGTTATCTTTGGATTGGTAAACACATGTCTGAAAAACACTGGATGCCAATAATGTTATTACGGTATATGCTTGATTGTAAGATGTTAAAATCATTAATTGTCAGTGAAGCAATTATATCCTATCGAGCACAGAAATCAGTCTGGTTACCACAACCTGATCTAGAAAAAATAATTAGCGAAGAGCGAAAACTGTTTCCTGATTTTAATGAACAACAAATCATGGATTGGTCCCAACAGTTATTTGAAATCAGAAACAATGAAGCAAAAAATCTTGGACGAAGAATAATCGGTAAATTTACCCAAGGTGGCAAAGATGATAATACGAAATATTCTTCACGATTGATTATAGACAACGCTGAATACGATTTTGTAATCGCGGATCTAACGAATAGGGGCCTATATGTCAATCGTAAGGACGCATTTCTGTCCGATGGAACCAAATTGGGTACAATTGTTACCTACAATGATGGATACCATCCGCAGTACACACACTTAAGAGCTTCTATGCTCGGTTATGCTTCTATCAATCTGTTTTCAATGATCAATAGATTTCCTACCACCGCAGTTAGAGTTGCTACTGATTCATTTTACATAAATAGCAAAATGGCTGATTTTAAGGCTACTGGCAACGAGAAATGGGGATCATGGAGAATTAAGAAAGAAATGATTCATGATTATATTCAATCAGCAGATGTTACCATTGAAAATAATTACTTAGAAAGCAATCAGTGTTCAGAATTTTCTAGTGCACCACCGATTTCTGATCCAATCTGTAGATATAAAACAGTTTATTTAAACGGTTGTGGTGGGTCAGGAAAAACAACCCGGGCAATTGAGTTATTCCGTAGAAACGCTAGCGTTTCCAATCCAAACATGATTGTGCTAACACCAACTCATAGACTTGCAAGAGAAATGATACAGAGAGGGGTTAATGCTTGCACTTATCACAGCTTTTTCCGATGGAAGGGAGATAAATGGACTCCTGAGCGCATGGGAGAGAAATTTATTCCTGAAATTATCATTTGGGATGAAATAGACACAGTGTCAGAAGATGTCTTAAAAATATTTCTTGAGTGGTTGTTATTGAAGAATACAAAAGTCGTCATGTGCGGTGATCACGGGCAACCACCACCATTTGTCGGTGCATCCCCCCATGAATGGCTAAAGGGTTTTGCATACTATTATGAAGAAATTGATACTTATCATAGATCACTTGATAATGAATTAAAAGAATTGAAGAAACTAATCAGATTACAACCGGATAGAATCCAGTGTGAAATAACCCGTGAAATAATTTCGGAAACTCCCATGAATGATTTCTGGGAAATGTGGAGACCAAATGATTTAATCATTGCAAGTAGAAAAATAGTCAGGGACACACTTCAGATGAAGTTATTTGAATTGCATAAACAAAAATTTGCAACACTTCCAGTACCGTTATGTTATAGGCCATCGGATACACGAAAACAGAACATCGAAGTTGATATTCCAGGACAGAGTGAAAAGCAGATTCTTGTATTAAATGATATTGTGCTGGTTGATATCAATGTCGTTGAAGATGCATTGCGTGCTAATAAATCCCCATGGACGCTAGGATACGCAGCGACGATACATTCTTCACAGGGATTGACTATATCGGATACAATTGTTTGGATGGTAGATAATCGCATAGAATGGTCGAATTTAGTCTATCTTTCAGTATCCAGAGTACGAAAAATAAATCAGCTTCGAAGAATTGTCCTGACAGAGTCAGGCGATGATGAAATCATTGGCGATGATGAAATCATTGGTGACGATAATGATATTATTGATAAAAAACTCTCCGGTTACAAACAACAGGACAAAAAAAAACAACGAGAATTTGATATTGATGCTGAATTAATAATTACTCTGAAGCAACAACAGAATAATCACTGCGCGAGTTGCAATTGTATAATGCGTTGGCAGTATTCGGATAAGGATCCTCGCCAATTCACAGTAGACAGAAAAAATAACAATCTCGGTCATGTCAGAAATAATGTGATGTTGACTTGTCTTGAGTGCAATAGACGCAAGGGTGCTAGTTAAGACCATGGGGTGGCAATTGAGTATCCTCGGGTATCACTTGTAATTGTTGTCTAGTAAAACCCCGTTGAGGGGCAGTTGAATCCAGTTTATAGATTGGAGGTCTACCCGTAGATCGTGTTATACTAGATATCTTGTGTGCAGTAGCACTCCAAATAGGATCAGTAGCCCTTTTTGTGCCACCCTCAAGCTCTCCTGGTTCGTATAAGTACCTCACAATGACATTACTACCAAGAATTGGTTGGGAAACGCTAAAATCCTTTTGTGGTTTTTCAGGTATCGACTTCTTTTTAATCGCGTTGATAGGTTTCATGTTGATGGTTCTAGTAATCTCGTTATTCAGTGCGGTAACTACACCTGGTAATCTCTTAACCCATTCACGGGATCTTTTTTCTTGGATGAATTCTTTTGCATATTGATATCCAAATAACCGCTCAGCAAGGGTTTTATTAAACCGTTCTACAATGGCCTGATCACGATGCAGTGCAGTATGCCCTCGTCTGATAGCGACATTGTGATATTTCATTGTAGATAACACTGCACCCTGAAATCCCTTGCCAGGATCAACTTGTAATAGATTTGGCCAGTGCAGAGGACTCCTTCGATAAATCCTTTCAAATGCAGAAGACACTTCAGTGGCCGATTTTGTTTTTAACGGTTCTGCTTCTTTGTATCGACTTGCAATATCAACTACAGTTAACGCATATTTGTAACCACGATCATGTGGCAGAAATAATATATCAGCCTGATGAACTTCATTAGGAAAGGTCACATCAAAATGCGAGAATTGAATTTGTTTAGGCGGTGGTAGATAAATTTGCCATAGTGCCTGTTTGGATAACCAATGAGCCGCAGTGGTTTTTTTCACTTTTGCGGCGCTAGCGAGTTTACTGATTGCAGCGTTACCCTTCCAGTATCCTCTTGGGGAATAATAAATAGATTCCATGTTGCTATTAATTACCAGCACATAACATGAATTTGCTTTTCATTGCCGATTTTATCAAAAAGGAGGCCAATTTTTCTTTGAAGGATTTATCAGGAATGGCATTCAACGCATGAATTAATTTCACATCTGCTAGATGCCTGTGTTGCAAATTGCTGCTTTTATAAGCAACATCATGAAGGTGACAGGCCTTATCAATAGCGTTTATTGGTTCCTCACCGGGTCGGGGCTGATTTTGATCATTGAGTCTGATATCAAGTCTTGTTCCCGGTCCACAATAACTATACCCTGGAAGGTGTTTTTCTCCGGGGTACTTTGCCCATGGGGTTCCAGGGAGTTTTGCTAATTTGGCAGCGATATCACCTCCTCGTTTTTTTTTAAAGGTTCCTTGGGTTTAGAAACAAATCTAAATTTCTTTGTACTACACTGTACGCATTTACCAGAAAGCGCTGATCGGTTATTTTTAGTTGTAATCGTCGTCAAGTCATCTGTGCCAGTACGCGCCTTACACTTCACGCAATATAGATCCATAATTTATGTATAGAGATATGAATATAATTGATTTTTCAGCGACTAAAACAAGAGAACCAGTGAAGCATCATGCAGCGCTACCAAACTCTATCCGCGCAATTATAATCGGGCCATCTGGATCCGGTAAAACGCAATTGTTGCCCAATTTAATAATGAGATGGATGAAGTGGGATAAGTTGTATTTAATTGCCCCTAGCGTAGATGATCAACGATGCTATGAAGTGCTAAAAGATTTTAATGAAAACGCTTCAGAGATTGCCGGCGAGGATGTTATTGAATTTATAACCGATATTGACGAGGCGCCATCCGTGAATGACCTCGATGGAAGTATCAACAATTTAGTTGTATACGACGATGTCATGTTAGATAATCAAAAAAATCCTGCTAGAATATTTTCCCGAGGCAGGCATAAAAACACTGATGTGATCTATGTCACTCAACGCTACACTCAGATTCCAAAAGTGATTAGAGATAACTGTAATATGCTTGCTGTATTCAACGGCGTTGATACACATACGCTACGAAATATTTGGCAGACATGGTGCTCCGATATGGATTTCAATCAATTTAGAAATTTCTTTAGTCATGCTCAGTCTACCCCACACGGATTTGTAACAATAAATTTTCATGACCCTCGAACACGATATCGTATCGGACTGGATCAAATATTCGGTTAACCCAGAACTGAAAGTTCTAGCAGCAGAGAGGGTGAGTGACAACGACGTTGTAATCCCTTTTTCCCAAAAAATCGATGGAGGATTTCATTAATTTCATTGATTTTTTCATTGACTTTTTTTTGGGACCTAATCCATGAAATGTTGTCTGATTCACACACACATTGGGGCCTGATGTCATTGGTTTCATTGTTTTTAAGCGTGATTTCAGTGAAAACTTGTCTAAAAATGTTGTCTGATTCACCCTCTCTGCTGCTATATCTGCTCGTATACCCCTCATCCCTTTGTGTGTGTGTGTGTGGTGGGGGGGGGGGAATCCTGGAAATTCCGTTTATGTTGACCCGAGTCAGACACCTGAATTGCACATACATTTCCTGCTTCTATGCCATAGGCTTTACGCGGCAAAATCAAATCCGATTTCAAGAAGCTAGTAAATACTACAGCCTTCAGATCATAAATCTGTGATTTCAGTTTTAAGTGAGAATACAGTTTATTTTCTGATTGATCTTCCAAGATATATTTCATGTTCAAAGCTAAGACATCACTGCTGTGTGTGTGCTTTGATCTCATGACCACCCTCTTTCTCAAACTGTCTGATTTCAATTTTCCAAGACTGGTTATGGTGTCTTTTCTGAATTGACTGTCACCTATTCTGCTGAAACGCCCTATCAAATCTTCATATAGATCTCTGGTACAAGAAGCAATCATGGTGTCATCAACTTGTGTGACACTTATTCTGGGATCAAACTTTATGAATAGCAACTTCCAAGTTTTAAACAGAGTCTCATCCTTAAGTAATACAGTCTTACAATATTGTAAACTTCCTGCACCATGCCAATTTAGTGCATCTACATGTTGATACTGCCTCCTTTTATCATTAACTTGCAAGAAAAATTCAAATACTGAGTCACTGATGTTAATTAGACCATGGTTAATATTCTGTCTTCTTTGTGTCTCATGCAAGGTATGTTTATACTTGCTGTTGTTTTTCAAATCAAGAGCTGAAGTTGTAAGGTGGTCTAACATTTTTACTTGTAAGAAGCATTGACTGACCAAGTTTATTTTGTCCTTTCTGTACAAGCTGTTCTTTCCTTTCTTCGTGTTATGGTATCCTCTCTTTGCAATACATCTCTACCTGCAATATACCTTAATTTTCCTTGCCCTGGCTCTGATACAAGTATGGAAGGTGCATGTGCAACTGGTGTGGTATTGAAAATGTCAGTAGTATTATTGTCCAAAACAATTTCACAAATTCTGTCAAAACTCTTTCCAAATGCAAAAAAGTATCATCATTTGGCACAGAATTCAAGAAATATTCAAGAATTTGGATGCATTCTTGAGACACTGAAAACTGGTAAATTTCAGAATAATATTCAGCCCATGTTTGAGTCTGGTTTTCTGACTTCTATTTTGCCACATACTTTGTTAAAGATACTTTGAATTTTTTGGTACAATAGTCCAAAAAATGTATTCAACTCTTTCGTTGACTTTTTGAAGATTTCTGTTAGTGTCACTTTTAATCTCATTTGCTCTGGTGTTACTGCATTATCTGGGATAAGTTGTTTCATTTTTGTATGGTCAACATGATGCTCTAAAATGTCAGAATCAACTGTGGTTAACCTACATTCTGGGTCACTAGATGAAGCAGGCATGTCTTCCCCACCTTCTTCGTCTGCGCGTCTCATGCTTAGCGGAAGTTTTCATACTAACATGACGCCATATTGCACACAAATTGGGAAAATCTATGTTCCAGAGTGATGGATAGTTCCCTCTATTACGCATCCGCCCCTTCGCTGAAAATGGACTTGTCCAGAAACTGGAAATTGATGTCGAGGACGGCCATTGTTGTAACGAAAACTTCCGCAAAGCATCATCATATGCGACGCGCAGACGATGAAAGTGTTATGGACACCCTGGTCGCAGTCGGGTTAGAAATTATAAATCAATGAATGAATTGAGTAAGATTTATGGAGTTTTTATTTTGTTTATGCCTTTCCTTACTGAAATCGGCAGGGGGGTGGGGTTTACAAATAAACGGGGATGTGTGCACAGACTATTGATCCAAACTATTCAATGAACCCAATCCGTCCATTCTCTACAAAACTGACCGCATTTTGAAGCCGCTTACACAAGACTAAATATGGTATATTTACGTCTTTCTGTACACGATCGGATTCGGTGTCGTAAAACTTCGATTAGTAATGCAGGAAAGATTGATGTTACCGGCAGAACTGACGAGTGACGTATGAAAGTGATAAACTAAATCCACACATAACAATAACAATTCAACCTCTCCCCATGGTAATTACCCCAAATCGCATGTAGTCAGAAATGTCTTAGAGGCGATTTATTAAATGCGTGCGATATTGTACTATAATAAAAAAAATATTTAAATCAAATACAAGAACTTCAGATACTCATTTTGATGCAAAAGCGTGTCACCATTAACAACTTTAGAGGTAATAAATTTCAGTTGCACATCTGAATTTGACTTCTCATTTACAGTAAGCTTACCTGTAATTATAGGGAGGACATCTTTCCGAGTTATTATAGAGGTTCTAAGTTACCGTGGGTAGGAATAGACACAAGGGATAATCTACATTCTTCTTTCATGTCTGAAATTTTTTGCCATTGATTGTTTCATGCACATACTTTCCTTTAAAAAAATGTTGTTGCTGTAGGATTTAACGCCAATTGTTGGCACATGATAAGCTGTATATACATGGCGGCCAGTATTACTGGTGGAAGAAGTACCCGGGAAAACTCCCAGAAACAACCACCGACCCACGAGAAACTACTGGCAAGCTTTCTCACATAACTACATTAGCCGAAAAAAAAGAGAAGAAAACAAATGTATAGTGACATTAGATGAATTGTTTAACCCTACACCATCCCCCTTCCCCCAGATGAGAATGGTTGACGCTAGAAACTTAAGAAGTGTCTTACTTAGCTCATTATTTGGAATTATTCCACCGCATTCATGAATGTCTCTCTAAAACGGTATGTGTATGAGCCTGGAGAAGAAAAAAAAACTTTCGAATGTTCCAAGTTAAGAAAACGTTCGTAAAATACTTTAGAAACGTTCAGATGTTTCATATAGCATGTGTAAGACCAACCTTTAGTTTCCACATCATGCTTTGTGAAACACCCTCCAGTTTGACTTGTATGTTGCTATACAATGGGAACAAAATATTGTTTATGTTAGTCCATTGTATACACAGTAATGTCTCCAGTTTGAATGATAAATATCTGCTATAAGGCGAAAGTTATGATGCTGAGAGATTCTCAACAATGTGGGGTTCATTAATAAATAAGAAAAGGTTATACATCGCTGCTTATAGTTAACACATAAACTTCAACTTGTAGGGTAAACTCCTGTACCCAAAATACGTATCGATACCTTTGCAACATACTTTTCGCTATTATTGTGTGTATCTCGTGTATTACGGTAACCCATCTTTGTCAGTCAAGGCTCGTCGATTCATTTCGTTCCCACGCTGATGTGGAACAATGTGAAAGGACGACTCTTGACTAGCGTAGATGGCATTACCTAGCTCAATAGAGCCAAAATAAATAGAGAACTGTATACAACTGTTTCTAAGATAAAATTGTTCTGATTTGTCACTCCATATTCCAATAGATTTGTATAGCATATGCATTATTTCGGATTTACCGACCATTAGTTGCCTGTTACTCCATTATATTATCGGATTTTTTTCCTATCGCGCGAGTAAAATAAAAACAGAATATATATATATATATATATATATATATATATATATATATATATATATATATATATATATATATATATATATATATATATATATATAATCAAACAACTGGATTTTTAAAACGATGACTGCCACATTTTCATTGACATATCTCTCTGACAACAAATGAGACCCATCTCCTTATGAAAAGTAAAAATGTACACGAAAAATGCGATGGCTGATACATCCGGGAAATGTCCTCGAATCGTATCGTAAGAAGTTTTAGCTTGTAAAATATGTAATGCAGTATGTGCATAGTAGTTAGATCACATTTGATAAAGTATTTATTAATTCAAGAAATATATATATATGTATGTATGTATGTATGTATGTATGTATGTATGTATGTATGTATGTATGTATGTATGTATGTCGAATTTTGAATAAGCATTGAACCTTAAAGTTGAATGCACAGAGCATTAAGATTTTATCACATTAGATCGGGAGTCTTTGGGAAGGGCCATTTCGACCTTTATTCTTAATTTCTTCCCTATAAGTGTTAAAACATCAAAGGGGCATTGACCGGTTATCTTAACACGGTTTTGAGAAAGAGGCATGTGAACTTCCGATCTGTGTCAAATAGGCATTCTTCAAAGGGAAAAGGTATATAGCGTAGTTCAGAGATTCTGACTGACGAAACAAATGCTTTTTTCTTAGGAGTTTTAATATAGAAACCACTGCTTATGATTGGACGAGTGATGTCAAGGCATACACCTTGCAAGTAATGTGAATTTAAAGTGACAACCTTGATCGAAATTCTTTAGTCAGAAATTTTCTGACAGAAATTTTGCTCTGAGGAAGTCTAGGAAAAGAACAGCACTTTCTTCGTTAAATAAAGTGCTAAATGAACAAGTTCCAAAGTTAACACCATTAAGGTGCGCAATAGTAATTTCACGAAATATTTTATATTTTGATTATTTGATGCATGCAAACTTGTTTCATATGACTAGGTTCCATAGCATGCATCGTTTATTCAGTTTCATGGAATTGTGTTGATGCTATGGCTGCTATGCAATTTATCTTTTTTAATTTTACAATTGTTAGTTCGTTAGCAGAACTGATTGCATGCGGTCCAAATGTTCAGATGTGCAGTATTTCATAGTGATGTGTGAAATAAAGATGAAATAATTTCCTTCGTCTATAATGACGATACTGATTATCGTGAGTTAACGATAATTACCTATTATATTTGCTATTTGAATTTTATGCAACAGTAATCCAACATGTAGAAGCATACGGTAAGTTTTTTTTTTTTTATAGAGAGCTCACGTGGTAATTTATGGTAAGGTATTACCGTAGGTAGGCTTTACGCAGTGTCTGAATAGCTAGTGTTTTTTGAGTAACATCGGTGAAAGAAGTTTAGGTACGTCTAGAATGTGGTAAATATAACGATTTAGGGATAGTTTTGTCCTTTAAGGAAACAATTTTCCGAGTGAGAGGGAGGCTCGACAGTCAGAAAGAAAGAGAAGTGACAGGTAAAGTCCGGAAAAAGGGAGATGTGACGAGTGAAGTTCAATGTGACGAGTGAAGTCCAAAAAAGGGTGGGGTGGGGTGGTAGTGAGGAGTTCAGAGTAAGACCAAGGAAGGACAAGGCAGTCGGAAGAGGAAGGCTTGAGGAAATAGGAAACGATGGAACACGGTCGAGATGAAAGTGATGTAATCAGTCGTGGACATTGCGCTCTTTTCAACACTCCTTATTATGATGAGATAAATCCAAATTAGACACTGCTATTAAATCATGTTGATATTATTTAAGTTTCATTTAAATTACCACTGTTAGTTGGATTGATTAAATTTGCTAGTTTTCTTGCGTAAGAGGCTCGTATTGCATTATTTCTTCCCAGTTCTCTGCTGATATTCTGTATGACACTCACACCGTGTCATAATATCGAGGGAGCTTATTTCCAAGATAACATAGCTAAATCCAGTTAGCTACCCTTCTTACTAAGAGGGACAATCTCTCTCTCTCTCTCTCTCTCTCTCTCTCTCTCTCTCTCTCTCTCTCTCTATATATATATATATATATATTGTTACATGTTTAGTATCTTACAAAACGTAACAAGAGTGAAGACAATAAGCTTTGTACAATTTAACAAATACTTTATTTCCCTAAAAAAAAAACAAGGTAAAAATGAGAAAAAGAACTTACTGTTTTAAGAATCGAATCAAAATATAATCCAAGAATTGAAAAATAGAAGTCCTTCTAATAAAAGGTACTAATGAAACAGAGTTCTAATCCCAGTGAAATCCAAAATGGCAGGTGATGACGTATACTGTGCTTAGCGTCGTACTCGTATATCAACTGTTTGTACTTGTATCACAGAAAATAATATTCTAGTATTTGAATTCTGTGCAAATTTCGATAACAGACCTTGTGCAAGAACTATTTTAGAGCTCTGGTATTTCCAGCAAAAGCAAACTTGAAATCCAAATAAAAAAAACAAATTAATTAGCACCAAAACTGGTTACAACATAAAACAATTTAACTTCTCAAGTGTTAAGGCACTAATGACTATTTTTTCTATAAAAAAAAAAACATCAATAGTAAATCAACCTGCAACGTAAAACAGATGACCGGATGTTGCTCTGGAAAAACCTAATTGATACATGTTATTTGTCACGTACTGCAAATATGGCCTCGATGTCACTTTATGAATCATACTCTGCGAAAGAATTATTCTTTTATATTAAAAAGTTGCTTACTACAACTCTTACTGATTCTGAATCAAGATCATGAACTAGATCAGTGATAAATACAAAGTTCCTATGGTTAGTTGCTTACTTCGAAACATTAGCCAGAACTGAATTCTACTCCAGTAAATAAAGTTACATTACATAAGCGATTAATGGAATAAAATAATTAAAAAACTTACAAATAATTAAATGAAATGAAATATACGTGTGTGTGTGTGTGTGTGTGTGTGTGTGTGTATGTGTGTGTGTGTTTCATGTGACAGAATATGCTTTACATACGTATGAACCTTCCTAAATATATAAAGCATGGTTATTTGTTCTGATCTAATGTTTTTATGTATTATCCAACACATGGACAGATTCTGTGTGTGTGTGTGTGTGTGTATATATATATATATATATATATATATATATATATATATATATATATATATATATATATATATATATATATACACACACACACACACACACACACACATATATATATATCTGTGTGTGTACACATTTTTGAACTCGATTATAGCTAATAAAAATGCTAGTGCATTACGTTTTTATATATATATAAAGAAAAATGAATTCAGTTTAAATATGTAATCTGGAATGAAATAAATACGTTTTTTTCCTACAAATATATATTTATATATCATATACTACAAAATTTGCTGATAAAAATCAGTATCGGCCCCAAAACATGTTTTGCTAAATCGAGTTATTACATCGCATCTGTTTGTAAGGACAGTTGTTTAGCAAACTAGCTACCTTTAGGGCGTGGTGAGTAGCTTTATTCTTCACAAATCAACAAACGGCCACACTATTTCAATTATTTTTCCGGTTCATGACCAAAACAAAAAAAAAATTACATGCATACCTGTAAAATGAAAATCTCGAGACACCTTGCACAACGGGTTTTTCATGGAGGAACGAACACCTTGACGCTAGGAGGCGCTGTCTTGTGTGACAATTACATTCAGTGTAGCTTACCACATGTGTTTGTATGTGCGCGTAGTAAATTCATTCCCCGTTTTGTGATATTTTGAGGTTGTTCTGCGAATTTTGTGTGGAATATATATCCAGTTTTCTGTCCAATTCATGATGTTTTGGATTTAAATAAAGGGATAAACAATGACTGAAGAGGAAGAAACGGGTGAGTAGCATTGGCGGAATTGCATGACAAAAAGTCGTCTGCATCGGGTCCGATATCAATCCGTAAATATTACCTACTTTTCCACTTTTAGTGCTTTATAAACTGTGTTCATAATATTTTCTTTACTAGGCATCCTTTCTATGATGTACGATAATGGGGGGGGGGGGGTTAGTTAACTAGTACTGTATGGGATTGTCATATAATCTATGTCAATGACCAATACATTCATAATATGCCGCTCTCTGTCAGTGGAGCATTTAATATATTTTTTTTTAAATGAAGAAAACAACACGTAATATACGTTATATCATAGTTCTGTTTTTCACTGAAATAAAAGAAACCTAAAATGGGTAACACCTAATTCGTCAAAAGACATGGATGTGATTTAAGGCACATAGTCGAATTTGACAGAAGCACGCGCGCACCTGCCACAGTGAGACAGGTAGAGGGGTGTACTCCTTTTGTTGTTACTGTCCGATAGCGCACTGAAGCTAGCGCTATCTGTATTCGCATTGTTGTTTGCTCAAGTATTTTTTAAATTTTAATACAGTCGTGCATGTATTTATATTACTGCATGAATGGTAGTATACATATGACAACATAGTATACGTGCATTTGGTCGTTATCTGTTTGGAGAGACACGTTGGTCCCGCACCCCCAGCCCACCCCTTTCTGACAATGATAGTCGACTTGTACGAAGAAAAACAAAAATGGAGCTGGAGGACAACGTGCTCGTCTAAAAGACTCGTATCTTGGGCGGTAGTGACACGATTTGTTACCCCAATATCATATATAGGCATCAGGCCTTTTGATTTATCTAATAAGAAAATGCTACATAGTCTCTAGAAAGTTCTATTTATGCTAATAGCCATTTTGTTTTGGAACCATAACTATAAGGACGGTAGTTCAAAAGTATTTCAGAATTATTTTTAAAAAAAATCAAATGTCAGAAAAATCAACGAGACAACATTTCCAAGGTTAAGGCCATGGGTCATTGTAAAAGTGGAGTCCTACTATATATATATATATATATATATATATATATATATATATATATATATATATATATATATAACAAATCTCTACATTTATTACTAAAATCAAAACTTTTACAATTTGTTTTCATGTGCTGTTGTGTAGGACACGTGACCTTGACTTTGGAAATGGTGTCACACTGATTTTTCCAAAACTGGCTTCACAACAATTTGTTCTGGGTTACTTTGGAACTACCATATTAACTGTGTGCTACTATGGTAGATGGCTTACTTTGGTTAGAAAAAAGTCTGCTTTGTATAACTTTTTTGAAAAAGGCTTTCTGGAAATTGATGAATATTTTTATCAGGCCCCTACCCACCAAGAGACTTTGTTACCATTATTATTTATTGCGTTATATATAGGATTTATTTTTCCCTTGATATATTCTCACATTTTCATACAGTGGTAACACTAGAAAGCTACTTGTTGGTCAAAGAGGGATGAAGTGACTGACCATTCCAAGTCTAGTGTAGTTTGAAAAAATATACTTACTCAGCTTTATAGGAAAGCGCATGTTGTATCCATCAAGGCACCTCCTGGCCTGTTCATTTAATGTTCAGTCCAGAAGTTACGGAAAAAGTCATTTCTGGTGGTTTTATTTGTTTGTTCTGTGGTCACTGCTTTGTAAATTTCATAAAGGATTAACATGCTCATTTGTGTTATATTTTTGGGGATAGTGTGTGGATGGGGTGGGGTTACAAAACGTTGTACTAACAATTATAATTTAGTCCTGCAATTTAATATGTTGAACATGACATGTACAGAGGTGGGGGTGGTAAGGGATAGAAGATATACTGCCCAAAACATGCCCACCTTCCTGCATGTGTGTATTAGTTCCGCGAAATGCCCAAATTTGCCTTTGCATCTGCAAATACGCATTTACTCATGAAAATCCGCAAAAGGGTGGGGGGTGGGGGTGTTATCAAATCCGAAATCATACAACAGGCAATTATCGACCATGACAAAAAATTATCAAATCTGTGCGTGTGCGATGGTTTAAAATAACCATTGCAAACACGTGTTCTGATGCGGTTTTAATTTTAAAAAATCTACATTCACAGATTCTTTTACCTTTTGTTTACAATGAGTTCTTTGATTCTGGACGAACAATCACGCAGAGGTATCAGAAACGCTTAACCACGCGTATTTGGACGCAGTTTTTAAAAAAATAATATATATATATATATATATATATATATATATATATATATATATATATATATATATATATATATATATATATCAGGGACGCAGAAAATCGCTTATACAGGAGTCCTCTATACGCACCAATTTGCTTGACGCCAAATTCAAGGGTTTGCTAGTCATCGACAAACTGTTGAGTGGGGAAAATGTGTTGATTTTTAGTGCTCATCTTTACAAATCAGAAATTCAGTGTCTGAAAGACCCCCCAGATGTACATGTTGTCATTGTAAGAGTACATCTGAAGAACATGACCACAAGCTTGGCGGTAAGTTCAAAGAGTTGACTAGCTGCGGAGTGTTGAGAAAATGTGCTTCTACAATGGCTGATTTCAGAGGTAGAAAGACCCATTGATGTACTTACGTATAAGAGAGTACGTAAAATAACAACTTTAGCTGTCATTAATGTGTTCATTTCCATGTGTAGCCAACTAAGTAGTGCATGTGACCTCAAATCAAGACATGTTGAGAAATAGAATGCTGTTTGCAAATCTGGATAAGAATTTTGGGGCTAAACGGCAATTTAATGAAGATTGTAATGAAATTCAACAGTGCTAGAAGCTGCTAGAATTGAAATTTCACGTGGAACACTATGTATGAGGCCTAACTTAGTGCTAGGAATAAGACATTTCCTTGGCCTGACATAATTCACTCCCACTCTAATGAACAAATAAGGGCAATATATTAGTGCTGTAAAGGAGTTAGAAAATTAAACTCTACGGCAACCTCTGTTTCTACTCATCTGGAAATATAGCCATTTCAGGTATGCCCAAATTGCTTCCGGTAGGGGACTGCAACCTGTGCGGATGGGACTCTTGTTTTATCCAAAAGTAAGGAGTCCTGAACTCATAGCTTTAAAATGACCAGAATATCTAACAGTAAGAACAGTATATTGAAATCTCTTTCGAACTAGAACATTCATGTAAATTCTCGTATTAGTTGATGGAACAAATTGCTCTTTAAATGTGTCATTTAATTTTATTCTTAATAATGCATAGTGCAGTTAATAGTTGTAGATGTTGCTGTATATTTGTAGGTATATGTATATGTTTCCAATATTTTTTACTTTACATTTTAATTTAGAGGTATAGACTTTGAAGTCTGAAATAAAGAATTCGTATCTTTTTTTATCTTAAAATTCTAGCATGACTACTGCCATGGCTTCTAAAGTTTAGTTAGTTAGTTTTGCCCGTCACCCCTGCCAGGGTATAGGCCGCCCACAAAAGATCGCCAGAGGCTTCTGTCCTGTACCATCCCCTCAAGCTGACTCCAGGTGTAACCCATCTTAGTGATGTCTGCCTCAAGGTCGCGTCACCAGGTGTTTCTTGGTCGTCCCCTTCTCCTCTTGCCTTGAGGGTTCCACCTCAATGCCTGTCTGGTAATGTTGGTTCGCGGCTTACGTAGGGTGTGTCCTATCCAACCCCACCTTCTCTTCTTTATCTCATCCTCTATTGGAAGCTGGGAGGTTCTCTGCCACAAGTTGTTGTTGCTGATGGTGTCTGGCCAGCGGATCTGGAGAATTCTTCTTAGGCAGCAGTTGATGAAAGTCTGAATTCTCTTTACTGTGGACTTGGTGGCTCTCCAAGTCTCTGCCCCATACAGTAGGACTGACTTCACGTTGGAGTTGAACAGTCTGATTTTGGTAGTCAAGGAAATTTGTTTGGAGCTCCAGATGTTCTTGAGCTGAATGAAAGCTGCTCTCACCTTTCCGATCCTTGCCTTAACATCTGCGTCTGTGCCACCCTGCTGGTTGAAAATGCTGCCTAGATATGTGAAGGACTCCACCTCTTCCAGGGGACTTCCTTGCAGTGTGACTGGGTTGTTACTGGTATAGCTGATCTTGAGGATCTTGGTCTTGTCTTTATGGATGTTGAGGCCCACCTGTGCAGATGTGGCTGCCAGTATGTCGGTCTTGTCCTGCATTTGCTGCTGACTGTGGGACACGAGAGCTAAGTCATCAGCAAAGTCCAGGTCCTCAAGTTGACTCCACAATGTCCACTGGATACCATTTCTCCGCCCATTGGTGGTCGTCGTCATAATCCAATCAATGACAAGAAGGAAGAGAAATGGTGACAGCAAGCAGCCTTGCCTGACGCCAGTCCGCACTAGGAAGGTGTCTGTGTGCTGTCCTGCATGAACAATTCTACATGACATTCCGTTGTAGGTGTTTTTGATCAGGTTCACCAGCTTGGATGGAATGCCATAGTGACGAAGAAGTTTCCAGAGTGTCTCTCAGTCTACGCTGTCAAATGCCTTCTCATAATCGACAAAGTTGATGTAGAGCGAAGAATTCCACTCCAATGACTGCTCGACTATTATGCGAAAAGTAGCTATTTGGTCCGTACACGATCTGTTTTGCAGGAATCCCGCCTGCTCATCTCGTAACTGGGGGTCGACGGCCTCATTCATCCTCTCCAAGAGGACCCGGTTGAAGACTTTTCCTGGTACTGACAAGAGTGTGATTCCTCTGTAGTTGGAGCAGTTGCTGAGGTTGCCTTTCTTTGGGATCTTGATGAGGTGTCCCTCCTTCCAGTCAGTTGGTATTTCTTCTTCCTCCCATATCTTCACAAAAAGAGGGTATAGCATTTCCACTGAAGTCTCTATGTCTGCTTTGAGGGCTTCTGCTGGTATGTCATCAGGCCCAGCAGCCTTGCTGTTCTTCAGCTGGGTGATGGCTTTCCTGATCTTGTCTCTGGTGGGATTGTCACAACATGGCTTCTAAAACGCATTGGATATTATGATGAAATTTATGGTTGGGTTGGGGTGCTCCCAGTATTTTATTTTAACTATTATAGAGTGCCCACCCAGGCTCTATTTTGTTGGAAGTTAAATTTAGTGAAAGATAGATGTAAAGCTCCGAACATCCAGTCAGCCAGCATAGCTGACTGTTAGATGGTTAAATGTACAAAAAAAATGCTGAAATTCAGTGAATAACAATTTATTAATTCATTGTTCAGATGACCCAAATTTCCAATTACACTCCTTCTGCTCACCCTTTAATAAGCTTATTACATCACTTGATTAGCAGTGTGAGATTGATTTCCACATTTCCTTGTATTTCTAAGCATCTGTTGTATCCTTTCTATGTCTTATTTCTCAAAATTCTTTCTCCTCATCCTCTTGATACACATCAATACCTTTAATACTAAACAATATCACAATAATCAAATACATTTCTTTACCTTACAACTCGTACAAAGTATGCAACTATTCAAATATCCATACTCTGATATATGCATACATCCATATTAACTAATCTTACTTAAACCATTTTCCAAATTCACAATTCAAGCATGTATAAGTTGTAACATAATGAATTAATAAATGCACTGGTTTACTATGAAGTAACCTAATAGCAAATTACAAAATTAATTCTGACCACAAGCTAACAATCCTCACAATTCTCTACATAAGACTCCAGCCAATTTCTCAGATACGCATATAAATAAAAAAGGTAATTCAACATACTAAATGATCCTAGTAATTAAGTTTACATACAGCAAATATTTACAATTGGGATGCAGTAATATTCAGCAAAACTTGAGTACCAACCTTTTCGTAGCATGTCTTTCCTTAGAAGAATCTACCTCTTAAGTTCTGCCACCAGATTACAGTGTCTTCTTTATCACTGTCAACCTTATTGATCTGCAATCCTTCTTTCAGGCAAATACTGAATTAATCTTGTAGGTTTGGAAAGTATCATTCAGGTCTGCATTGTAATCATGTTCTTCATCTTTATTTTTGATTGGATATTGCTGTGGACTGATCCAATAAAACTTCTCTTGTTGCCTGTCAATGTTGGGATGGACAGGAACATGCCTTGTTCACCCTATGGACTTTCTTTTGATCCTTGAACTAATGTTTAACATATAGGTGTGATAGCGCAAGCCTTTGTTAAGTGATGTGACCAGTCAGCTTTGCCAACTCAAGATTCCAGTCTCTGGCTGGTCATGGTAACCTTATGTAAGAGCTTGACCCTTACCCCATGGTAATGTTTAGAGATCAAACACAAGGCCATAGTTATATTCCCAAGACATGTAGATTATAGGTTATACATGACTATAGCTATGGCTTAGCAAACGTGACCGATATAGATGAAAGTGATTACAAACTTAAATAAGAAAAACCTTCACAATGTTTTCATAAAGAATACACTGAGGAATATGAATTCATAAAGCCGCGATAAAATGCAGGCACAAAAGATTTCTGCAACATCTGTAATTGTTCATTTTCAATAAAGTCAGGAGGAACGTTCATTATATGCAGACATGTTTCAAGAAAAAGCATTCAGACTTTGAAAAAGAAGTTTAATTGTTGGATTTTTTTCATGATGGCCTGCATCTAGTGTGACTTAATCTTCCATGCCTAAGTCTGTAATTTGGGCTGAAGTTATGTTAGTAGTTACTGAGCTAACTTTATACATTTTCAAGTGCTTTTAAAATTGTGTAGTGATTTTGACATTGCTAGACAATTTCATTGTGGTAGATCATAAAGAACTAGTACTGTTAAATACATTAAAACTAGCTGCATGAATGCAGAATTGCCCATTCACTGTTTCTACAGATGGAAGCAGTGATCAAGGAAACTTCAAGATCTTTCCTCTTGTTATCATAGCCTATTTATTATAAATATGCATTGCTTGAGAGAATTTATTCTGTTTATTCACGCTAGCATACTTATGTTACTCATTTTCATGCTCAGTCCCTCATTTTTGGTGGTTGTGTCTCTCAAAAATGTTTTATTGGGTAGGTAATTATTTGCTACCCCCTTATAATACATATTAGTCTGAAGGTCAAAGTCTTACATTGCTGGTCCAAAAGTAAAACATTTTATGAATGAATTCAGAGTATCTTGAATGTGCTGGTGTATCAATAGTCCTCATGTACCACAATGATATGATCCAAAATGTCTTTGAAGAAATTAACAATAATTTCAAAATGGTGTTAATGCAGTCATTGAGCACTTTAACAATTCCAATGAATGATTACATGTATAAAAATTACTTCAAAATTTATCTAAACACAACTAAAAGTAATTTCACAAAGACTGACATTAAAAAGGTATATATAACTAAAAGGTAATAAGATGACCAGGATGTGGGTCATTTTCCCATAACATTTTTAAACATGTCTACTTCTGGAACAATATAAATTTTGTAAATGAGGCTAGGCCTTTAACTGGAGTATATAATTTACAACTAATCAGACAATACAATTTCCAAGGAAAAAACCGGGTCTTCTAATCAGACACTAGTAAACATGTTTTAAAAAAAAGGATATTTGTTATAATCTTTTAGATCTCATTTTTATGTAACTCATGGTATGATGTTATGTATTATTTTCATGTAAATAGTAAATTATAATGATCTTTTATAATCAAGATATTTGACATTTAATATTTGTACATGGGTATAAAATTCAGTCGCAAGATATTAGTGTATAGTGCATAGGATCTGTACATAGTTGTTGACAAGTGTTTATGATCATTAATAATAACAGTAATAATAAAAGCTGCTGACAACTTGGGATTAATTTTTCATTGGATTGATTTGGTCAGTTGCATGTTTTTTTGTTTTTTTTTTACAATATGGGATATTTTGCAATTTGTCATTAAGCTTGTATAGCAACATGTTATTTCACCAATTGTGATTGTACATGGGAGTTGGACAATTTTTTTCAGTCTTATTTGTTATGTTCTTGTTTTAACATCAGTTTGCAGATGTATATTATTTGAGAGAAAAAAAATTGTTTGGATTATTCACTGGAATTGGATGCTCTATTAGACTAAAATATTATTCTGGGAGTACTGGGAATTAATGAGAGAGTTCAGCACAAGGTCATTTTGATACATCAGGACTATTGATGAACGAATTCAATCATGAATTAGAAATTCATAACATTTTATTCTTTTGGACTTTAATATAACTTTTGGGATAATTTTTATTCAATTCATAATACTGGAACTTCCTCTTAAAATCTACATTTATAACTTTGATATTTAAATTATGTTAAGTTTGATAAAACATATGGTTTTGCTTCTTTCTGTTATTTAGTTTGTGACTATAGAGATGTAGCACTTTAGTCATGGAGATCAAACTTGTAACATCAATTACGGACTTAGGTCAAACACAATATCAATTAATATGTTACAATATATGTAATCTACTGGTCCTGAAGAAGATCATGAAAACAGGGTCCTTGAAGGTTTTGTTTTATGGGGTTTAATGCCATTCTTCAGGATATATCCATTTAGTTTATGACCTTAAACTTTGTAACAAGACAAGGTTAACCCCAAGAAGCATTACATTTTCCAAAATTATAAGTTTATTTCTCTATAATACAAAATAAAACAATGTGAAACAATTAAAAAATCTTGAGAGTATCATAACTATGAATACCTAGAACTATTATCCTAAATGCATTATCATTTAAATCCTTGAATGTTTCCAATAATGCAGTTAGGGACTTGAGTCAGTTGTATTCTCTTTAATAATTAATTTATACAAGTTCTGACTCTGTTAATTGAAGTAATCATTAAAATTGTTACCAAGTATTTCTACCTTTCCATGACTTTGTACATACATTACACATTTGTTGACCAAATAAATGTATTATTTTAATTTGTGTTAAAGGTATAAATACAAAGACTGCTGAGTTTATATTCTTATTGTGCTTTTGTCAGATTCATGATTAAATTGAATGAATATCATAAGTTTATAGATTATGACTCTTTTGAACCTTGTATTAATTATGATAAACTCTTGGCAGAAACAGGTGTTTATTATTATGGGTTTAATGCCATTTTCAGCTCATTATAGGCTGTATGTGGCAGCCAGCATTTTTGGTGGATAAAAGAACCATAGATAATCCTGGGAAGAGCCACTGACTCCTGGAAAACTACATGCTTGCTTTCTCACATACCCATGTTGGCTGAGCCCAAGACTTGATCCCATTCTGAGCAAGGTAAGACAGAAGTGATTTGTAAAGGCCACCCAGTTCCTCCAGACTAAGCCCTAAAATTAAACAAGTACTTTATTTCTTTGTTATTACATGTATATAAGATTTCACTTGGTCAACCACTCAGCCTGGATGTTTGCTCTAGTTGGTGCTAGCATGATATGTATTCACTTTGTTCCACATCAACCATTGGGATTTTAACTAGCAGAAATAATGTTTTTAAAGAGTTCCTGCCCATAACAAGTGAATTAAATTATTGAGCTCAGGACATGCCCTGTTAGATAATACATAGGACAATTTCCACAATGCGCACTGGCATCGCCTCAGAATTAAAAGTTGCTTCTGGTTAAATTGGAGAAATGTCTGTGCAGTTTTGTGTATGGGGTCACCTATGATTATTCCCGACAAGTTCCCAAATTAAGTGTGACGTGGGATCAGATTGGATTTTTACCCTTGTAAGTGTCTCTGGATCCCAAGAGTTGGAATTGGTCACACAATGAGTCAGTGAATGGTCCAGCATCAAGGAGTCAGTATATGTATTAACATGGCAGTGGGATTTTCTGATTAATTTTGGACATGCGCCATCTAGCGGTTGTTTAATGATGTAAAGCTGTAGCCAGTAAGGATGCAAATATCTTTAGACACAATTTCCTTTAAATGTCAACAGTTTTTATAAGTTTACAATGACAAATAATGAACAGCACAGATTTGGAAAGTACATGCAATTAAGTTAATCATGATGTACAAAACTCCAGTCAAGCACTCTGGTGCCTAGTGGTTAGAGTGTCCTCTGCAGAAGCAGGAGGTCGTGGGTTTGATCCCCAGCCAAGTCATACCAAAGAATTACAGAAAGCTGCCTCACTTGGTGCTCAGCATTAAGAAGTTGGTGTTAGCACTGATTGACCTGCTATCAGGATAATGTTACTGGGTGTGACATCATGCTACATGTTTGTGGCATGATGTCCCAAGTGCTAGAGGTCACTATAAACTGCCTAACTACAGATATCGTAGCAATATGACTGAAAAATTCTTAAAGATAATGTTAAAAATCCTAATCACACACAAATACACAACTTAAGTTGTACTTGTTGTATGGGCATTGGCAATGATTACAAATTATATTCAGTGTATTGTCTTATTTTGTTTGTTTGATTTATCATTTGACTATGAATTGTATTCAATTGTTATTCATTTGAATTTCACCATTTAGTGTACTCAATAAGATAACTGTGTTGCTGATTGGGGGCTCAGAGCTTTACCTCTCACTATCATTAATTTCACTTCCTACAAAATGGAGTCTGTGTGGGACTAATATAGTAATTTAAATAATATACTGGGAGCATGCCACCTCAACTATAAGAACAAGCATACCACAGTGGCTGCATAACAACCTGACACAGCACATGGGTGGATAGTTTGTATAATCATTTCTTGTTGGTATGCTGCTGAAGTATGCTTTGTTTGAATAACTTGCATTTTTTTTCTTATATTTAAGATAAAGGTTGTAGTTGTACAATTTGTGTAGCAATCATTAGAACATGTATTCAATGTTATTAAAATAAACTATGTACTCGTACAAATTGTTCATAAATCCATGGAACATGTAGTCAAATTTTGTTATGTAAACTAAATATTTGTACAAAATTCAAGATTTTCTTTGATGGTAATAAATGTCATCATTTGGGTAACTCAAGATACATGTATTTCTGTCTCACAGGGTGGTGAGCTCTTTGTGGTGAAAACAGTTTGCACATGCACATGTGTATTATCATTAATTAAAAAGAGTATATAAACATATGCACTTTATGATCCTTTCTGTAGCAAAATAATTGTCATGTGGTTCCATTTCTGGTTTCAGTAAAATTGTAATATCCATTTTGTGAAATGTTATGATTCTTTACTATCCTCTTGTTTATTCTCATTCACATTTAAATTCATATATTTCACTGTTCTGTTGGTCTATCTTGAATTCAAAAGAATTGTTTGTTAATTCATTTGTTCATGTTTTCATGGTGACATTAAAATAAACAACATGACAATCTTAGTAAAAGGAAAAAAGTATTTAAGATTGGGATAAAAATCTTTAGGCATATATTTATATTTAAATTTTAATTGATACAGCCATGTAAAGAAATTCCTGGGCATTATTTGGGTTTCTGTTTAGTGGAAACATATGCATGATTATAAACTTTTAATCTATGACCTTTTCAGGTATGGAATTGGTTGTCATGTCTAATATTGAGGCTGGTATATATGAAGGTGACATTGTTTCTGAGAATTTTGTAACTTCTGTCTAGTAATAATTTACTATTCATGACAAACACAATACATTTTTAGAAAATTTATATTAAGACATCAATACATTACATTTATATTAATACATGAACCAATACAGTAGAGAAAAACAATGTTAAGATAAATTTTGGTATGCCATTCCATTGTCATAAAAATCTTGATAGTGTCATTCATTTCAAAGTCCACAGTTCATAATTTAGTAGTCCAACAGAAACCTGTACTTGACCTCTGACAGTTATACTGCAATAAGGGCAGTACACTTCAAGATAGTGACCTTTTGTGCATGCATCAAGGGACCGGTAGCCTAAATTTATGAAATGAAGAATATTAATTTACTTTAACTTATTCTTTTACGGAACTGACATTGCACACACCATTTTTGTTACGTTGTTGTTACTCTGTATATGGAAACTCACAGTGCAGAAGTGTTTCACAGTTTGCAGGGTTTTAGACACTGCCCACGCAGTACTATTTTTAGGCATGAGGTCATTATGTATGGCATCATATCCACATAATTCATAAGCTGTAAAATTGTCAGAACTTTTGTGGGACTCTTTTGGGGCCCAGTTTCCATATAAATGTGCCTTGTTCCAAAACACGATATTTCAGAATATGCAGAATTCCAATATTTTTGTTTATAGCAATATTTATATTATTACATATACTGATTAATTTTTCCTCAAAATGATTGGTCTACATTTCTTTTCTGAATGACCTGTGATATATTTAGACAATATCCCCAGAGGGATAACAATATGGAATATTTCAGAACTGACTGATTTAATTGCTGTAAAAATGACAATACTTTCAAAAGTAATTGCTTGAATTCAGCACAAATTCAGAGATTGTGATATTATTTGATTTCCATGTACTTGCACTCTGGTAGAAATTGAAAATAGTATGAACAATACTTTGGCTATGTCATTATATTATTGTATACTATTAATCATGCTGCTGGAAATATTCAAGCATTATAGGATAAAGATAAAAAAATTGCATGTATAAAGTTACATACCATCTACCATGGGCCCCTGATTGGTCTAATGCGATATCCATTATGGATCACTGCTATCTCAGCTCTGTCTGCGTGGGTTTGAGTCTCAGATTTGGCCATTGTGGATTTGTGAGAAAGCTTGCTAGTAGCTTCTCATGGGTCAGTGGTTCTTTCTTTTTCTGCCGCCATTAATACTAGTGTTGTTCCGATTATCGATTATAATCGATCATCAGTTGGTTGAGCAAAAAAATAAGATAATCGATTGTGAAACTCCATAATCGATTGTGTGTAAAGGGAGACTACTTTTTAGGTGTATGCAAAGCACAAAGGTTAGTAAAACTCTCAGCCACTAAAGTTGACCTGAAATTTATTAATCTCTTCACAACTACAAATAAAAAACCTTACGATTCATAATTAGGAACATATAGTCATTATTACATGGTCAAGTTGTTAAATTGTTGAGTTAATAAATTTAAACACATTTTGTTGATTTGTTGCAGTTAAATTGCAACATCTTTTGTAGTATTTATAAACAACGACAAACAAGAAAATCATGTCCTTCAGTACTTTAAAGTATAAACACATCACATATAAACAAAAGAATTTCAGGAGATTGTAGCAGTTTTTCAGTTACATATAAATGATCAGCCGTAAAAAGTTGCATTCATTTAACAAAGTTGTAGAACAAAAGTAATACGCGATGTAATATTATTGTCATTTTAAAGTATACATGTCATTAAAAGAGATTACTCCTGTACATTTATAAACATATTGAACTCTTGATCAAAGATACAACTGTAACAAAAATTAAAATTTGATCTTAGTAACCGATTATAACCGATGATCAGTTGGTAAAGGGGAACCGATTATCGATTATGAATTTCTGACCAATTCCCATCACTAATTAATACTGGTTGCCATGTATAGCCTATCATGTGCTGAAGAATAGTGTTAAACCCAACAACAACAACAAACCATATACCCAAACAGGGGCCCATTGTGGCTGAGTGGTCTAAAACACTGTCCGTTATGGACCACTGCCATCTCACCTCTGTTTGCTTGTGTTCGAGTCTAGGATTTGGCCAATGTGGGTATGTGAGAAAGCTTGCCAGTAGCTTCTTGTGGGTCGGTGGTTCTTTCTGGGATTTTCTGGGTTCTTCCTCCACCAGTAATAGTGGCCGCCATGTTAGGGTGGCCCTTAGAAATCAAGTTTTGAATTATATATTTCTGGACCTCTCATTTTGTTCTAAAAGATAAAAAAACACAGTATGCAAAAAATCTGCAAAATTGAACAAGGTTTAGAGGTAGCTCAATGACAGTGAAATTTGTGGTAATCACGTTCGTAATGTCCATATTGTACTGTTTGTAATATAGATTGTAGAATGTAGAACCACAGCATAAATTTAAAATGTTTTCCTTACTTACTTATTTATTGACTAATGACTTGTTATTATTAAATATTCTTTGCAATTTTGCAAGTTTTATTGTTCAGTTGTTTACTTTTATGTTTTCAGGAAATTCAGATGTTGAGTGTTGACTGTTAAATTTTCAGTTAAAAAAGTAACAAATCTGCAATTCTGGAAGCTTTTGCAACAGTTGTTGGACTTGAAAGGTTAAAGTGGGAATTTTGTGAACTCTGGACTGTGGACTGTTGAGTGTTAAATAGAGTATAATTGTTCCGGTTTTGGTTGATACTTACCTTTTAACAATGGCAGCAGCAGTGACAGCAGCCACAAAAGTGACAACACGCTCACAAGATTGTCTTGTTACCAGTGCAGATGGGATAGAAGGTAGTAAACTGCCCTCAGCAGAGCAAGTTCTTAGCTATTTCTTGCATCGTCACAATGTTCTTAAAGAGGAAATCCGAACAGCAGCAAACAACAGCATAATACGAGTGGAAGATTTTTGGTTCCATGCAAGAATTCCAGTCAAGCATCGACAAGATTCAATCAAAAAACTTGAAGAACTACTCTACCAGTGGAAAGGTCTGAAGAAGAACAAGAACCATAAGACGCAGACTCAGCAAGCAAATGAAGTCATGTTTACAGAAATGATCAGAGAACTGTTTGATATTGCACACGCTGATGCAATGCAACTCATAGAGAATGAAGAGGACAAATTATTCCTGGAATGTCAGCGGAAGAAGGGACGGCCTGGATGCATGGCGGATGTGGACAATGTGCTGCTCAAACAACAAGAACTGCAGAAGGAAAAAGTGGAGACATTGCAAAGAAGACGAAAACGTTCTGAACTTGAAAAGGAGTTGTTGTCCCAAGTGGTTGAGCTGGACAGCAGTAGCAATAATTCGGACATGGAAACATCATCTGAGTCTGACGACCAAGATCCAATCCCCAGCACAAGTGCGGTGCTCCTTCACCACGAAAACTAGGTAAAAAGTAGGTAATATCAGCCCCTCTGGCAGCAATGCTCGATAGAAATCTGTTGAGTGACAGGGCTGCCATGATGGTAATTTTTGAATCAATGAGGGCTATCGGACAAGACCCAGAGCAGCTTGCTCTAAACAGGACGACCATACAGCGTGAACGCCAAAAACACCGTAAAGCAGCAGCTGCTGGCATTAAGGAAGCATTCAAACGAACCACAGCTTTAACTGTCCATTGGGATGGCAAGCTAATGCCTAACTTAACTGGTATAGAAAAGGTGAACAGGCTACCAATTCTGGTTTCGACAATGGGGGAGAAGAAGCTTTTACAAATTCCAAAGATACCTGCAGTAACTGGCAAAGCTGAGGCAGAGGCAGTTTACAATGCCATATGTGAATGGAAACTTACCAGTTTGGTTCAGGGTATGTGCTTCGACACCACGAGCTCCAATACTGGTAGACTGTCAGGTGCTTGCATCATTCTCGAGCAGTTACTGGGACGGTCTCTTCTGCACTTTGCTTCTCGGCATCATATAATGGAACTGATCCTGGGTGCTGCATTTGGAATCTGTATGGGACCCAGCAAGGCACCAGAAATTCTCATATTCAAGCTTTTTAAACAACAGTGGTCAAGCATAGACCAAGCATCAAGGTATGGCTTTTCCGGTCCCAGTTCAAGCTGACAACCCGAGAATCTCAAGGGCTTCTACGTTTGAACATATTTCTTGCAAAGATTTATATCAAGTTTTGGTACCAGGCACCTGTTGCTCCTACTGCAGCCAGAAATGACCTCCAACTCTTGCAGCTGCTCCATTCATATCCAGATCGTGCCATCAGTGTCGAAACGTCACGTAAGATGGCTGGGCATCTGTGGTACCTCTCGGAAGATTTAATACTGCTCAGCCTCTTTGATCCAGAACTAGATATTGCCACAAAGCAAGCACTTGTCAGAGGGTCGGAAGCAAAGGATGGAGAACTGTATCCACCAAAATGGGCACGCATTGACATGGCAGCCGTGCAACAGAAGACACTCGTAGATTTTGTCACAAAGTCCAGCAGAAAACTATTTACAATTCTGGGCTTGCCTTCTGGATTCTTAGCTGAAGATCCCGAGTCATGGAACATTAGAGATGACTTCAAAGCTGCTGAGGCAATGGTCAAGACGCTTTTGGTTACAAATGACCACACAGAACGGAGCATTGCCCTCATTCAAGATGCAGTCCAGTCAGCGCGCTTTAGATGTGAAGACCAGCTGCAGTATGCTCTCCACGTAATAGAGCAGAACCGGAAACAATTTCCAGATGCAAAAAAGTCAACATTGATTGACAAACAGTAAACTCTGTGTCGTTCGTTTTAATGACCAAATGACGATTTTCATTCTCTAATGGTAAACTTTGATGTGCTTGAGCCACCCCTAAATATTAATATTTTTTCATAATATTTTTTCTCATCTGTTTCTACAATAAATGGAACCACTCTGAGGGTTCAGATGCTAGAGAAATAAAAAAAATGTTTTTTCTATGTTTAAGGGCCACCCTAATGTATAGCCTATCTTGTGCTGAAAAATTGCGTTAAGCCATAAAAACAAACAAATCTATCCAAACAACAATTTTAATTTCATGACAGTCAAATACTGCAGAATAGGTATGGCATGAAAGGGGATTTAATAAAGTGAACATCTTATGTAACATTTATGTTTCTGACATCACAATCATCAATGTAGGGTATCATTTCCTAAAACAAAAATGTGGTACACAATTCTTTATTTTACATATACCTTTTTTTTACAAAAACATGTTGATTATTTGGTAGGGTACTGCATTGTTAAATCATTTCAGTTGGTTCATGGATTGTTTGTGCATCAAAGCATAGAAGATGGTTAATGATGGTGGTCTAGAAATTCTGTTTACCTGCAAATTGTTTACAGGTCAGTGCTACTTAAGAATGCAATGCTTTCCAGTAGTTATTGGTAGATATATGTATATGCATTCTCCATATAGTGACATATAATTTGCTATTGTAAAACTGCAGACAAAGGTGTTGCAACTACTGAATAATGCTTTCTACTTTATGTCATGTAGGTATTACTAAATTTACTTGTTTATTAATCCAACTGCAAACTGCACAGACCCAGATTTCTCAGTGTATAATACATCATCACATCTGGGTCTGTGCAGTTTGTTAGATGTAATCAATACAACAAGCAGACCCTGATCTGCAGGTGCATTATGCTATGGCAGAACAGAACTGTTGTTTGCAAATTTGACTCCTGAGCGAGTATATATATAAGTAAGTGACCTAATGAAGGTGACATTTAATACCATGGCTTTTATTATAAACAAAAGTTTTCTGAGATTTTGTTTTTCTTCTTAATTGTTATGGGAGAAGGCATTTATAGCATTTGTCATACAGGACAGGATCAGTCAGTAAACTGGAAACCAAGCTGGTTGGCCTAATAGTTTCAGTAATTGTAAATTTATAGTCCCAGTTTTCTAGGACTATTTCTGTCTCTTGTTACATTCTCTATGGTCCATGCAGTATTGACACAAATATTGGTATTATCCAACCCCATATTATTTGAAATGGTTGAGTTGGGGTTAAGGGTCAAATATCTATGAAATGTTCAAGTGTTATTGTATTAAGTTAGATTAGAAATTTCATACAAGTTGACCTGTAATTTGTTTATGAATTCATGTTCAAAGTAACTAGTTTTAATTCAACTAAAACATGGTCAGATGCCAGAGTTTCTATGATATGTGCACTAATTAAGGGTGATTATTAGCCATTACTGTGAACATTTTGATTGGTCTATTCATGACTGGTTATTAAGTGGAGCAAGTGGTAGTAAAGTCAAAGTTCATATATTGAACCTCAAACACAAGTTCAGAACATTATGATTTCTAGGCCTAGATGTAATGGTAGTTTAATAATCAAGACCCTCTGAGCTCTGGGACCAATATTTGCCAGATACTTTAACAGAAAACTAGTGAGAGTTCCTGCTTTCAGGACCTCTGATATCTAGTTCTGGTTTTTCAAATTGGGTTTACATTTGTATAATAGACTAACAGATTTGGACATTAAAATATCTTGCCTTGTTATCCTCTAGATATGTTGTACACACAGTTTCAATGTGACATAATGAAATACCAGAGAGCATTTTATGCACTAGTAGTGTTCTAAAAGAAGTAGTATCAAAATAGTTTATTTAGATTTTAGGAGCTGTGATAGGTCAATTTCTTCACCTGTGAAATGATTATGAAGAATTCATGAACTGTAAAAAATTATTCATTAACTGGCTTCCTGAACTGTTCATGAAAGTTAATAAACATGTTCATGAACTGTTCATGAAAATGCATGAACGGAAATGGTAAATTCACAAAATGTTGTATTCATGAACAGTTCATGAACCAGCACTTAACAATTTGTTCTTGAACAGTTCAGAAAATATTAATGAACTAAATTAATGAACAGTTCAAAAAGTTCGATAAATTTAGTCATCATCATTCATGAACAAGTGCATGAAATTATTCATAAACAATGATAAATAAAGTTTCTTATGAATGAGACCTGACTGTTCATGAACAGTTCCTAAAAAAGTTGATTATCTGACAAACTTACAAATACCTTTAGTAACATTTCATCCAGAATCACAAAATAACATTAGATGTGGGGTTTTAAAACAGTATAAAATAGAACATATTATATTAACACCTTAACACCTGCTGCCTCGATAACTTGTCACACTTTACCTCCCTCATCTCACGGGGCCTCGAGTGGCCGAGTGGTCTAAAGCGCTGTACATTACAGATCACTGCCATCTCACCTCTGTCTGTGTGGGTTCGAGTCTAAGATTCTGCTAATCTAGTTATGTGAGAAAGCTTGCCAGTAGCTTTTTGTGGATCATTGGTTCTTTCCGGGGGTGTTCTGGGTTCTTCCTCCACCATTATTACTGCCTTTATTGTGCTTAAAAATGACGTTAAACCATAAAAAAACAAAAACAAACCTCCCTCATCTCCCGAGTGCCTTGATAACAAGGCTGAATTTGTATAGCTTGTATCCCTAGCACCAAGTTTGAGTGGCAGTATTTGTCTATGCCTGTATCCTGAACGATGAGTTAAATCGGTACAAACCATTGGTTGATTTGAAGCCATTTCCTAATTATGCAGGCAGTTTAACCAATAAAATGTTAGCTTATATAGATAGTGTACATTGCTGAAGAAAGGGGAAAAAAAATTATGTTCATTTGGGGCAAAAATAGTGGAAATATTTAGATTAGAAAATGAAGAAAATTACAAGAATCATCGGCTGGAAATAGACTTTTACTTGACAGACTGAAGAAGTATTTACACAGTTTATTTTGAAATAGAGATAAGTGGAATTTCTATGTACATAAAATGGAGTCAATTTCATGTGTTGATAGTGTTAAATTTTCAGTGTGAATTCATGATGGATATTTATATATTAATCATGGCAGGAGAAACAAATCGATTTGAAAATCATTATCTTTATGCATCAGTTTTATTTCTGCATGTAGTTCGAAATTTTGTAAACCATTTTTGTACGTAATTTTATTGAGAACTGCTGTGCCAAATTTTAACTTAATTAAAGGAACATGAATATAAAAAAATAACATTTATTACTCAGAGCTCAATGAAAAAAATCTGTGAGCAAAGTATTCTTAGCAAGTCTCAGGGATACAGGCACTGTTATGGCTAACACTGCTCTAGGCGATCTCTGCCAGTATGCTGTCCAGGACTGTCTAACCGTTTGGCTCAAGGGTTAATGCGTTTAAAACAGTATTTAATTACAGATAATTTCTAATGTACAACAAAGAACATGTGAATTGACAAGGGATAATTTTGCAACTCTTCACAGCACATTTTGTATGTTCCTTAATTTTTCTTTAAAATTTTTCAAAGAACAATTGGGCCAATTTTGTTCAATCAACTGTAGCAACATATTTAACTTTCATCATCAAGGGTCTGTCTTTGAGGTTTCTCCTGACTTGACCAATCTTTTTCTCAGAGATTGACCTGTCAGATAACTTTTGTGAAGATGTTCAGGGCCAGTAATTTAATCAAATTCTTCTCATTGTCACTACTGAATGTCTCCAACTGCAACTTGAGCTGTTCAGTTTGATTACTGTTTGGATCTTTGATATTGCTGTACCAGTCACTATTTAATGTCTCGTCCATCTTAGCCATAATATCCTCCAGTTTTCAGATTTTCTTCCATATCCTAGAAACTTCATTATCTAATAATTTTACTTTTCTTCTGTCGAATCTGAAAGAAAGATAAAATTAGTTAATTACAGATAACGTCTAATTACTGTTTTCCTCAGCTTTTAGTACATTACTGTACTCCTACTTTATTTACTGGAATAATAATGATCCAACTCAAAATTATTTAATCCCTTACACTTAATACACAACATTACTGAGTATTTATATTATCAGAGAATTTTATGACTAGTTGTATTTTAAATGAAACTGACTAGCCGAAGGTATAGTCACAGATGTCAGATGTTATATATATATATATATATATATATATATATATATATATATATATATATATATATATATATATATATATATATATATATATACATATATACATATATATATATACATATATACATATATATATATATATATATATATATATATATATATATATATATATATATATATATATATATATATATATATATATATATATATATATTATGTACAGATGCATAATTTCGTGCTTTCAAATATTTCTGCTGTTTTTTATATATTTTATTAAACGTCAGACTTCTGCATTACAGGCCCTAATGTGACTGATGCATCCTCTCCGTTCTGCATGTTTGTGCATTGCCGTTTCTGGTTTCATCATGTTATTTTCATCTGCATTATGTACAATTTGACACATTAACTATTTTAGTTTTGTTTCTTGTTTTAATTTATTAAATTACACCAGGTCATAGAAATAGTGATGTCACAAAACAGTAAATGATACTGAGCATCTAAATTTCTTTCATAGCATCTTGTATCAAGATCGAAAAAGGCGGGGGTGATAAGGAATAAGGAAACTCTGTTTAGTGATTTTCACACATTATAAAGGCAAATTTAATATGGGTCTGAAAATATCATGTATCATTAGTTTGGTTTAAACTAATACGATGACATATAGAAACAAACAAAATATCCGTATAACTTCCACTGAAATAATTATGAATGACAAAGAAAAGATGCTTACTGTAATTTTGATAATCCTGGCTGTGTCAAATTTTCTGCCAAATTTTTGCTCTCACCAAATTCATTTCCTTCATATTCTTTTATAATCACATCGTGCACTTCTACTTGCTTAAAATAAATTATATTAAAACATTGATCTGTCCTTTCCATGGGAGTCCACGTTTGAAGGTTTTACTTGTTGAATTCTCTTTTGTTTTGTGGGGTGGTGGGGTGAAAGGAGGCTTGGCTGCTGTAATCTCACATGTATATTAACCAATCATATCACATTATCTTTCAGTCATCCAATAAGGATAATCTTTGTTTAAATATCTAGGTTTTTACAGAAATAGACAACTGGTGATTGTTATAAGTAAAAGTGTTATGCAGTTTATGACAGTAATGGACAAAAACATTAAAACAAAGTAATTGAACGATTTTATAGCAAGTAAATATTAATCCAAAACTACTCAGGTTAAGTATACAAGTATTGAATATCATTTTGTTTTAAAATTATTCATTTTTTTTTTTTTTTTTCAAATTCGATGAAGACATTACTAATGTCATTAGTATAATGAATTTTGATGAACATGTTATGAATATAATAATATAGAAATGTCATAAACATTACTTTGAAATATCGAAGTCATGCATCAAAGTACTTGAATTGTTCATGACATTTCAGAAACTTTAAAGATATTAGAATATTTAATGAAAATTCATTATAGTGTTCATGAACTTCTCTATGGTGCATCAAAATTAATGAAGTGTTCATGAATTTAGTTGTGGAACTTTTATGAACATTTGTTTATTAACTCAAATGATGAACTACTGATCATGAACATTTGAAGAACAGTCATGCATATTCATGAACAGTTAATGAATTCATGGAAGTCATGAATTTGTTCTCTCAGGGGATACTAAGTAAAAAATGCCTGGACTCCCATTTATACATGTATATATTATGTAATTGGTAATTCCAATATAATTTTTTATTTTCCAGTTAATATTGCTACTAGAGAGCTTTTTATCAGATTAAATTTTTTTTATCAAAGAATACAGTGTTTTCTGAAAAAGGTTAAAAAGGATTGACGCTTACATAGAAGCAAATGCTTGGCTTGCTAGCATTTTGATACCAGAATGTCCAGTTTTCTTTTTCTTTTTAATGTTCACACCTCTTCTATTAATTTAATAGAAACGCTGATGCACTTATTAATAACCATATTTTAAAAATAGTTTTCAATAATCATGTTTTATCCATCATTTTATCAAAATCTGGGATGCAAGTCAATACAGTAGAACCTGTCTTGACAGACCACCCCCTCTGCCAAAAAATAATGGTCTCTCAAGACAGGTTGTCTCTCATAAAAGGTCATAACACTATAATTAATAAATCTGTGCATGGAGATTCTGGTTACTCAAACAAGTGGTCTCTCATAGCAGTGGTCTCTCAAGACAGGTTTTACTGTAGTATCATTTGAAATTTGGATGCTGCAATAATTATAGGTCTCGCCAATACAGTTTTCATATGGAACAATTCTGGCTGAGCCTCACTGACAAGATAAAGTAATTAGTTGAATGAATCTACCAGATCTTTTAGATACATCTGAGTTACAATAGTAATAAATAAAACTATCCATGGACCATGAGTGACAATTCCCCAGCAGATGGGATGGTATGCCTCTGCATACTTTCAGTTGTCACTTTTTAACTATTTTATACACCTTTGATTTACTACTCTGCCGTGATCATTACATGGGAGTGTATGCGATGTAGGGTATTGTAAAAGATAATTCAAATGCTAGGATGAAAGAATTTGCAAAGCAGTATCTGTTAGTGTAAAATTATGTACCTATGATTATTATTTAGAAATAAAATTTATACACGCTATGGTCACATAAACTACAACAAAAACACCATCAAAACACTGATACATAGGTTGCAGTTAATTCTAGTTCTGTCTTTTATGTATACTTTTCACAATCACATTGGATACTATTTGTTATGTTATAAATTTTGTGGAACACCATTTTACCATTTAGTCAAATGATTTTCTGAAGCAAAATTTGCTAGCAAACAACTACATGATTTTCATTGCAGGTTAATCAGTTACCTGTTTTGAGTTACTAATGCTCCAGTTCTGTATCTGTAGATGAAGTTGCCAATGGTTACCCATTTCCATCAGTACCATATCAGACTCAACCATGCTAATTGTTTTATCCGAAATAGCCAATGATTTCATTATTTATACTTTGACTACTGTTTTTGCTGCTGTAAAAATGTGTGTGTGTATATATATATATATATATATATATATATATATATATATATATATATATATATATATATATTACCAGCATTGTCAATGTCATCATTACAATCAATTTATCCTCAACACCAAATCCAACTGATGTAGATATAATGGTTCCTGTGGTCACAATTTCAGCAATACCAAGACCCACAGTGGTTGCATTGGCAATTTTGCAGACATCTACCACTGAACAACATGGTTCTCATTCATCTCTCTGCTGTTTTCTGCTTAGATCATTTTCTGATGTTGATAACATTGAGGGTTGAACTGAGTTTATCTATTAATCAATGGAATGTGAAGTATAATTGCCAGACAGGCTTGCCTTATTCAGGTATAGCATGCACTAATAACCAGTTACTCTTTTTACTGGTACATCTATCAAACAGTTATAGAGCCATGAGTGGCAGAGTGGTCTAAGGTGCTCACCATTACAGATCATTAACATTTCGCCCCTGTCTGTGTGGGTTTGAGTCGCAGGTTTGGCCAATATGGGTATGTGAGAAAGCTTGTCAGTAGCCTATCATGGGTCTGGTTTTTTCTGGGTTTTTCCCAGGTTATTCTTCCATCATTGATACTGGCCGTCATGTATAGCCTATCTTGTGCTGAAAAATGACATTAAACCCTACAAGAACAGCAACAACAACATCAAATATTTATAGCTTTTGGTGGAATATTTAATTTCTGATGATTGTGTATTCTTGGGGTCTGTTATTACAATCATAAAAAATCATAATGATTGCACTTTTTAATAGTTTCTAACCATTGTTTTCATTTTCATTCAGAAGCTGTGGTGCTGACAAGTGTATTCTTTATATTGTTTTCTTTGGTTGAGTCCATGTTGGTGCAGTATAATCAGCAGGGATGCAATTGGTGAACTCCAATTCATCTGTGTAGAAACATTCCCTGTGTATTTTCACATCTAGTGGTGTAGCCAGCGGCACAGGGACCAAGCAATTTTGCATGTTAATGTTACTAGTCCAAGCTGTCCTCAATTTGCTGTTGATACATCAACTGTTGATTTCAACTTGGCCCTAAACACACATTTTATTGTATACTAGGGTTTGTTAGAATCATTATCAATGTTAGCATCATTAGTCAGCTGATCCAACTCTCCAACAGTGTGGCAATTTGTTTTAAGGAATTTCAAGTATTTCCAGAGGATGGCAATCCCAGGTAATTGTAGAAATACCCACAAGAGCTGCTTCTTCATCCAACATGAGTGGTTAAGAGGGCCAGGAAGCATAATGAACCTTGCAGCTAAAAGCAGCTACTACGGGTGTTAACATAATGAGGGTCTGACCACCCCCTACATTGTCTTTCAAATGCTTGGCATTGCTAAGCCGATTCCCAGTCCCCAGTGGAATGAAACAGTAGTCTGTTGATGGGAAAAACTCAGCCTCATCCCTTATTCCTTACCATATGGGCTAAAATAACCGATCCTCAATGCCCAGTACCAAACAGTGATTGCAACTCAAAAAATAAACCATATACAGAGTGTGCTGCTTCTCCCCCTTCCCAACCTAGGTTGTGGGGTGAGTGAGACCACTCATTCTCAGCTCTTTTGGACATTTGAGATTGTCTTGAGGGGAAGGACAACTTAATGTATGTCCTAATGGCAGACTTAATGTATGTCCTAATGGCAGAGAGAGAGAGCTCTGATCCTCTCTCTCTCTCGAGGCACAAATGGCCCTCTGCCCTCATTAAATAAGGAACTGTTTCTCTCTCCCTCATGGTAGGTTCAATTCACTCCTTATCTGTTGATCTCCCTTGAGAAGGGCCCACCTGGTAAGTGGGGGTTTGCCTTTTGAGTTAGTTTGGAAATGATCTTGTCAATGGCATTTCTCCACCTCGGCAAGGATGTTGCACTTGATTCTTCCAAGGTCTTACTAGAGTACCACAAGAACATTTGAGAGCCTCCTCACTGGAGCCAGAGACTCATTTAGGAAGGCTCATTCTGTCTATGGCTACTCTGGAATTAAAAGACCATCAAGACTGGTCCCTTACATCCACCTCTGGTTCTTTTAAGAGCAGCTGAGAAGTGGAATAATCCTGACTGCTCTGTGGCCTATCAGCTAAGTTCTTGAATGCAGTGCAGCCAGAGTCAAGCAACAATGCCATTTCAGAGCTCCCTCTCATCAGGCAGGCCCTACACAGGCCCAGGGAAGAAAGACCTTTCCCCATTCCTTAGGACAGCCATATGGAATTGCTTCTGTTCCAGCAAACCATATTACCTTTCCTTGGTTGCATGGATGCCGGACTAACCTTCTTTTCATAGGGTTGGTCTGGCATAATGGTCAATGGTTTGATCCTTTCTATCATAAGAGATAGTTAATGGTTTCAGCTCCATGATCCCCTTCCACTTGTAAAATCCCCCCCCTCCCATTTGCTTCTGCCAGTTGGATCTGATCCAGTTAAAAGAAGTAGGTCCATGCCCTTCCTTGGAAGAGTGCTGTCGAAAAGGTGTTAAAAGTACAATCTGGCCTTCTGTTGCTGAATTTTCCTGGATCCCAAGAAAGGGGAAAAGTCTTTTGTAATTATTGACTTTTTCACTTCTGCTGTGAAAAAGCTAACCATTCAGAAGGTAGACCACATCCTCAGTCAGAAATGCAAATAAGACCTGGTGTTTGGGCATTCTCCATCTAGCTTCAGGATGCATAGCTTTAAATCCTTATATCCTCCACACCAGAAGAACCTGATTTGGTTGGCATTGGGTGGTCTTCCATTTCCAAACTCTGCTCTTTAGCCTAGCCTCCACACTCAGAGCTTCTACCAGGATTTTGAGAGTAGTTGCAGCCTATCATTTAAAGTCATTTGATACTCCAGTCTGCCCATATTTTGATGTTTGATCCACAATGGCTATTTCGAGTACCTTTGACTAGACTTGTCTCGCTATTAGTCCATAATGACTAGATTAAATTTTCTACCCAACAGTGAGAAATCAGAGATCTCAGGACTTTATTGGTGTGGTATTGTACCGTGGTCAGAGAGCTAGTCTGTGTCCTTGTCGACAGAGCAGGAAAAAAACCTGTCCCTTTAGGAGACACAGAGAGTAACAAAGACTGAGTTGTCAGCTCATCTTTTTCTCTCTGTGTTGGGGACCTTGAACTCTGCAACAGACCTGGTTCCCCTTGGTAGACTTGTATCTGCTGCATTTTCTATTTTAATAGCTTGAAAGCTGCAGAGGGTCACATTGAATATCCTGATTTCTTGGTTGAAATTTCTGCTATGATTTAAATTGGTGGACAAATCAGGACCAACTTCCGGCCAGAGTCCTTGTTCACCCCACTCCCATGAACACCATTTGCAGATGCATTATGTCCAAGTTGTGATCCTCGTCTATAGCTGGAGGGTCTGATGCTAAAAGGGGTTGTGGGGTCAGTAAGAATCAACCCTTCACATCATTGTGTTGGAAATTAGGTCAGTGATCTTCAGCTTTCAGTGTTGCCAAGTGGAGAATCATTTCAACATTTGTGATTGGTGTATATAAATAGTGTCAGTCTGGTGTATTCCCTATTTGAGAACAGTGGCAAATTTTCTTCTCTTCCTTTTTAATGAGAAGAAATGCTCACATTCTGTTAATAAGATAACTGAGCATCCCTTTCCAAAACTTTAAATGTCATTCTCGCTTATTAGACTTGATTTGAATGGCATACACCAATAATTCATAAATGGAATCTCTCTTGTGTCTTGCATAAATAAATCCCCTCAGAACCTTTGGATGAAGCTTTCTTTGAGAGCTTGCCCTCCATACAGTTTTCCTATTTGGCTTAGTGTCTGCAAGATGTTAGAGTCAGCTTCATCCCTTACCTGTAGAGCAGTGGGAATTATAAGCAAGTTTCCTTTGCGAAGTAGGTTTTTTTAATCAGTAATCATGTAAAACAAAAGAATGATAATATACACTACAGTGTGCAATGGTGAAGCAAATGACTAAAGAACGGATGGAAGTATAACATATTGAATAAGTATGGCTTGAACATGGAACATGTTTTTCATTAAATCAGATGCCATCTGCAGACAGAGTTCTTTATTGTTGCTTCAGAATATTTCAGAGTCTTCCCTTAATTTGGTTTGGAATTTCATGTAACTGTGAGGTTCGTCATAATTTAGTATGGACCATAGTTTTGGCCAGGAAGATCTTTTATGTGTTAAAGTATATTGGATTACAATTTACAGATTTTGCAAATATTTTATTATGTCACTTGTTTTGAGCGATTTATTTCATTGGATAGTTTCAGTTGGTGTGTCAAAGGGTCCAGAGCACCAAATTTAAAGGAGTAGCTTGTTTCTCAATCTTATTAGTCATAGTGAAATTACTCTTAATGCAGTATCACCATATTGCACATGATAGTAATTGGTATTATTTAGGTATTATAATCTATTATTCTTGGTGTTTGGGTTTGAACAGTGTATTTCTTAATTTTACTTCAGCACAAAGTTACTTTACATGCAAGAGAGTTGGATACAGTTAGCATTTTCACTTGGAGCTGTAACACTTAAGCTTCAAATAATTTTCAATCACTTGATTTATTGTCGGATGTAGAATATGTTAATATGAAGGTATGAGAGATAACAAAATGGCTTATTTAATGGACATGATTAACAAATTCTATATATCAAACATTAGACACATGGAGCTCAAAAGTACACACTGTAATTGTTTGATCACACACACACCCTTTCCTTGTTTAAATACTACACACATTGCCCAACTGTTTGAGCACTGAAAACACACACACACATAGCACAAGATTAAATAGAGGTGTGGAAGCATATCTCCAGTATATATCAAAATCCTATTATTGTATGATTGCTCTGTGGGATGTACTTCAGACTGTATGTGGTCCCCTCAGACCAGGATAATTTTTTGGTTTTTATATGCATGCCTTTTGGCATTTTTACTAACACTTGGTAGTCCATCAGTCTATCTATGCTATCCATCTGTATGTTATTATTTTCCTTCAGTTCACCATATTGGCAGTTACCATAAACTTTATTCATACTATGAATTTGGATATGAACGAAACCCCCATCAATTTCAAGGTTAGAGGTCAAGGTCATTAATTATAAGATCACAACTGGTTGCTGCACAAGAACACTGTTTTGCATCATATATATATATATATATATATATATATATATATATATATATATATAGGCGGGGGGGGGGAGAGAGAGCTTTGACCTATTCTACCATAGTCAATTTGCTTGACTGAGTTGTATCATTATCATGATTATAATGGTAATAAAGATGTTAATTAAAATTGAAGTTGAAGCCTAATTTGTTTTACAAATTTGATATAATTTCCCATTTGAAGTGACCTACATCCTGGGCATTTTATGTGTTTTAGGTCAAGTGAAATTAGTATATATATATATATATATATATATATATATATATATATATATATATATATATATATATATATATATATATATACAGGTTTTGTAAACAGTCTTTATTCCAGTTTTTAATATCAGTCATTGGGAATCTATGATTAGAGTTTATAATTGTGTTCAGATATAATTTGAAAGTTATCATTTAATTATTCACTGGAATTACTCATCTAGTGGCTTAAGTAGTTAGAATGTTCACCTTGGAGGCATATGGTTGCAGGACTAAACCAAATATCAGAATCGTATCAAAGACATTTAAATGGATTAACAGCTGCATCACTAGGCGCTTGACATCAAGAGGTTACCGTTAGGACTGGTCAGCCTGGTGTTGGGATAATGTGAGTGGGTAGGTCATGATGCCATATGTCTGTAGCATGATGTCCCAGTGCTAGACATCACTAAACTGTCACACTGCAATGTTTGTATCAATAACAGAATAATTACTAAAGTTATGCTAAAAATCCAAACCAGATTCTATAGAATTACTAAGTGCTCATTGACTTCTTAGATTTAATGCTACATTTGGATTATTGTGAATTCTTTCCAGGACATTCTGGATTATATCATTGTGATACACCAATACAGTTGGTATATCAGCACATTGAAGATTATTTGAATTCATTCAGTCTTTACTTTGGTACTTTTGATAGAACATTTGGGATTTAACTCATGATATTATGTCTTTTGAAATTTAATTTGTATTCAATGGAAAACACTTTTAATTTCAGCAAACTTGTTGGTTTCACTTCTTTCTATTAACTTTTTTAAGCCCATAAAGTCTTAAATATATAAAATGTTCTCTTGGCAGCTGATCCATTGTGCAGCACTAAGTTTTTAACCATATACTTCACTGGTTTAGATTGGGTAAGAAAATAGCCTGTTGATTTTGTGGTCAAAGGTTAAGGTCACATGGACTGACAAGAAAAATGGCTTTTGCAAAATAGATTATGTATCTTAATGAAAGGTGGAGCTGGTCAGCACATTAGGGAAGGCATAGGCCAAATCTTTTTTTGTGTGGGGTGGGTGGGTCATGAGGTCAAAGATCAGGGTCATTGTGGTAAAATGAAAACGGGTGTTGCATAATAATATTTATTGTAGAACAACTTCCTTGATCAGTCTGATATTAGCTTGAATCTAGGTGATACAAATACCTGTAGATTCAGAATTGAGAGGTCACAGTAGTGATAGGTCTGACAAATAATTAATGGTTTCTGCATAGTAACCTAATATTAAAGACCACTTGCATTATTTGAATGTCAAAGCAATAGACACCTGTTGTTCAATAGATTCCTGAGACATCCCTATGATCCACTAATCCTACATAGTGGACAGGAAAACTTGGGGTGGGGGTATACTGTGTTGTTTTTAGTACTTTGATGCAAAATAATGCATTAGTTAACATGGAGTCGTGAGCAAATTTTATGTAACATAGGTTGTAAACTAAAAGAATGAAGGATACTAACAACAGAAATTAGCATTTAATTTTGTCTCAATAACAAAGATTATTTTTAAAACCTTTAACATCAGGTTTAAGGACTTTAAAGGTAGTAAATTGTCATTTTAAGTTTTAACTTTTAAAACAGTGGAGTAGCGCAGCATACAATTGTTTGGTCAAATTGCATAGTATAATTTCCTGAAAGAAGAAAAATCACTTTTGTATGTAAATAGTTTGAGGGAAACGTACAATACTAACTGGAACAACAGCAGAAATCTGGAAGCAGGAATGACACATATGCCAGAACAAAAATCTACATCATGCTATTGGTAAGGATGTTTTACTAAAATTTTCGACCGCTTCGGTGGAATAGTAGTTAGAGCATCTGCCGTGGAAGCGGGATGTTGTGGGTTTGATCCTTGGCTGCATCATACCTAAGACTTACAAAAATGGTACTAACACCTGCCTCACTTGACGCTCAGCATTAAGAGGTTAGTGTTTGGACTGGTTGGCCTGGTGTCAGGATAATGTGGCAGGGTGGGACATCATGCTTCATGTCTGCAGCATGATGCCCCAGTGTTAGACATCACTATAAACTGCCTCACTGCAGACATCATAGTAATATGACTGAAAAATTGTTGAAGCTACGTTAAAAATCCTAATCAAACAAACAAAATTTTTCACATATATTCAGCAATGTTACATATCTTACAAACTGAATTTGCCAAGAGGTACAAGATTTATTGTTGTTTGGTGTTTAACACCACTTTTCAGCTCAGTACATGGCATTCAGTATAATTGGTTGAGGAAGAAACCCAGGAAAACCCAGTATTGCTATAAAAATTTACCATTTTTAATGCCTATGTCATACCAACTATTATAAGTAACTTACAGGAAGTGACTGGCAGTTACTTCACTGACCCATATTGGCTTAGATCAAGACTTAAAACCATGCTGACCGTGGTGAGATAGCAGTGGTCCTGGTCCGTAAAGACAAGCACTTTAGACTACATGGCATCCCACCGGCCCACCCCTCAGGGCCTTGGGTTGAAAGTCGATAGTTGCACAAGTTATTAAACAAAGTTTAAATTTAGTTGGTAATAGTTGCCAATGGGTCACAGGACAGTGGGAAAGGTTCAGTTTTGTATATTGTTTTATTTATGTTATTGTAAACCATGTACATATTTAGAAATCTTTGTAAATTGTGCAGCCTTTGGCTACATATGCTGTTTATTATGAAAAATAATCACAAGTCACAACAAATCATGCTAATAGTTTGTATGACATAGGCATTAAAAATGGTAAATTTTTATAGCAATACATATCGATATGATGACAGTACCATCATTTAAATCACATTATGTTACAATACAGTTTCAGTTGGTAATACTCACTCCTAGTTCAACATGTACTGGTAAGGGTTTATCTTTGTAAAGTCTTTTTGCAGCTTATTATTTTTACATTCATAAAACTCAAGTTTTAATTGGCAATACAATTGTATATACATGTATAGCCATTACTGTGCTGACAAGTCATTAAACTCTTGAGTATATACATATTAGGAAACTACAAGCAGAAAATGTTTGTCATATTTCAAGCTTGCAATTGGGCACTCAACATTTTATGGAGCTAAGCAGAGTGAGTGAAAGAATGTTTTTAAAAAAATCATCCATTTTTAAAGTTTTATGGAAAGTCTTTATAAGGGCCGTCAAATGCATAAGACTTCAAACACAGAGTGTGGACTGATTCATTTCTGATAGATTCAGTTTTGTTTCCATTAGGAATGAATATATTGAGGCAAAAATTATTGTCCAAAATGGAAAATGTAATCATTTTGTAGGAGAATGCCAATAATCATCATAAAAATGAACCATGATTTTTAAAAAAACACAATATCAATTTAATTTACATCAAAATATTCATGCTCAGTTTTCTGTTTCTTCAATAATGTAGACCACCAGCCCCCAAAAAAGTTTTGAAAATATTAAATGCATACTGGTTGAGGACATAAATACTAGAATCTAATTTATTATCAAACAGATACAATTTCCTCTTTTTAATGCTATGTATACCATGCAGAAAACATTTTAATCAATAGATGGTGTTTATCATATTATATATCAGATAATATTTTAAAGCAAAATTTATCAACATGTGGAATCATACACCAAAATATTCTGTAAATGTTGGAAAGCAACATTTTAAATTACATTATGCTTTTCTAACATTGATGTTATGATTTATAAAGACATATCTTAATAAATTGTAATTTTTCAGTCATCCAAATAATTTACATCACTATTAGTTGAAGCCTGTTTAATTAAGCAAAACAAATATTTCTCATAGGTTTATTAGTAAAAATTATTTTTTTCCATTTGGAGATGGTAGTGTCAATGAAATAAGTACTAAGAAGTCCCATTTGAGGTGCTCTGGTTTCTTTTTATCGCAGTCTTAACACATTAACATCTGGAGGTTTTCGCTGTTTTTGCATGAAATGCAAGTATGAAATATTTTGGAGGCTATTTCTGAATACATCCTAATATACCAACCTATTTTCCATTAGCACAATGCCTAATGAGTTTTTTTCTTCTTTTTTTCTTTGCTCAACAGACCCATCATTTACATATGGAGAAAACTCTTTATTAAAAATGCCCACCTTATCCTACTTTTTGCACTGGTTCACCAGTCTGCATGCATTTCAGACTGGTCTGTGAGGCCAAAAAGTAAAAAATCTGGATACTAAATTGGATTCTGATCATGGGTGAATTTTGAGTGGAGAAAAAAAAACTGGTCCCAAAAATTGTTTTTCCAACTGAATATTATAGTGCAACTAAAACATCCAGATTATTTGGAATCCTTGTAGAGCTAAACAATCTGTATGCCTTTCTATATATAATACCACCCACTTTAGTGCATCACACATGATGTTGATGCTACAGAGCTTGGCAGTCAACGAGGCTACAACCTCCTGCCCCGTAAATGTGGCACTAAGGGGTTAATGTGTTTAAGAGCTAAACTTCAAACTTGTCACATTATATTTGCCCTCTTGAATGTTTAGACCCTGCAGTCAGGTTTTGTCAATGTGGATTAAAAGAGGATTGTTTGTTTTGTGGATTTGGTGGAGGAAGAACCTGGGAGAAACCACCAACCCACCAGAAGCTATTGAGCTAGTCTAAGAATACATGTAGTAGCAAACTAAATGCTGTAAATTAGGAATAAAAACTTTGCAGAACCTAATATCTTGATATCAATAAGGGACTGGCCATTTCCTAAAGTGTGTGTGTGTGTAAGGCTAGGGATTTTATTTATGACCAGTGTGTGTGTGTGTGTGTGTGTGTGTGTGTGTGTGTGTGTGTGTGTGTGTATTCAGAGCTAATATTTCCTCCCCCTAATTGCATTAAATAGTGTGTTTGCATGTATGTGTGTGTGTTTGTGTATATTTAGAGCTAATATTTCCCTCCCCCTAACTGCATTAAATAGTTGGTCTCTTTAATGCACAGTACAGCTGTATTTTGTTGGGGTATTGGATAGATTGAGATGATAAAAAAATGCAATTATTCATATGGAGAGATAGTGTTATCCTATCTGAAAGAGTAACATTCATTACATATGTACATGGCCTTCTCTTGTCACCTGCTGACAGCATATCAGGTTCCTGATTTATTGCCACACCTAAATAGTTAGCTGGCACCATAAAGCACCTGTAAGGTCACAGTACAGGTGTAACACAACATGCAAATAATGGAAGAGCAAGCTATGTCAACTTGACCCTCACTCTGAGAACAGGATTTGGGTTATATTTAACTATGCATTCAAATATATGAGCTACAATTACATAATTACATTAACAGTAGGCACTTAGAATTGAAACCCACATATTGCACAAAAATGGAATCAAGATTAAATGATCAAGATTTTACTACAATTAATATTTATAACCTTAATTTTAAACAGAATTGCGAGATCTGTTCTCAGATGTTAAAATTGGTTTCGTTTAGCTATTTTTTAGTGCTAGAGATGTTTATTTCTTCTGATTTTCAAACATTTTCCGCCTCTTTGTAGTGAACAACTTTCAGCCTATAATCTCCCAGTAGTTGGGTGTGATGTTGATAAGAAGAATTTTCATATAACAGGGAGATATTTTCAAATAATAAAGAAATTATTTTATGGCTGTATAAATATACATTTTTCATATTATTCGCCAATCCCTCCAGTGGCCTAGTTGTTAGAGCATCTGCTTCGGAAGTGGTAGGTCTGTGGTTCGATCCTTGTCCGAGTCATACCACAGACTTGCAAAAATGGTACTTACAGCTGCCTTACTTGGTACTCATCATTAAGAGGTTAATGTTAGGACTGGTCAGCCTATAGTGTCAGGATAATGTGATTGGCTGATGTCATGTAGACATCGTAGCGGACTAAATTTTTTTTTTAAGCTACATAAAAATCCAAATCAAACAAACAAGCAAACAAAATTGGCCAGCTTGGATTTTGATTTTAAAAATGTAATTGTATAAACTTGTGCTCTGTTATAGGATCTTACAATGTGGGATCAAGTTATTTTTAAAAATATACGTGTCAAAACTATTTGAATGAAAATCATGCATAATATTTGCAAATCATGCCTTTGTTTTCTTTGGTAAATCTACTGTACCCTTTAGAAAGAGAAATCCCTCATTTCATGTAATCATATAAAATGGCAAATGTACCATCTACAGTTTTAGTTCTAGAGAAAGTTCTAAACATGTAATGGTACAGATTCAGTTCTTATATTTAACATTAAGTAACTGTCTTGATTAATTGCTTTAATTAAAGTGAATTAAGGCAGCCGTTTATATGTATATATATATATAAGCTTGACTTTGTGACCAGATCAGCAGGTGCTACATGTAAATTGCAATAACGGTTTAATAATTTCAATGTTAATGATAATAGTCTTTAATTTTCTGAGTCATTCTGTAAATACAAGTTGGTATTTATTAGTAGGATAAGTTAATTGATTTATTGCCATCAGTAGAAGTAGGTTATAGTGATCAATTTATAGAGCAAATGTTTCATAGATCATACAAGTTGTTTTTTGGTTATTCTGTCTATTACAGCACAAGTTTGTGCTGCTACTCCTAAACCCTTGGACAATTGCCATGAAAATTTGAATACATTCATGGCATGATCTAGTTGGTCATACATGCAAATGACATACATGTGATTCTACTGGTAGTAGACCAAAAATACCATTGTATAGGCTTGTCTGCAGCACATATTTTTTGGTAGTTGAAATTTACCATGGCAGAAGCTTAAAATAATTTTGTTTGTTTATTAAAATATTTCTGAAAAATGCCCAATACTATAAACTGTCACACTGCAGATATCATAGCAATATGACTAAAAAATTAATAATGCTATGTTAGAAATCCAAATCACACACACACACACTGTACTAATTTTTACATGTTCTATCAACACAGAATAATCACCCAGAATCAGTCTATTGTGGACTGAAAATGTTTAACATTACAGTGATCAGTGAGGTGATATCAGTTGTTTTAGAACAACCAACATGAGTACAGAAAAATTATTAATATTATGGAATATGGGGAGTTGAAGCCCAAGCACATGATATCTTTTAAGGCATTATAAATAAATAAAAGATGACCAGGATATCTTCTGAGCCTTTGATAAATATCAGCTGACCATTGCCAAAAGGGAAACAAGTTGGAGAGGCTGACCATAATAAAGTACTTTGGCTGATACACTATAGTAAGTAATTTGTTTTTTTATCATGTTTAATTCGTATTATATTGTTTAAAATTTATTAAGAGTAACATTTAAAGGCAGCTCTTGCATTTTGTTAAAAAAAGTTCATTGTAGAATGCTGAAATGTGTATTTTATCCCATTGCCAAGATATTCTAAAAATTCAACATTGCATGTAATAGTGGGTGCAGGTGAGTAGAAAAAGTACTGGGTTTGTATTATGTTTCGAAGGTTTGCATCTTTTATTTTGCATGCACATAAAAATGAAGTTTAGTTCCTAGATAAAAGTACAGTACAGATCATATGTATTTTTGGAACCCTACACATCATGGTGATATTGGAGTGTGAGAGCGTGGAGAGGGTTAGGGAAAAAATCCTCTACCATCTCTCTGCATGTTCTGATTAAGTTACCATGGTGACTTGCAGAGAATTGCACTTCACACCTTGCTTTCATGAGGAGGTGTGCAACTGAGCGACATTATAACTTGCAATCAGTCCCTTTTCGGGCAGCTTCATGTAGTTTGTAAGTTTCTTAGCATGTTTATTTTGTTGACCTCGAGATTTGTGAAGTATTTCTTTGGTTTGTCCTTTACAGTTGGATGTTTTGTTTCCAGGTGTCTCTTCATTTTGCTGGCAACAAGTGTCTTGTTCGAATCTGCATTCTAGATCAGACAGAATGGCAATTGAGCATCTTCAGATCCCAAAGCAGTGAAACCATACTCAATGTAATCTTCTTTGTATTTTTGCTTGCTTCCTTGCTTTTCATTTAACAGCTTTTCTTTCAGAGTTCCAGACTTGATTAATTATTTCTTTGTGGCTAAACAATGAACAAAGTTTATTTATTAGCATCAAACATGGAACGGTTGATTTGTTACTTCTTGTATTTATTATTTTTGCTAGCAGTTTAAAATAGTTTTAAAAACTCCCACGACACCCATGCAAATCTGAGACTTGCCATGGCATACTGTTTGAAAATCACTGTTTCAAATGCATATTGCAGAATCCTTTCCATAAATCAAAACAAATACTTATAAAGTGTTAGTTCATCTATTTTGAGTACATTTAATGCAATGAATCTGCGACATTTAAATAAATTTCTTGATACTATTTTATCGAACTATATAGATGCAATCATTGCTTTAGTTATGTTGCAGTTCATGCAATATACATGTACCTTGTTAAGTATCACCTGAAATGCACTAACAGCAGTGAACAGCATAATAATGGATGCTGTGTAAAATGTTTACAGCAAAATTGCATTAGTTGAAGTGAAACAATATTGCACAAATTCCTATAGTAACCCCATGCAAGAGTTTTCAGAAATATATTTTACTATTTCTTCTGACATCACAGGATTATCGAGGAGTGATTTAAATTTGAGATTTGTAATATAAAATCCTTTTCTTTCAAATTTATTTATCTTGTGATGAATGAAACAACAAAAAATATTCAGGTCAGAAAGAAAGAACATTATAGCCCCATAAAGTAATGGACAGTCTCTTGCAGTACATTTATAGTTAAAATTGGACAAGTAATGTATATTCGGACTCTTGACTGGGTCATTAGATAAATTCAGAATTTCTTCTTTTTTTAAAAATATTTTTGAACAAAACAGCTGGTACAATTTTTGTACAAAGGCCAGGCTATACAGAATGGGTAAATTATTTTATTAACACTTGACAGCAAATGGAAGGTAACACCACATTGAAATTAATTGCCTCTCAGCCAAGGGCTTCAACCCCCATCCCTGAAGCCCATATATCTCAAAATCCACTGAACAGTAACACTGCTTTACATGAGGTAGGCCAGATTGAAATCAATGTGGAGAAAACTCCAGGAACCCATAAACAGACTTGCACCTCCATACAGTGCTTAGAAATGATAAGTAATCTCCAGCCCCAAGTAGAAAAGTTAGAACAGGAAGTCTCTGCACTTAGAATAAAGTCAAAGAGTCTACACAGCATTCAAATGGTTAAACCAGGTGCAAAACAAGTATGCCAAAAGAAACCCAGACAACACAATACACAAACAATGTCAAAGGACCGAAACACAAGATCATGTCAGGCACTAAGATCATACCAAAAGCAGCTACAGTGTACATGTATTTGGAAAAAAATCTATATACACACTGTCAGCTACAGTGTACATGTAGTAGGAAAAAAATCTATATACACACTGTCAGCTACAGTGTACATGTATTTGGAAAAAAATCTATATACACACTGTCAGCTACAGTGTACATGTATTAGGAAAAAAATCTGTATACACACTATCAGCTACAGTGTACATGCATTAGGAAATAAATCTGTATACACACTGTCAGCTACAGTGTACATGTATTAGGAAATAAATCTGTATACACACTGTCAGCTACAGTGTACATGTATTAGGAAAAAAATCTATATACACACTGTCAGCTACAGTGTACATGTATTAGGAAAAAAATCTGTATACACACTGTCAGCTACAGTGTACATGTATTAGGAAAAAAATCTATATACACACTGTCAGCTACAGTGTACATGTATTAGGAAAAAAATCTGTATACACACTATCAGCTACAGTGTACATGTATTAGGAAAAAAATCTGTATACACACTGTCAGCTACAGTGTACATGTATTTGGAAAAAAATCTATATACACACTGTCAGCTACAGTGTACATGCATTAGGAAAAAAATCTGTATACACACTGTCAGCTACAGTGTACATGCATTAGGAAAAAAATCTGTATACACACTGTCAGCTACAGTGTACATGTATTTGGAAAAAAATCTATATATACACTGTCAGCTACAGTGTACATGTATTAGGAAAAAAATCTATATACACACTGTCAGCTACAGTGTACATGTATTAGGAAAAAAATCTGTGTACATGCATTAGGAAAAAAATCTGTATACACACTGTCAGCTACAGTGTACATGTATTAGGAAAAAAATCTATATATACACTGTCAGCTACAGTGTACATGTATTAGGAAAAAAATCTATATACACACTGTCAGCTACAGTGTACATGTATTAGGAAAAAAATCTGTGTACATGCATTAGGAAAAAAATCTGTATACACACTATCAGATGCAATCACACCAGCTAAACAAGACTAGTCTTTTCTACAGGTATTTGATAGACAGAGCCAAAAACTAGTTATAGCACTGACCATCATCATTGTCTCAAGCAACATCAAATCCAGGTACAGAACAAATTGCTCTAAAGACAACCTTCAAGTACCCACAGCAAGAAGCTAAATTAAATAAAAATACTAAATACAGCAGTCACAAAATTCTCACTCGATCTAGTCATGGAAAAGAAGTTGCAGTCCAAACAGTGCAGCTCAATTTCCCACTTGTCAAAATCAGTAACATAATTAAAGACGGATCTCTTCTCATAGGATCATTAATAAGGAGCAAGAACAAGAGGATTATATAAAACTGACTTAAAAACCCACGTAGGTGTGACTATCAATAGTAATGCAGAAAAAATATTGGAAATGGATATATCACCATATCATATTGTAATTCTTCTCATTGTTGAAAATAATTACAGTAATGGCCAATCATTAAAGAACATTAAGGATGATTATGAAAGCTTGTTGTATGCCATCAGGTCCAAAAAACAAGAGTGTAAAATAATCATCTCAGGTCTAGCACCAAGAATTTATATGTTCTTATGACTCCACTAAATGATAACCTAAGTAAATTTTGTGAAAACTTCCAAATACTCTTTGTTCTGCAATTCAGGACCTTCTTCAAGGACAATCGAGTGAACCAACAATTATACCAGTGAGACCAAATTCACATGTCCAAACAGTGGTACTGCCATGCTCCTTAGGTATATAGACCAGTACATTAAACTTATAAAAGGGGTTAGGCATGAGTCAGAAAACTGCTTGTATTGTGGAGAGCAGTCATGTAACACAGCAGTGTCTGCATGGAAAACAGATTCATTGCCATTTCTGTAATGAACAAGGACATAAGCAAAGGTTGTGCACATACCAATAGGTAGATTCAGGCAGTGATGTACATACCTATGCAATACATATCCAGCAACCAAATGAGTTAGGATATGTGTATACTTTAAAATGTAATAATTTTAATTCTATAAATAGGTTTCAGGCACTACCTGATTTGTGTACAAAGTGCAACTTGTTAACATGTAAACAATTATGTGATACTGTTCAAGTTACTTCTCCTTTTGAGGCTTCTCAGGTGTCTAATATATCAATTTCTTCTTGTAGGTATGCAAATCAGTCACATGTTGAACATTATCATGTATCCACTACAAATGGCCATTGTACAACAGATGGACCTTGTATGTTATCTTCTGCATGTATGTATGTAAATAATCAAGGAAATGAAATGAAATCTGTCAAGTCTAAAAACAATACATTACTACCTTGTCTGAAAATCAATCCTCTGATACAAATTGTAATGTCTTAAATTCAGCCTACCGTACTCAAAAAAGAAGTCTGCAAGTAATCAACCAAAATATTCAACACATCCTCCTTAAACTAAATGAGATAAAGTTAATATTACAGCAAACTAGATCAATCATTATTCTGGGTCTATGTGAAACCTTTCTGATGATACTGATAATTTTGCTCTCCAAATATAGGGGTTCAAAATGAAAAGATAGGTAATCCATGGGTGTTGGGGGTATTCTTCTCTATATAGACAGTTCCATTAGTTGCAACAGATGTGTTGATCTAGAGACTATTGGGGTAGAGAGTATTTGGATCGAAGAAACCCGTGCCCCATCAAAGCCAATACTTTTATGTTCAGTTTACAGGCTACCTAATTCCACAGCTGATTGAATTGATTGATTTCACGTGCAAATTCAAAAAGCGTTAATAAAAGAAGATTTAGAAACTATCTTATTGGGTAATTTCAACACTGACTACATGAAAACTCCATCATTAACATGGATAAGTAACTTTGAAACTTATAACTTTACTTAATTAAAACCCCAACTAGAGTAACAGATAAAAGTGCTACAATCATTGATCATCTCTATATACTAACAAACCTGGAAACATTAGTGAAATAAATGTGCCAGTGTTTCCACTGAGTGACCACTACTGGGAGGTGGTGGCAGTCTGTATAACTACACATGTTCTGAAATCATCTAAAAATGGTCAACACATTGAAATACAATACATGGACTTTAAATAGTTTGATGAAGAAATGTTCTTAAATGATTTAGTTTGTAAACCCTTTCCAATCAGTCTGCACTTTAGCTGATGTCAACACTGCCTTAGACAGATGGAATTGGATGTTCAATGCAACTTTAGACAAGCATGCCTCAATAAAAACAAAAAGGGTTAAACACCAAATTACACCTAAGAGATAATTTCCACAAGAAAAAAGGACATGGAAAGCTATAGAAAGTGGAGGAATAAAACTAAGCATCTTACAGATAATTCAAAAGAATACTATAAACAGACTATTGATGAAAGTAAGAGTACCAAGACATTATGAAAGCATCTGAAAGAGCTGAACTCACCCAAGAACAGTTGTCTTCCCCCTAGACTTAAGGCAAAATGAAGATATAGCAACATCTGTACAAGACATTGTGGAAATGTTCAACAATTTCCTCATAAGCATCTAGTAATAGTATTCAGAACCAGATTAACATCCCAATTGAACTTGATGCTCTACTGTTATTGATAAGAGCGATTATTCCTGATGAGACTTATTTTTCAATAGCTATTGTTAGTGAAGCTGATGTTTTTGATATGCTATTAATTAAGGTGAAATTAATAAATCCTCTGGATAGGATGGTATTGGTTCACAAATTCTTAAAATTACTGCACCAGTAATAACAGTTACTAACGTATATCATAAACTTAAGAGTAATGAGTGGCAGTTTTCCAGAATCATTGAAATTTGCAAACATTACACCAACTTTAGGAAAGGAGAAATGGATGATCCTGGGAATTATACAGACCAGTATCAATTCTACCTGTATTGTCAAAATTATTTGAAAACCATGTAGCCATTTAGGTCTATACATTATTGGAAACATACTATATCATAAAGCGCAATTGGAGGATTTAGAAAGTACCACTCATGCCAAACAGAACTTACCAAATAATTTTTATCTTTGGACAGTGTAAAAAAATGTTGCTGCATTTGCATAGAAAGCAGCTACATGAACAGCAAAATTCAAGCTATGGTTTTTGCATGGAATAAAAATAGCCTTTTGGTTTAACTGCAAAATTCTCAGCTTAGCTCTCTCGAGTCATAATTGCAGAGTTGTCATAACTTTGGCCCTCTACATATTTAGGCTCTTGAAGCTTCATCTGATTTCTGATCCTTTACAGCTTTAGATATCTTTTCATTGAGATGAAATAAATAAAAAAAAGACTCTTTGATCTCAATTTCTCCTTCATGTGTGTCCACATAATGAAGTATCTGACATGTGGTCGACATGTGAATGATTGGGAGTTACAACTATCAGACATTAGATAGTGAAGTAATCTATGGCAGGCAGCATCACTGACAGCAACCTAATTGGCATTGGTTGAATCCAGTTTTGTATTTGTTTCTTTGTTTAAATTTTGCTGTGTAACTTGCTGATGTTGCAGTGCAAAGAAGTTTGCTGTTGACATGGAAAATGCTGTGGCGCTTTCAGCTGAGCCATCATTTGGTAATGCTTCATTTCAACTCATTCATTTCCTTGGCATTGATAACATTGCTATCACAAATGTAATCATTTTTGTCAACTAAATTCTGTTTCCAATGTTGCTTGAACCCAAACCGCCAGAACAGGATCATCATTAAAGTTATGCTGTGCAGCATTGTCGGGCTGATTGTCAGCAGATTGCAAGTGTAGTTAAACAAAATATTGATGAATACATGTAGATGCAGTGCCATCTGCTTCTGAGTTTTTGTGTCATTTTTTCTGCAGATTCTGCCACTTAATTCATGTTGTGACTGTTGCAACATGGTTAATGTCGCAGGTTAAAATGTTAATATTAGAACAATCTAATCAATTAGATTATTGTCATAAATAACTAGTACTGTAGTTAAATTATTTTTAACAGCAATAATTAATGCACCCAGAATTACCAATGTCTCAAATAAGTCATAATCGTCATTGGTCTGCATCACTTTTTGTATTGGCCTAAATACACTTGACTATTTACCTGGATGAATTTACTTGATCCATAAAGTGTACTAAAGTACACATTACTGTCAAATTTGCCTTTAGCACTAAAGTACACATGACTGTCAAATTTTCCTTTAGCACTAAAGTATACATGACTGTCCAATTTTCCTTTAGCACTAATGTATGTATACATGACTGTCAAATTTGCCTGTAGCACTTAAGTATACATGACTGTCAAATTTTCCTTTAGCACTAAAGTACAACTGACTGTTGAATTTTTCTTTAGCACTAAAGTATACATGACTGTCAAATTTGCCTGTAGCACTAAAGTACACTTTACTGTCAAATTTTCCTTTTGCACTAAAGTACAACTGACTGTTGAATTTTCCTTTAGCACTAAAGTATACATGACTGTCAAATTTTCCTTTAATGCTAAAGTATACATGACTGTCAAATTTTCCTTTAGCACTAAAGTACAACTGACTGTTGAATTTTCCTTTAGCACCAAAGTATACATGACTGTCAAATTTTCCTTTAGCACTAAAGTATACATGACTGTCAAATTTGCCTTTAGTCCAGTTTGCCTTCAGCACTAAAGTACAACTGACTGTTGAATTTTCCTTTAGCACTAAAGTACAAATGACTGTTGAATTTTCCTTTAGAACTAAAGTACAAATGACTGGAATTTGATATTAGCACTTAAGTCACCTGAGCATGAAACTTGATTTGTCAACATGCATGGCTGTCAAAATCAAACTGTTGAGGGCTGCACCAACACTCTGTTAGGGTAGAGGTATCATCAAGGATGGCATCACTGAATTTTCAAATTGTTATCCTCCTTTACTCCTTGCCACCCCCTATCTCTTTCATCTCTCCTTTCGTTTTCCTTCTGTCCATTATTTTTTTTTAATCGTTTTTAGCTGTCCTTTTAAAAGTGCTGCCTAGGGAAATGTGCCCCCATGATCTCCTATTTTGGAATGCCTATGTGAAACTGATGTGAACATAATAGTGTTTACAATAGCCACCAACTTGATTTCTGTTGAACATCCACTGAAGCCAAGACTTTATTAGTCTCAATTCAAGTTTCTAAACCAGCGGTAAATGCTTGAAAACTGTCTTATTGGGATTGGTAACAGAAAAAGAAAATATCCCTTTACTTAAATCAAACTTTTCTTGTGATAAATAAATAAAACAATACTCAGAAATAATAATTTAGCCCCATAAAGTTTAAAGGCCAGATCCATACAGTACACGTGCAATAATTGAATTAGCTCCTAGTTTTGTACATCAGTGTGCCATAACAGATTTTTTTTTTCAGGGGTGGGGTGGCAAACATGTAGTGGTAACTAGCTATTAAATTTTATGTTTTGTAGGCCAAAACATGTTTAGAGGTGAAATTGAGGTGGGAGTGAGGTGTGCACTTCCACCCCTAGCGAAAGTAGAAAGAATTGTCTCTAAAGTTAATGTGTGGGGTTAAAAAAATACACATGCGCTGAACTTTATATCAGTTAATAGTACATGTGTATTACAAGATAATTAACTTAAAAGTTTAGATACAATTACTCATTAAAGCATAAATTAAAAAAAATGTATTTTTATTGTTTTTGTTTTGTTAAAGTAAAAATCTTTTTTGTTTTAAATTTATAGTGGTGAAACTGCCAACAGATTTTTGTATCTGAGCCATGAAGAGAAAGAGAAGTGCTTAGGATGAGACTTTGAAATACTTCACAAGTTCAAGTCAGGAACTTCCACACTGGAGTGCACTTAGCAACCTTTTGCCCAGCAACTGGAAACTGAAATTAGAAGTTCTTTGCAGGCTGAGCATAGTTGTCTTGTCATTACAGAATCGTAATGATGATTCAGAGAGCACATTATCCATTCTTCACAGAATACAAAGTGATTCAGGGGCAAATATGAACCAGAGCACCATGAGAGCATGTTTATTGTAAAGCTTAGTAATCACAGTGAATGTCATCAGTGCATGGTCACCAATAGTAATCTTATGAAGGAAACTAAAAATGGTATTGGACATTATTCAGTAATCTTTGAAGAGAACTGTAAGATGAATACCTACCTTTTTCTTTACTCTACAATAAACTGATTCATATTAATTATTATTGTAACATCAAATCAGAATCTGATTCATGTTCAAAACTTGCTGTTTTATTATACTATGAAGAGAATACATATTACGGCAAAAAATGCACTTATTTTGTTTTTAAACCCTTTAAAGAATAAAAAATTTATGCCAATAAAATAGTATTGACTTTGAGAAGTCAATCTACTGATCAAAATTTACAAGACTACTGGTTTGACATTCTGGTTCTGTCAGATGTATAGAATGGTGTTGCATGGTCCTCAAAGTGAAATCTTGGTTTTACTACTCTATCTGAAGGGATGGTCACATCAACATGGGCTTTATACTCAAAGACTAATTATGATGTCTGATTGGTCTCACTTTGTGCCACTCAGACATCCAGTATGGCTACCATATTAAAAATCTTGTTATTGCTACCCCTTCTAAATAAAAAGGCCTATTGACATTGGGTTTTCACCAGAAAATGTCATGTGCTGTCTAGTTGATCCCCAAAACAAATGGTGCCAATTTGATGTCTATTTTGGCCAGAATGTCATCTATATTGAAAATCTTGTATTGCTTCATTTCTTGAATGAAAAATATATTGTCATGGCATTTTCACTAGAAGACTGAAAATGGCATCATTTTGGTTTTATCACTACTACTCTTGATTAGCTGGTCATATTAACATGGATTTTTCAGTCAATTTGTATGTTTAAGAAATAGCTTTTTCTGATGTTGAATTGGCTCTAAATGAAAATGGTGATGGTGAGCTCTCTCTCTCTTTCTTGGCCACTCATTGTTCTGCTTCTCTCTCTTTCATGACAGCTTTTAACCTGACCAGCTCCTGCTGGTTCTTCTTTTCTGCTGCCTGCAATGGGGCTTTAAAACATGCAGAATCATACATTGCACATATTCTTTATCTTCAATGATGGTGGAAATATTTAGCAAAAATAGCTTTCTTAGTTCATATTTCTATCTTAATCTTGCCATTGTATTTTCAGCACAATTTGCCAAGTGGTATGTTTTTATACACTGGGGGAATCTTAATGTGGATGATACATAAGAGAATGCTGGGTCTTTCAGTGCTGACAATTTATCCATGGATAATGCATTTCTTCTACCTGCTGCATTCCTCATGCAGAAGCTGTATAAAAGGTTGAAGAGCTTGTAAAAAGTGATAAAAATGTCTAATTGATTAATTGGAGGTCAGGTCACTTTTTTTAAATTCCAGAATAACAAAGTCAACTTATCAATATATATGACACAGCCTGGGGACATCTGGCAAACTTTATCTTTTATTGCGAAGCAATGGAATTATTTTGTTTTCTTGCTTTAAACATCACTTTGAGCATGCTTGGCTACATCATGTTGAGGCAGTGGGAGTTAATTGCCTTGTGTAAGTATGTAATGAGGCAGCTGACTCCGGCATATCAGCATGCACAAGACTGGTTATATTGTGCTGATTGAAAGTTGATGAGGTACAACAGTGTATGCCCTTATAGTTTAAAGTTTCAATTCCATTCATGAAGAGATTTAGTTAGTAACAAGCTCAATGTTGTTACCAGGTCAGAGCCTATTATAGGATGTGCATTTGTGGGATTCATACTAATGTCTTAAAATTCACACCAGAATAATGACCATAGTTTACAAGTAATAATCTCTTCTCTATGTAGAAAATTCCCACCTTTCTTTCAAATGAAGGGGTAGTTTAGCCCCAAACATTTAAATTATATAAAAAAACTTGCTAGTCAGTGAGTTTAGACCTGTATTTGTTCTTCATACAAATGAAAATATTAGCAGGGTTCAAACGAATTAGGTACTGAGATAGTTCCTGGTTGTTGTTTTTCTGAGGTCATAAAAGTCCATAGTTTTTATAATGAATTACTCTGGGGGCCAAATGAAAAAGTGAGGGAAAAATTGGAAGAAGGATGTTACCCTCCTGCAACTACCCCCTTGTTATTAAACCCCCCCCATCAGTTACCCCCTCATTAAATTCCCCCCCCCCCCGTTTATTACCCCCCCCCCCCCCCGCTATTAGAATTTTAATCTTTGGGACTAATAAAATGTCATCATTATTAGCACAATCTCCTAATTGGTTCATGGATAGAACTTATGCTATTGTTACTGAGCTTTCATTTCAATTATAAATGGTGCATGCACTCACAGTGGTGATGTCATTTCTTGCTTCTACTGCTTGCTCGCAAATAAAACTATGGAAACTTATCAACGTCTTTACATGAAGATAAAGGCACTAATTCCCAATGCTCAGCATGCAACAGTTATGATGGAGTATGAAAAAGCAGCCATGAATTTTGTTGCAGAATGCTACACAGGACAAGGATGTTTGTATCATTTTACTCAGAGCATATACCGAAAAGTATAAGCTCTTGGATTTCAGAAAAGATATTAAGATGATTCAGAATTTACACTGTTAGTTAGAATGGATGCATTACCTCAAAATGAATTACCTCATACTTACAACAGCGTTGAAGGTTGGCATCGAAAGATGCAAGCTGCCGTTGCTACTGACCATCCAAACATTTTGTGCTTTTTGACAATCCATCAAAGAGAGTAATCATTCCTGAATGAAATAATTTCTCTGCAGCTTGGTGGACATCCAGCGGAACCAACTTGAAAGAAATATCATGACTGCAATGCTCAGATTTTGAACATTGTTAATGACTTTGCTAATAGAGAACACTTTGAATACTTGTGAGGGATTGCACATAACATTTAGCTGTAATGATATAAATATATTTTATGGTACTATAACATTATGATATGATGATTTTAATATTGAACATTCCAGGACAAGTATGTTTTCAAGACTGAGATTCATTTACTAAAATAAAACTTTGCAATTTGAAATTTATTTTAATTTATTATTTTTTCTTAGGGTATAGCAATTATATATTATATAGTAATAGATGGGGGGGGGAGTAATATGCTGATACTGAGTACTGAGACAGTAATTGACGGGGGGGGGGGGTAATTTCCTAGACCCGAAAAATCACATACCTAACTGATAACCTGTTACAGTGAAAACCAATTCTTGGCATTTTTTTGTTTTAATCAAAGGAATACCCATTCCCACCCACCCCCAAAGATGTGTATGTGGATTTCTATAGGAAAACTTGTTTGGGGAAAGAAAATGTCTTTATCTAATTGTGACAGATTGGAATGTAACTACACAAATTAACAAAAGTCTTTTAGTTCATGATACCGCATGTCATATGACAGTAATTCACTAGTATTTTGAACTTAAAAATATATATTTTACATTTCAGATTTGTTAAAAGAATGGCAGGACTCTATTGATCCAGTTGAAAAAGCCCGCCATGAACTTTTGTTCTATAGCCATGGACCTGTAGATGGCTTCCTTATAGGTAAACTACATTTAAGTAAACATGAACAGAATAAGAAAAAGCATGTGAATTGGGGAGGTACATTATCATTCATATTTTATATTTTATCTGCATCACTGTGTCTACTGCAAAAAACAAACTAGCCTAAAATCTACAAATAGATCTTAGTAACTAACCCGTAGTAAACCATTTCGAATATGGTCAGGCTTCAAACTGACCTTTCTGCAGATATCTCTGGCAGATTGAACTGAGGACTCTCATGTGAGATGTAAGAGGGAGTAGAAAAATGGCTTGTGGGTTCACTTAATTTACTGCCATCTTGTGGGTTCACATAATCAACTGCCATATTGTCTTTAACTACTGGTTTGAAAGTTTATGCTTTCAAGAGGCTGGCTAATATGGGTATCAACAATAAATGGTGATCCACTATCAGGGGCAATTTGTGTAGAGTATTCACTAAATTTAACATTATATTTCCTGGCCCATCCTGGTCATCTTTATGGTATAACATACAGGTCGGAGTCAGAAATCAAAGATTCAGAGCTTGACTCCAAAGGGATAGACTTTGGTACACGCAGTTTCTTCCAAACCTGTTTCATGGGGACTGGATCTGAAGGAAGGTAGTCAAACTGCAAAAGCATATTACGATGCAATGTGCAAGTGGATTTGAAACCTTTGACTCTCCTTACCTTGTACTCCGGTATATTTAACCTGATATACATCCTTGGACAACATATCGGCTAATTTTTGTTTCCCTTTCATACCAACCTTGCACACTAAGACTCTGTCCCCTACGTCAAGATAGGGACTGGTGGACCTTTTAATTGTATTGGGCCTTTTGCTTTGTATGGCTTTTGCTTGACTCCATCATCGCGGCTGTGTAAGCAAATTGGTCTTTCAGTTTCCCCATGTTGAGACTGTAGCAGCCTTGCCACTATATGGTGTAGCACCCAGATATCCAGAAAATGGGACAAAATCCAGTGGAATCATTCTTAATAGCATTATATGCTTGGAGAGTTGAAGCAATGGAAGATTTCCAATCTTGTTTTTGCTCTTCTTCCAATGTCCCTAGTATTTTTTAAGAGCATTCCATTGAAGTGATTGCAGGCACCATTCCCCTATGGGTGAAATGGGGAGAAGTGAGACTTTTGTACATTTTCTAATTTGCATAACTCCTTTTTAACTTTATCCTTGAAATCACGTCCTTGATCGTTGTGAAGCCTTTCCAGGAAACTAATATCAAAAGCAACGGTCAAGCATACATGGTGAAATGATCAGTTATCACCAAGATATTCTCAAACCCTTCCTCAGATTGCTCAAGAGACAAAATGTCTATGAAGAGGAGCTCCAATGGAGCTGATAGGTGTGGTTGCATCAGGGCAATCTTGCAAAGTAGACTTCCAGAAAATGCTACTGAACTCATCTGTAATTCCTGGGGAAAAGGCACACAAAAACAGTATGATCTTGTATGGAGAAGGTGGAACACTTGGTATTCTGTCATGGAAAAACTATATCTTGCAGACATAGGTTATCTTGTATCTTTGGGTAAATCCTATAATATAGACAGACAGTCAGACAAACAGATAGGTGTGAAGCCAAAGCATTACAAAAAATAATGGGCCCATCCAAGTGTACTTCAGATGCGATGGATAGGTGGCATTATTAAGTTGAAAGTTGAGCATGTATCAACCCACCCTATGATGATGTGATAAAGACAAGAAAAATTAGTAGTTTATTTGACATCTTCCAGCTATTGACACTTTCTTTGATAGTCATTATTTAATTTTGACTAATGATATGCAGTTTGTTTTGGTCCTATATTTCAGTTAGGTTGCAATTATAATTTAGAAAAAGCACAAGCAATTTTATTTTCTTCTAAAATTGAAAACATTTGTTCACATATAGGTTTCAGTCTTGTCTTATTAACCTTGTACATTTTGGAATCTGTAATTATGGGCAACATTATAATCAATGGCATTTCAGAGAGGATCTATGTAATAATGATGTTTCAACAAAATTTACTGCTACTGTTGTTGTATACAAAACTTTTGCATTCTTGAGGTCAATTTGCAGTTAAATTAATCTGTCTTCTGTTATTATAAGTATATTTTACCTTGTATACCAGTACTTGTCCATGGGTCTGCATTGAAATTTGACTGCAGTTATCCAGTTGACTTATAATTATTATACACTGTAATTACATTCTTTACTATTCATGACACTTATTTCATTTAACTTATTCTTTCTTGAGTATATCTTTAGGTACTTTGAATTTGCATGAATGAATTTTAATTAGGTAGATAAGAATTTGATGAGGGGTATAATTTACAGCTTAAAATTTCCATTTAATCTAATAGTTTCTCTCCTTGAGGAGAACGAATGATAAGATTATTTTTCTTAGTTTTCAGTCAAAGCAATTGGCTTTACATGGAATAAAATATGAAAAGGCATTTTATAAAAACCTATTGTTACACTTAAGTACTTAAATAGAGTATCCAATTTAACAGATGTCCTAATGACACATATTGTATGGAGATACAGTGTACAAGTATGCGTTCATCTGTGTATTTGTTTTGTAGGAAAAGTACTTTCTTACTTCCAGTAGAGGTGTCCAAGTGGTCTATATATATATATATATATATATATATATAATATATATATATATATATAGTGTGTGTGTGTGTGCATTTTGGAAAACAGGTTTATGTTACAGCTTCCTCCCTGGTACTTGCATCTCCTTTCAAATGTAATGACCCCATCCCTTACATTAAACAAGTACATAAAAACTGCACACATTGAATTGCAAGGAAAGAAAACCTGTGGTAATCATTAAAATTAACAAAGCTTAATCCATCATACAAGTACTTAGCTTCTAGATAAACCAAGATGAAGTACATATTAACACATCAACCCTTGCAACGAGTTTAGGGGCATGAGGTAGTAGCCTACTTCCAAGGTCTCTAGCATCAAGGTCATACATGATACAATAATGTGTGGGGTATTATAGAAAGGTAGACAAATTGTCTAGCTCTACAAAGATACCAAATAATCTGGACATTTTATTTGTACTACATAATACAGAAGGAAAAATCAAATTTTTTTAACCTGTTTTTTTTTTCCACCCAAAATTCGCCCATGGTCGGAATTGGATATTATGTCCAGATTTGAGACTTTATGGCCTTAGATCTACGTCAGACCAGTCTGAAGCGCACACAGACAGGTGAATCTGTTCAAAAAGTAGGATAAGGTGGAGATTTTGAATAAAGAGTCTTCTCCATGTGAAAATTATGGTTCCGTTAAGCAAAGAAAGAAAAAAAAAGAACTCCCATTTTTCACCATCTGCTCATGTGTCAGCAAATTAACCAATGGAAAACATTTTGCTTAGCACAACTTGGCATTGGTCTAATGGAATATTGATTGGAAGTCGATGTATTATGATGTATTCAGAAATAGTCCCCAAAATGTGTTTCCTACTCGCATTTCATGCAAAAACCGCAAAATCCTTCAGGGGTTAATGTGTTAATATGTGACAATTTTGCAACTAAACAGTGAGAGGATTTCATTGCCTACCTACAAGTTATTAAAAGCACCTTAGTAAAGCGTCATAATCTACATCTTTGAAAATATGTTATCAACATGAGGTTTTCATTACATGTATTAGACATTTTAGATGTTGATCTTAAATGAAAATGGTTCAAATCAGATGTCCATCATGGACACCACATTGGCTATTTTGTGTATAGATGTACCATATATGAAATCTTAAGCAATCATTTTGTTGCCTGCAAGTGAACTTTGATGTATACAAGAGAATCTTTTTTTCTTTCCTCTTGCTATGTATTAATTGATGCATAATATATAGCTGTTTTTATGTTCATATATGTGTCTGAACAAATAAATGTTTGTTTCCTGAAAGCACAGTTCTAAAATGTTCAAATGTAACTTGGTAAGCAAGTTGCATACAGGTGTTTTGCTTCTTAAAATGTTCTAGTCAGTGTTATCTGAAGGGTAAAATTGGAAGTGCTTGGCTATGAGTATAAATTGTCTAAAATGTTCCAGTCAACACTGCATGAAGGCTAAATATTTATAAACTACATTACTGGTAATTACCTCAGAAAAGCATGTTTATTACCAGAACCATTCATTACTAACACCATTTATAGTTGTAAGCCACTACAGTTTCTTATAGTAATTTTCTAACTTACCAAAATATATTCAGGCAGTTTGTCAGGTAGCATGATTAATTGTTTTTTCATTATGGACATAAATGTAACATTATGAAATAATATCAGTGCTCTGATGGCCTTGAGGTAAGAATTTGAACCCTAGTATAGTCATACCAAAGACTTGTAAAAACAGTACTAACAGCTGCCTCGATAAGTAGAAGTAGTGTTTAATGCCATTTTTCAGCACATGATAGGCTATATATTGCAGTCAGTATTAATAATAATAATAACAATAATAATAATAATAATAATAATAATAATAATAATAATAATAATGAGGACTTTGTATAGAGCCAAATCTTTAGAATCTCTAAGCACTTTACAACATCTATAATGATATGACTACTAACAAAACAAAAAAACAAAAGCAAACGCCATGAAATTAGAAAACATAAAAAATGCTGAAAATATTTAAGGTAGATAAAATTATTAGGTCTTTAAGTTTGTTTTTGCAGTCGAAAAAGGTCACTGGGCCCTGGTATGCAAAAGAATGTTGTCCATATGACTTCGTTTTCATAGTGGGAGTAATGAGTACATGTATATGATTGTCAGAAGCGAAGCGTAAATATCTTGCTGGTGTGTACACATGAGTGAGGCTGGATAGGTATGCTGGACTGGAATCCGTCAGTGAAACGTAGCACAGATAACAAATTTTGTTTGATTCTGGATCAAATGGATAGATGGTGTAGGGTACAGAACAGGGGGGAGGTGTGCTCTGATCATGGCACTGTAAAGATGATCTGAGTAGCTGTGTTTTGAACTCTTTGAAGTTTCTGGAGTAGGTATTGAGATGAACCAGACAGAATTGAGTTACAATAGTCAAGTCTTGAAACTACTAATAAACACACAAGTGTTTAAGTGGCATCAACTGAAATATATTTGCAAATCAAGCTGATGCATCTCTGAGCCTTGCAGCCTTGCATATGTTCATGACATGTTTGTGCAATGTGAGAGTTCTGTCTAGAGTAACACTTGGGTTTCATGCTGACTGTGTGACTTTTATGTTGGTTTTTACTGATATTTATTGTTTGAGGTAAAGGATGTGAATGAGAAAGTCTTTGTGTTGTGATCAGTATGACCTGTTTTATCCTCATTTGTCTGCATCTTGTTACATATCCATTATTTCACATCAGAAATGCACCTCTCTACTCCATGGATGGTAGCATCAACTTCAGTTGGGTCGCTAGACTTGTATATTTGGGTGTCGTCAGCATGCAGTTGGTGAGAGGCTGAATGATTGTCTCTGACATTTGAGATTGGATGGGTGTATAGAATGAAGATAAGAACAGAACCCTGTGGAACACCACAACATAGATCAACTGGACTGGAGTAAATTCAGATACAATTTGTGTCCTGTTCACTAAGTACTGTAAGACTTTAACCAAAATAAGGCTGTATTGTGAATGCCAAATTCATGCTTGAGACGACGAGGTAATATATCATGATCTATTGAGTCAAATGCTGCAGACAAATGAAGAAGGGTGAGGACTGTAATCATAACGCTATCCAAAGCAGAGAGAATGCATGCATGCCTTTTTATTAACATTCAATTAATCCCACAGATCATATTTTAGAAAAGATGTATCCTCCATAACTACAATATAAGAGTACGCTTGTCCGTGGACTTGCATACACTTTCCTAATAGTATCATGTTCTATTTATAGCAACTTTACCTTGTATTTTATTTATAGAAGATGTATGTCTTAATGTGGAGAGAACAGACTGGTTTTTCTCTATTTTCAATCTTTACACACAGATTCTTTGTTCTAATTCATATTTAGTGAAGAACCAGTCTAAAGGTATTTGGCGCTAATAAGTATATTTTATTTTAGTTGATTTGTATATAAGAGCAAAAATGTCTCCTTTTAAATAATTTCACAAATGGATTAGGAAAAAGTAAAATTGAATGAAACAAAAAATAACAGAATCCTCCAATAATGAAGACATGAGGACAGCATCATGTGACATCTATTACAGGCTGTGTGGAAAGAATTTTAATACTTGGTGCTAAAATAGTCTTCGGATGGATTCTAGTCAATGTGTGTGTCAACATAAAATTGCTACATATGAAAACTTGAAGCAGTAAGGATGTTAAAAGACAAGAGAGGGGCAAATAAATCATTGTTCATTCATTTTAGCATGTTAAATTTGGATTATGCTTTTTCTGCCAGGATTCTGCTTTGTTACCACTTTAATTATGCTTTTTCCTCATCAGTGGTTTGCATGTATGAGAATGTAACCTTTCCGCTATCCAAACCAGAGAGAATGTCATTAAATACTTTAAGAAGAGTACTTTAACTACTTTGGCAAGGGCGATATGCAGACTGTACTGTATTGCTAAAAAGACTGTTTGAATTTAAATGAGATACAAGTTGGTTTAGAACAACTTTTGCAAAGATTTTTTTTTATATGAACAGGATATTAGAAAATGGGTAGTAGTTCTTTAAGTTGTTATGGTCAAGAGTTGCTTTTTTCAGCAGAGGCTTTACAATGGCAGTTTTGAAAAATGATGGCAATTCCCTGGATGAGAGAGAGACATTAATAGCATCAGTTAGTGAAGGCAATATTGGGTCTAGGCACTCAAGCAGCAGTGATTTTGAAATTGGATAAAGTTCATATGACTTTGGTGCACTCTTCATCATGATTGGCCTTACTCAATCCATAGAAACAGGTTTAAATGTTTCTAATGGTTGTCACTGAAATTTTGTATCGTAAGTGTATGGTGACGACGAGTTGATTGCATGAAATTTTATTTTCAAGCGTATCTCTAATGGTTTGTACTTGGTCATGGAGGAAATTTGCAAACAGGTCTGGAAGGTCTACTGGAGAGAATGTAGTTTGTTTCTTGACATTAGTTTGTAAGCTATCTTGAAGAGCTCTTTGCAGCTGGAACTCTCCATTATCTTAGTACTGTAGTGGGATAATAATAGTGGAGGATGAACCTGGAAAAACCCCCGGAAAGAACCACCGACCCATGAGAAGCTACTGGAAAGCTTTCTCACATACCCACATTGGCCAAATCTGAGACTCGAACACATGCAGACAGAAGTGAGATGGCAGTGATCCTTAACGTAAAGCGCTTTATACCACGCGAGCATTTGGGGTCATGCCTCTATAGGTGCTCAGCATTAAGAGGTTAATGTTAGGACTAGTCAACCAAGTGTCAGGATAATGTCACTGGCTTGGACATAATACTTCATATCTTTGGCATGATGCCCCATTGTTAGAGATCACTATAAACTGCCACAATGCACTCATAATAGCGACATGACTGAAAAGTTGTTAAATCTACGTTAAAAATCAAATCACACAAATGAAACAGTATTGCATGGATCATGATGTTTTACTTAAAATTTCAGATACATTCAGCAAAGACTTAAGATCTGAATTTTGTCCTTATAAGACATAGCATACAGCAAATGATACATTGTATCATTATACAGCATGTACCCTTCAGTACTTTACAGCATGCTCCTGATACAGCATGCACCCTGTCAGTACTTTACAGCTTGTGTCATGATACATCATGCACACTGTCAGTACTTTACAGCTTGCTCATTATATAGCATGCACCCTGTCAGTGCTTTGCAGCTTGTATCATGATACAGCATGCACACTGTCAGTGCTTTGCAGCTTGTATCATGATACAGCATGCACACTGTCGGTGCTTTGCAGCTTGTATCATGATACAGCATGCACACTTGTCAGTGCTTTACAGCTTACTCATGATACATCATGCAGTTGGTAATTTACAGCTTCTATCATGATGTGTTGTACATCAGCAACAAACGTTTTTTCATTCATTTCAATGAAACAGCATTGTTTTGGGTTCTTTTTACATCATACACATGTTTAGAAATACATGTAATGGTAAACATATTGCTCCCTTGTTATAGTGTTTTAAATTTATTGTGAATGAAAACAAAAGAAATTTATACATAACTACATATCAGTTTTATGGATAAAATTCAATGTCATGATATTCTAGCCAAAAAAGCTGTTGATAATAACCAAATGTTTTACAATTTTATAGGAAGTCGAGCCCGGGATCTGTTTCTGCATTCACATCTTCCTCTCACTGTTCTGAGCCAAATATGGTAAGTAATAGTGATAGTATTTCTTAAGAGAAATTTTTAAATTGTGACAAATACCTGAAGCCATGATGGACTTTAATGGCCCTTCCAACTACCGTCCCATATTACTAGCATGCTGTGTTTTTTAACATTTGAAGAGATCACATTGAAAGACTTCTGGCATCACAAGTCCAACACAAAAAAAATCCATTTTTTGTATAAAGGATTGAAATGTCATAGTTAAGGTAGGTTGTTGTTGTTGTTGTTGTTGTTTAAGGGTTTAACGCCATTTTTCAGCACACAATGGGCTATATATGGCAGCCAGTATTGGTGGAGGAGGAACCCGGGAAAGAACCACCGACCCACGAGAAGTTACTGGCTTAAATCAGTGATTCCCAAACTTTTTTTGGCAGTGACCCTAAAATATAGTTTATTCTGAGCCTCACGATCCTATTTCCACATTCTGATAGGTTTTGCAACCCACAAAACCAAAAACACCATGGTCACCCCAGTAACCCTCCAGAACATCTTTGTGACCCAGATTTGGGTCATGACCTAGGGGTTGGAACAACTGACTTAATAAAGTTCATAAATCAGCAAGAGAAAATGGATTTAAATTTTCAAAATCTAGAACTGTTTGTATGCACATGGATACATATACATGCAATTAATAATGACCCATGGTTCTTTTATCCGTGTCATGGAAGAGACCAAGTTTTAGGACTTAGTTTTGATTGTAAACTTAGTAAACTCAAACTGGGTTGCAGATTGGAAAGTCTTACTTATTTTATACAGGACTTGACTATAGTTTGATTGTGTTTAAACATATTTCCAACACCAGCAAGATCTGTACCATGTTTTCATGGATTTCAAGAAAGCATTTGATAGTGTATAGCATGCAGCCTTGTGGGAGACCATGAGACTGTGCAACATCAATGCCAGCCTCATCACATTAATAAAGCACCTCTATGACAAGGCCACCGGTGCAGTCTATTTCAATAGCAGCATAGGGGACAGTTTCAGAACAACAGTCGGAGTCGGACAAGGCTGTTGGCTCTCTCCCATACTATTCATGAATGAAAGTTGAATTTAAAGTGATACCGGCCATAAAGGTCATTTGATCACTGGTTTGAACCATCAAATTTTTATGATGGTTGGTTTCCCGTGGGGAAGGAATGGTGCCACATCCCCACTGGCATTTAACGCACAAAGTGCGCTTGTTAATTTTGGCTGTCATGTCATACCACTAAAAAGTGGCTAATGACATGAATGTAAGGCCCTGGGTGAGTGGGAATAGACCCAACACACACTCAACCCTATCAGCCAATCAAAAGTAACATACTAGGGGTGCAATGGCACCAAATGGTGACGAGAGAAAAATTGTTTTCTTGTATCATCATTTTTGTTGGAGTCCGATCGTTGTAAAGGAGGAAAAGATTCCAGAAAGCCAGCCGTTGTCGTATATGGATGTCGTTTATGCCCCGGAACGCCCTTGCCATACTTATTTCAAATTCAGTCCAGTTATACGAATGGACAACCTAATACCAATATTGTGTAGGCCACTGTGCAGTTGTATCAAATAAATGAGTCGTAGAATTTTTCTTTAACATCCTAACGATACCAATTTTCTAGTACAGTAGTGTATGTATTGTAAGTCCCTAACAAATTTGTTAGCTAATATGTCTGTGCGACATATAAAAGTGTAGTCACTGTTTGGTAAATAGATCGAAAATTTTGAGCGGTGTTCAAAATTGATCAAGTCAGGTTTTGTAATAGAGATTGTTCAAAGAAGGTTACTCATAACCAATTGAGAACCCTATTATTCAGGCAAATGAATGGCAATGTGAAAGCTATTCACATCTGCACTGCAGGCTGTCTTTCTCAGAGTGCTGTAGGTTAGCGGTAACAGAGTATCTCATGTTACAGCCAGTTTTCCTTTTAGTTACCTAGGTTTCAATAAAATTTTTAGGTGTTGGTATTTTTAATCCACTGTTCCTCTCCATTTATGTCCCCGCCTCTAGTGAAGTCCATACTTTTGATGAACCTCGTGCTGGAATGTACATTTTGATTTCCATGTGGCCACCGCCATTTTCCTTTGTTCTTGATTCCATGAAGAATAATTCTTCTAACGAGTTGTTTAGTGGCGTAGCTCAGTAGTGGTTTTCCGTACACTACTCCGGTTACCTTGATGCTTATATGATTGCAGTTAATTATCTGCAATCCTAGTCAACACCATTTATCTACTTTCTGCTCTCGCACACCGTATCCTGCTTAAGACCGGTCCTGCCTGCTCGGAGTCCACTGCCTGAATCAAAACAAAAAAACAAACAAAAAAAATGATCACATACTATTCATCATCTTTCTGGAGAGAATCATGGCTGATGCACTTGAAAACCATGAAGGGACAGTCAGCGTTGGAGGCAGAACTGCCACCAACTTACATTTTGCCAATGACATTGATGGACTAGCAGGAAATGAGAAAGAACTAGCTAGCTTAGTAGAGAGCCTCAGCAAAATTGCTGCAGCCTACATCATGGAAATAAGTGCAGAGAAGACCCAAATGATGTCCAACAACACCAAGGGCATTAACACTCACTGCAGGGTCCAAGGTACAAAGCTAGAAACAATCCACATCTTAAAGTATGTGGGGTTAATGGTAGCTCTTGAAGGATTAAAGCCTGAACTACTCTCTAGCATTGCACAGACAATAGCAGCACTGACAAAACTGAAGCCCATCAGGAATGGCAAGAACATCACACTCAGTTCAAAGGTCAGCCTGATGCACTCACTGATGATCTCCAAATTTCTCTATGCGTGTGAATCATGGACCATAGCAGCTGACTTAGAGAAAATGATACAGGCTACAGAGATGAGATGTTTCCAAAAGAACCTTGGTATCACATACAAAATTTGTGTCACTGATGAAGAAATAAGGCAGAGGATAAGACAATATTTACATAGATATTAAAGGTGATGAAAGAATAGATAAATTAGACAGAACTGCCTCTTTGGTCACCCATTTCCAATTAGAATATTCCATATCTTGACTGCAGATATTACATAGCATTTCAGTTCATAGCAGATCTCGGTTCGTTTTCTACTCTTAACTTGCTGGTCATTAAAATATTGTGCTTTGAGTTAAGACACTAGGTTTGAAAGCCTTCATGTTGGACAACTGTGATTTTACTAAGATTCATGAAATTCCATGAAGGGATGTTCTTACTGAGTACTGCAGACTCCTCACAGTAGTAAATCACTGTAACTAATATTTTATGCTTCACTGAATTGGTTTCGGTCTCAGCACTGTTTATGAACCTTCAAACTTGGTGATTGTATGCTGCCCCATTAGTACTGCAACATTTTACTGGGTTATATTTTTGCAAAAGCCTTATAACCACAGTCAGAATGTTTTGTTTGATAAATGTAATGAACAATACTGCCATACCTGTAATAATGAACCATAGTGAGAGGGCATATCATGATAAGTACTACACCTTCATTTTGAAAGTAGGTGAATGTGCCTCGTATTCACATTTGACAGATTTTGGTCAGTTTGATACTTTTAGTTGAGCTAGCTGACTTTATACATCTCCCTTGGTTCCATAGGTCACAGTGACCTATATTTCATATTTTACTTGGCTTTTGTTAAGTTATTACATTTAGCTCCTGACCACACATTTCTTTTGCATGCTATATGCATATTATTCTATATAAAGCCATGAAACTCAGGATGCATCTTTATGAGCACTTTTCATGCAGTTCAGTAGTATATTCTACTAAGATAATTAAAATTCTGTAAAGGATGTATTTTGATGAGTATTTTGTAGCCTTTCAGTAGTATATCTATACTGACCATATTTTGGCTTCACTAACTTTGGTTACATTTTGTGTTTGATGTTCATGTTGCAGGATTTTAATTGAGAAATTGATGATAAAATGCATATCTGTTGCCATCACATACTTACAAAAAAAGAGATTAATTGGGACTTCAATGTCAGCCTTCACTGGGTTAGGTTTAAATTTTTAAATTTAGCTCGTGATAATACAACTTTTTGGACATTATTTGCATTATGAATCCAGAATCATGAAACTTGGTGGGTGGATGCATCTTGGTTGAAGATGCAATGACTTAGTTCATGATTATTGGCTTTGTTCAGATTTTGTGTTAATTTTATTTTATGGGAGATGTTTATGTTCCAGTCATGAAATTGGATTAATGTATGCTTCTCAGTTACTACAATGTGTTTGGAACCAAGTAAGGACACTGATCTACATTTCACACATTATTAACAATTTAAAAGTAATTGTTTTATGTTCACATTTTTTATCCATTCATGACTGTTTGTACATCATATCTTACTCTAAAAATCTATTGTGACCAAGGTAGTTGGAAGTAGGAATAAATATGTTTATTCATTAGTAGACTTTTCATATAAATGACTTTGTTGCATTTACACTTCATCAGATTAAACTGGATTGTACTTGCAAACAGTAAGGCATTACATTTAGAAGAGTGGACTACATAATACATGATTGTCAGTGAGACCTCACCTATGATATATTCAGGTAATTACTGATGCAGAACTATGTCCTGCTGGCTTTCACTCCAGTGTTACTCAAATCCTTTGACTGTACCTAGTCTGGCTTCAAGAGGTGAACAATATTTGCTTTTCAAGCAGATTGTTTAAGGAGCATTGATTTGATTTATTTATAGCATTAATCTATTTATTACAAAGTTATCACCACCACATGGATATTATACAGAAGAATGGTCATTTTTAGACTCCTGATGTATTTAATACCCTGTCACTCTAGGTAGACAGTTAAGTGGGTGGGTGGCAAGGTACAATATATCAGCACAATGCTGGTCACTATAGTGCAAGTTAAAATTTCAAATGTTAATTTTCAAATCATTCAAAGCTAAAAGGTTAAAATGTAAATGGACAAGGTTACAGAAACTTTTCTTGGTAGACTGATCAGGATGACTTTGCTCAGAATTTCTTCTTATTATTAATTTTGTCTAGAATAAGTTCCTTGTCCAGACTTTGCAGATTATGTGCATTATGATTGATAAAGAAACTTTCATATTCTGGGGTCTAAAACCAGTCAGAAGTCATTATCACAGTAGGTCTAATAAGGAAATAATGATTTGCACACATTATGTTCAGTTCCAAACTGCCAACTTCATTTTTTGGTTCTACTGCATAGAGGGTTATTAAATGGAGGATTGGCATTTCATGGGCCATTCCGGATACTCTTATTACAGTTTCCTACTATTGTTTTAGAAACTGATAAAATATGTTTTATTTTCAATGTGATTGCTCAAAAATTGGATAACCTGTAGTCCCCCTCTTTTTGCAGAAACATTAAAATTTCTCAGTGGAAAAATCTACTGGGTCTGAATCTAAAACCACTAAAGTATAGGTTGACAGACCATATTCAATTTAAAATTTGGAATGAACCATTCAAATGCATTATATCTTAGGTGTATGAAAATAAACCTGTCTGTGAATGTATGTCTGTGTTTTGAGACCAAGTATTGGGCTTAAGTTGTCTTGGCTGTTTTTTTACCAATAAAAAGGCTTTATTATATTAATCGTGGTCTTGATTCTATTCCAATGTTGTTTGTCTATGTTGAAATTCATCTTTATCTAACCTTTTGGTGTGAAGAAGAGCATGGTAATAAGTATTCTGCAGTGTGGATTATTTAGTTTACATTAAATGGATATGTGATAAAATAATGCAGCTGATAATGTGATACTGTTCTTTCATACAACATTTAAAAAATCATCATTAGAATGTAACACAGCTGTTGCAAGTTGGTAAAAGTTTACTTGTCACCAACTAATCCCTGACCAGTGGTTCTGTTACTATAGTAACTGGTCAGAGGGAATTGTTTTGGTTGATTCATTTGTTGAAAAATGAATAAACCAAAAGTATTCAATCTGCGTTACAATAGTAATGAAACTGGTTAGTGACCAGGGGTTGACTAGACTACCCCAGCAGATGGGAGGGAATGCATCACATGCATTCAGTCATTATCTTCATTAGGTTTATATTCTGTAGGAAGTCAGGGCAACCAATCAGATAGATCCCAAAACCACTGCATTGCCCAATGAGTCTATATGAGAGTGTATTAACACTCCTGTCCTGCTCTGATACAGTTGTTGCAAGCAAATAAATTAAACAAAAGAGAAACCTGGAAGAGCTAGTTACAAATTCCCAGCAGCCAAGCATCTGATACAATATTAACAATGTAGCATTACTTATCAGAAAGATGGAGAACTTTTGGATATACCAGTTACATAACTCTACAGCAGGTAGGTATTAGCGTCTATGTTTAAATGGGAGCTCAGGTCTTTCAAAACTTGATATGTTGCTGCTGTTTCCTCTCTGTAGCAGTTGAAGATGAGGTTGTTAGCAACAACTTAAAACTGTTGCAAGTTGATAATGTATTATTGGCCTTCCATATTACAATTGAAGAATCATCATTAGGTTGTTTAAAAAAACACATTCATGATGTTGTAAGTTGATAATGTATTACTGGCCTTTTATATTACAATTGAATCATCAGTAGGATGTTAGAAAAATCCATTCACAATATTGCTGCTGTTGTTGTTGTAGGATTTAATGCCATTTTTCAGCACACAATAGGCTATATATGGCAGCCGTATTTCTGGTGTATGAACAACCCGGGAAAACCACTGTAAAAAAACACCAACCCACATGAAGCTACTGGCAAGCTTTCTCAAATAACCACATTGGCCGAATCAGAGACTTTAACCCATGCAGACAGGTGAGATGGCAGTGATCCATAACAGAGAGCACTTTAGACCACTCAGCCATGCTGGGACCCCTTCATGTTGTTGCAAGTTGATAATGTATTACTGGTGTTACGTATATTTGATTTAAGTCATTTATTTTTATTTTAATTGCTTGTTTGTCAGATTCAAATTTGACATTTTAAGTTTAAGATTCATTCCTTGGGAGATGACCTGTACTTTACAAATAAACACTAGATGTTAACCTCATTTCTGACCTAGCTTCAGAGTTGTAAACAAGCTTTTAAAATGATTGGTTGATTCCAAGGACATTATGGAGCTTTGTTGTAAACATCTTTCTATTTTTAGTTGGGTCATATGGTGTGCACGAGATTTTTTGAACGTAAATTTGTTCTAAAGATTCTAGAAGATCATGTGACCCCTTCCTTGTTTATGTAAAAACAGGTATATAAATTATGTTTTAGAGCGAACTATGTAGTAGAAGTTGGGCTGTTAGAATACTAAGTTGTGTGTCGTTTTGAGTTATTTTAAATTACCTTGTACTGGAAATTATATCAATTCGTTTGGATCAAGAGGATTTATTTTGTTATTTATCTGCAAAATAATTGTGCTCATTGAATTTCATAAGACCAGAACTGACTTCATCACATGACATCATCTTCCATCTTGGATGCTTCACTAAGATTAGAACTGGGAATTATTTGGACATTTTATTACCAGGACCTTTTGCAATTTCACTAGTGGATTATATTTTGAATTATTTTTGGATTAATTTTGGAATTGATTCTTAAAACCGTAAGTTTATTTTTTCTTTTCTGGAAAATATTTGTGCTCAATAAATTGTTTATTAAGTTTTTACAAGCTTGTTATTTGCACTCTTTCTATGTTACTGTTTATTTGAGCCTAAACACAAAACACTGGCAATTGAAGAATCATGATTAGGTTGTTTAAAAAAAACAACATTCATGATGCTGTAGGTTGATCATGTATTACTGGCTTTCCATAATACAATTGAAGAATCATCAATAGGAAGTTGGAGAGCATTCACAGCTGTTGCAAGCTGCAGACATAGAATGAAGTATTGACCAGGAAACCATACTTGCTTGTCAGTGTTTAATGTGTATGGGTAGAATATTGAAAAATAACTTCACCTGTTAATAAACTGTTTGAAACTAAAGTTAATTTAAAAAATGCACTGGATGAAATGTAATGAAACATTCTGGATATTTGTTTATATTGTAATTAACATAATGTGGATTTCTAAGTTATGAGATATTTACATTATATTTTACACCGTTTCACTACTAATTTTTTTTTTGAATTTGTATTCATATTGTGCATATTTAATTGTGGCGGTAGATCAATTGTCTTGTTTTAATTTCATTTGTTGTCTAAAGGCACCTCATCTTGTAACAATTGTGCACAATATTTATGTACAAATGTAAATATAGAAGGCTAGTGGAAAATTCAGGTCAGTTTATATAATCAACCCGAGCATCTTTAAAGTCATCATGATCATTATTATCATCAACATTTAAGTTTTGAGAGGTAGATGTGAAGCTTAGATTTTTCCAAGCAGAACTTTTGTTTATCTTGAAATAATTGTTAGAAAAGTGCCTATAATATGATGGATGTAAATCATTCTTTTTATTGTAAAAATAATTCTTTAAATCAGAGCAAGAGCATTCTTTTAAAAGAATTTTTAGAGGAAAGTAAATTTTTCCCCAAAAGATGTAGTCCTTTCCTCTGCCCTCCCCCCTCAATCTTTCAAACATTAAATATTCATTTCCTTCATGAGCTTGAAAGATGAATGAAAATTATTTGCTCACTAAACTTGCCAAAATGTCAGCCTGCTAAAATTTAATGATTGAGGCTGTAAGAGTTAAACTTTAAAGTATTGACAGAGTAGCTGTAATTTTACCACCAGTATTGTAGTACATGTACCTGTCATATTAGTAGTACTCTGCTACCTGGAGGGATTTCTGTTTGTGATATAAACTATTGATTATCTACCACTTGAGATTTCAGTGGATCTGGATGATCTCCTTGTTTTGCCTGACAATAGCTTGATAATACCCTAATACCTACCAACAGCTCAGGGGGTCATTGTAGATGGTCTTTTAATAGGTTCACAGAGAAAGTTTGTAAAAACAGTTATGTAATATACAAGTAGATATAGCACATACAGGTGCTTTATAATATATTAAAACCTTTTTTTTGCTGCCAGTCTCTTTAGAAATGCCCATTTTTAGTTTAGACTGCTTAAAACTACTAATGATGCGGAAGCATGTGGCTTCTACTAAGTACTTTCAAAATCCAACATGGATTAGAAGCCAATGTCGAGGATATTTTGTTGGTTCAATCATTTAATGGCATGTTTAACACAATAATGGCAATACCATATTGATAAGACAATAATGTAATGGCTATACCATATTGATAACACAATAATGGCTATATCATATTATCAACACAATAATATAATGGCTACACCATATTAATAACACAATAATGGATATACATTATTGATAATACAATAATGAGTATACCATATTGATAACACAATCATGGATATACATTATTGATAATACAATAATGAGTATACCATATTGATAACACAATAATGGATATACATTATTGATAATACAATAATGAGTATACCTTATTGATAACATAATAATGGCTATACCATATTGATAATACAGTAATATAATGTCTACACCATATTGGTAGCACATTAATGCTGTACCATATTGATAACACAATAATGGCTATATCTTATTGATACACCAATAATGGCTATACCATATTGGTAACAATAATGGCTTGACCATATTGATAACACAATAATGGCTATACCATATTGGTAACACAATAATGGCTATATAATATTGATAACACAATAATGGCTATATCATATTGGTAACAATAATGGTTATACCATGTTGATAACAATAATGGATATACCATATTGATAACACCATAATGGCTATACAATATTGGTAACACAATAATGGTTATACCATGTTGATAACAATAATGGATATACCATATTGATAACACCATAATGGCTATACAATATTAGTAACACAATAATGGCTATACCATATTGGTAACATAATAATGGCTATACCATATTGGTAACAATAATGGCTACATCATATTGGCAATACAATAATGGATATACCATATTGATATACCATATTAGTAACACAATAATGGCTATACCATATTATCAACACAATAATTGCTATACCATATTGATGAAATGACGCATAGTGTCTTTCCAAGGCATGCAGCTGGCTCAGGCTGCTTTGGGTGGAAGGGTTTCAAACTTGTGACCCTCAGATGCATCTTGGCAAGTGCAAGTTACACTCTTCCATTACACTGAATGACTGGACTGCTTAATACATTCATTTTTCTAAGCATGGATTAGATTGACTGCAGGCTATGCAGCTTTATGGGTTGATGTGGGTACAAAATCATATTTCAGGACATTTGTATCCAATTAACACAGTTATTTGTTTGGAACAAGGTAAAGTTGTAATTAAACTATCTCTTTAAGACATGATACTGTGATCAAGAAACTTTACCAATTAATTTTAATTGAAGTCAGAATATTCAGAAGAAAAATTGTTTATATTCACAAGAATGATTTGGCACTCTTGTCCCTTATTATCGTGCATTAGGATCTGGTTGACCTGAATGATAGGTATGCTGGTGTGTGTGTGTGCTATTAAAGAGGCCAGGGTGAATATTCAACTAAAGACTTAAATGGGTATTTAATCCTTTTGGGGAGATGTGTTAGCTCATTTGAAAGAATGTAGGATTTGTATTCTAAGGTTAGCAGGCTTTAATATTTGCTGCCTCTTTATTATTGGGAAAGGCATTGAACTCTCATTTCCTCTGTGTGATGTAGTCTGTAGTGTACATGTTAAAGTGACATTTAAACAAACAAAATGAAGAAGAAGAAACAACAGCATGAAAATCTTTATTGTCAACCCACCTTTATCCTATTCACATGCATGTTAAAATACAGAAGAGTTAATCAATGAACTTTTAGGGACCAGTAAAATTGATGATATAATATGTGATAAAGATTAGATGCAATATAAATTACATACCGTAATGTAATTTTTTAGAAGCACCATGAGAATGGATACCAGCAGGCATTTTATGTTGAGATAACATAATAAAACTAGATATTTCCCATTCATTGCAATACTGCAGGTCTTGACTTGCACAAAGAAAAGAACATATTATACTTTGGCAATATTTACATAGTTTATAAGTACTTTCATTTCTTTATGATTTAAATTTAATGGAATTTACAATGGTTTTAACAATTGTAAACAGTATTTGAAAACAGCAGTAAACCCAAAGTGGCACTATATTATGTATCCCATGCAGTGCAATAGGTATAATTTTCATGCAAGTACAGACACTCTTTACCCACTATTCTAATTTTGAACACAATATATTCTTTAAAAAAGTTGTAGGTCTCCTTAACAGTGGAGATAATCTTAAAACATGAAACTCTTCTATGCCTTCTGTGGAACATTATGTATAGAGATAGATTGTCCAAAATTGCTGACAGCAGTTTTTTTGGAATTAGGTTCATTGTCCTGTTTTGTGTGCCATCTTTGTAGAATGAACCAACCAGACACAAGTTTAAAGGTGTATTGATTGCCCCCTTCCATTAAAGGGGTGGAGCATAGTATAGCTGTGTTCCACTCTCCAGATACGGTGGTATAGCTCTGCATGAGTGTATTGTTTTCTCCATATAAGGAGGTGGAGCTCTACACAAGTCTGTTTCTCCCTTGAGATAAAGAGGTGGTCTCAGTACAAGCATGTTGTTCCCTACAGATAAGGAGGTAGAGCACTGCCTGATCATGTTGCTACTTTCTGCTAGGGAGGTGGAGTACTACACAGATGTGTTGCTCTCCAGAAAAGGTTTTGTAGCACTGCACACATGTTGCTCTCCAGATAAGGTTTTGTAGCACTGCACAAGTGTTGCTCTCTTAAGATAAGGAGGTGGAGCACTGCACTTTCATGTTGCTTCCTTCTATCTGGGAGTGGAGTACCACACAAGCATGTTGTTCCCTCATGTTAGGGAGGTGGAACACTGCACAAAACATGTTGCTCTTGCAAGATTAGGTGGTATATCACTACAAAAGAGTGTTGCTTTTCCAGATAAGGACGTGGAACATTGCACAAGCATGTTGCTTTCTACAGATAAGGAGATAGAGCTCTTCAGAAGCAAATTGCACCCTCCTGCTGGGGAGGTAGAGTACTACACAAGTGCTGCTCTCTCCAGACAAGATAGTGTAGCAAGCACTGCACAGTTTTTCTCTCTCAATAAAGTAGAGCACTGTATAAGCATGTTTCTCACTCCAGATAAGTAGGTGTGCATGTTGCTCTATCCCATTAGTGATGTGGAGCAGCACAAAAGCATGTTGCTTTCTGGATATGAAGGTGAAGTAGTGCAAAAGCATGTTGCTCCCTTCCATTTTGGAGGTGGATTGCCACATAAGCACATTGCTCCTACATTAGGGAGGTGTACGGCCACAGAAGGTTGTCGATTTCTGTTAGAGAGGTGGTACACTGCACATTTCTTGTTCAAGGAAGCTTGTTGTGCTCCCATCCTGGTGACACTGACTATCCAGTCTCCCCACTCATAACTACTCTGAATTGTGGGACATGGTACAGATGTTCAGTTAATCCCTGATTCAGAGAATGGTATTTAGTGATAGTGTCCTTTCAGTCCTCATTGACTTTGAGGTAAAAGTAGTGCCACTAAAACCTACTAGGCTCAAGCCTTTGTCTCATTTGGATGATGATATTGTGGTATGATCCTTTGACAAAGCAATAAATGATCTACTGGACTGTTCTGGTGGCCTAAGTTGTTAGAGTGACACTTTTGATGTGGACAGTCATGGGTATTTGAATCCTGGCCAAATCATACCAAAGACTTGTAAAATAGTATCAGCAACTGTCTTGCTTGGCATTTAACATTAAGGTGGTAGTGTTAGGACTGGTTGACATGGTGTCAGGATAATGTGACTGGGTTGATATGATGCTATATGTCTGTGGCATTATGCCCAAGTACTGGACATTACTATAAACTGCCACACTGCAGACATGGTAGCAATATGACTAAAAATTGTTAAAGCTACGTGAAAATTACTAAACAGACAGACACAAAAGTGGTCTTTCTGCTGCCTCTTAACCCTAGACTTGTATCTGAATAATCTGGCACACTGTCCTAAACAATTCTTTATGTTTTGCTTTTTTCTCATTCCTCCATAATTCAGGACATTTTTTTAAAGGTTTGGCACAGGCCAAAATGTTCTTTGGCAACATTGAAGCTAGTCCAGCCAACTTTCTTAAAATGCATGCTGGAAGCTGTGGCCAAGATGTTCAGGCATGTGATTCATCCTCAGGTATTTAAAACATGTACAGCTCAGTCCAAAATGTGACCTCACACATCTTTGTCAGTCAGGTTCAGTGTGCTCAGGAATTGATGATTATCACCCCTAGGAGGAAGTTCTGGAACCCACATTCCTTTTGTACCATAGGAGGGGGTGGGGGGAAAGAACGGGACCAAAACCCTCTCCTGCCATACACCCTCTAACTAACATTCCCATTAGTGCTTGGCTAGACCTCTTTTCTTAGCATTATGGGTGATGGTGGGTCCTTTTCATTGTGATCAAGAGTTATTGAATCATTCCAGTTCAGGCACAACCTCTTCCAGGATCCCCATGTTCTTTCAATTTAGTCTGATGAAATTAAGAGAGAAAGTGCACAACTGTTTACAGACATGGGAAGTCTCCCAAATTATATTCGTGAATCTTCCTGGTTACAAATAAGGCAGAATGTTTTTTTTTTTTTTTTTTTTTTTTTTTTTTTTTTACAGTAAAACCTGTCTCGAGAGACAAGACTCTCCATGCAAAGATTTATTGATTATATAGAGTTATGACCTGTTATGATTTAACACCATTCCCATTTTCTTTTAATTTAGTGTGTTGATAAGCAAACTAAACATAAATTTTTGTGTCAATGTTCTGGTCTTTTTTTGGTTTTAATTCAATCATCATAAATGTCAGAATTAACCATATGAAATTCTGACGAAATATTCCCACATGAACGAAATGAAACTTGAATTTTGGTCATGTAATCAGATGTGTGTGTGTGTGTCTATATATATATATATATATATATATATATATATATATATATATATATATATATATATATATATATATATATATATATATATATATATATATATATATATATATTCAGTCAATATCCAACATAACCAGTTACATATTTTCTCATTTGGTCATGATAATGTGTATGCTCACTATCATCAAGGAAGTTTTAACAATTGATAATGTATATTTATATTTTAACTTGTAATTACTTACATTTTTAGTTATAAAATATGTTAACTTAGTAGACAGATTTCTTCAACTTTAAAGTCCTAATCAATAAGACAATGGTCAAGTATTGAGGCTCATTCTTAACACATTAACCCCAAGCACCTTGTTGATGGGACAGGAGGTAGTACCCTACTGCCAAGGTCTGTAGTGTAAAGATCATGCATGATATACTAAAGTGGGTGGTATTATAGAAAGGTAGACATTTAGCCCTACAACGATATATTTTAACTTGCACTAGAAAATACAGAGGGAAAGTCCTAGTTTTTTTACCCATTTTTTTTCATCCCAAAATTCGACCATAGTTGGAATCCAATTTTGTGTACAGAGTTTAGACTTTATTGTCCCAGATCTAAGGCAGACTGGTCTAAAGTGCATACAGACAGGTGAACCTGTGCAAAAAGTAGTACAAGGTGGACATTTTTAAGAAAAAGATTTCTCCATACAAGAAACACAGCAAAAAAACCTTTCACCTTCTGCTCATGCGTGAACAAACTAACCAGTTGAAAACATTTTTTTTAAAGCATCACTAGGCATTGGGCTAATGGAAAATTGCATGGAAGTCAATGTATTAGGATGTAGAAATAGTCCCCAAAATGTGTTTCCTACTTGCTATTCATGCGAAAACAGCAAAAACCTCTAGGGGTTAATGTGTTAATCATCCTGATTATCAATTGAAACTGCCTGGGTGACTTTCAGCTCCTATGCATTGAGCTTAACTTGCCAGTTCCTAAAGGTCCGCTGGTCAAAGATTGCTGATTTCAAGATGACTTAAAAGTGTGTTGGCAAATCAATGGCACTCATGTCTAGAGATTAGCCAGTTGGATTTCTCTAAATTTCACAATTGAAACATGTACCACCCATGAGTTGTGTTCATCTCTGATTGTTTACACATAATAATAATAGTAGAAAGAAAGATAGATCAATTCAACCTGTGGATCATTAAAATGATGCATTGATGTGATAACTGATTTTAATTAAAGTTTGTCACTTATTTACAGAAAATGACAAGATTATTTCGCTCATTTACCTTAAGTAATAATTACAATAGCAGTGATTTTTGTTGTTGTCATAATGTTTGAAGCTATTATCTTAATGGTCTGGAGGGCAGACAGTGACTGGTTCTAAGCATTCTACCATGCTCTGTTGGTTTCTCAAGATAAGTAAAAACAAATTATGATAATACTCAAATATCCAGGAGGCATTTGATAATTGCAATCACCAGTCCAATCATTCCATGGGGCAGAAATATCCAGGGTCAGTGATCAATATTAATTTATATATCATTTGTACATTGATTAGCCCTGTTGGATATTAAGGGTGGCAAATGAAAGTGGGTATTAAAGAGCAAATCAGTTGGCACATTCACATTTTCATACAGTACTGAGGTTGGTATGAGACCAGTGGGAGAGAAATAGTGAGCACTAAAATGCAAAAGCACTCGCATGTTACGCTTTCATTATTGTTGATGAAGTCAAAGAGATTAGCCTTTTAGTATATCTAGACCCCTTCCCTCAATAATGAAACTTGACAAATTTCTGCAAATAATCTAATGAATCTGTTGAAAGAATTGTGTCATAATGTGTTTGGAGACTGACTAGCCAATTTTGATTTTCTCCACCCTCCAAGCCTGTTCAGTTTTCCCCACAACTATTCGCCACTGGGAATTTTTTGCAGACACGTACATCCACAATTATAGCCTACATGGGTTAGCATAATGGTTATCAGCTTTGTGTTGAGGAGCAGTAGTGCTTTGAGGTCTTGGACAGATTGATTTATACTGGCAAATGTTTACTCAGTTTTTCACTACCAATAAGTTACTTGTTTTTCTTAGTACTGCCTTCTCTTGGTGATTTCATCTCACAGCTGTTGAATTGTTTTTCCAAGTCGTATCTCTGAGGGTCCATTACAGTTCTTCTGTTAATATGAGCATCTAGTAGCATAGCTAAGCAGACTGATCTTGATCAGGTGCAACATGCACTTTGATCTAATTACCTTTTTTTTTTACTGGTACTGGAGCAGTCATAGAAAATATCTTCCTTGGCTATTGTACATATGGGAGCCTGACACCATGTTCACTTTGAACCATTTTAATTATGCCTTTTTAATTGGTGATAGAAATGACCATTCTCAATTTTGCTCAAGAACCATTTTATGGACAAGCGCATTTCTGCAAAAAACGAAACTTTCATGACACAAAGAATGTGTTCCACTCACTTTGAAAATGCAACAATCCATCAAATTACATTCCTTTTATTTAAATTTGGTGCTGACTTCCTTTGATGAAAGGTTCTTTGTGACATCATCTATTAATTCTGCAACATGGTCATCATGTGGATAATCAGAAAATCCATCACATATATGTAATAAATTTCAAACACAACTCTAGCAACTAATGATAGTGTTCTGTAAAGTCCTTAAACATCACCGGGACTTGATCTACTAAATTGTCAGTGATCATTACCGATATTATTACACTTGTCCCTTTATCTGCCTAAGCTGGAGAAAAAAGAATCAGGCATATCAAAGTAATCTCAGTATTGAAAGTAATTAGGCTATTCTTAAGTAGTCATTTTTTGGAAGCTTTGCTCTACACAGGTGCATGCAGTGCTTAAGCAACAAGATTGTCATTTTTGGCTCTCTGTTTGAGTTTGCAGTGGCAGCATTGAATAAAAGAGTGGTCATCATCAATGTATACTAGCACTCTCAGCAAAGCTACTCTGTAAATAATCACTAACTACGGTATATATGGTGGTGCATGCCTGTATGAGTCAAAATAATAAGATGCTTAAGTGTTACCACATATGCAGCCCAATGAGTTCCAGAACCTGTTATCAAATTCAGATGAATGATGTTGGTTTCTTTGGGGTGGGTGGGTGGTCATGGATCACAAATTCATCCAGCAGGGAGCACATCTGAACACTTTGTGAGTTCACCCAGTTAGTCAAAGATCATTGGCTGAGGGTATTTTGCACATTTTTCTAGGTGATTTATGATCACAACACAAAGACTTTCTCATTTTCATCCTTTACCTCAGACAATAAATATCAGCAACACCAACATTCACACAGTCAGTATGAAACCTAGGTGTTATTCTAGACAGTACTCTCACATTGCATCAATATGTCGTGAACATATGCAAGGCTGCATATCTTGAGCTGAGACTTATCAGTTCCATTCGCAAATATCTTTCAGTTGATGACACTAAAATGCTTCTGTGTTCATAAAAACTTTTAAGACTGCACCATTATAACTCAGTATCTACTCCAGAAACTTCAAAAAGTTCAAAACACAGCTGCTTGGATCATCTTTAGAGTACCTTGATCAGAGCACACCTCACCACTGCTCTGTACCCTAAACTGGCCATCCATTCGATACAGAATCAAACACAAAATTTATTCTCTGTGCTATGTTTCACTGACAGACTCCAGTCCAACATACCTATCTGGCCTCACCCATGTGTATACACCAGCAAGATACTTGTGCTCCTCTTCTGACAATCATATACTCACTGTTCCCACTATGAAAACGAATTCATATGGACAACGTTCTTTTGCATACCAGGGCCCGGCAATGTGGAAGGTATTGCCCATTGAAATTAGACACAAAGATATGTTGGTCCCTTTTAATAGTGCTCTTGAAACTCAACTTTTTCGACTGCCGGAACAAACTTAAAGACCTAATAATGTTTTGTACCTTATATGTTTTCAGCATATTTTTATATTTTCCAATTTCATGGTTTTTGTTTTTTGTTTTTCTGTAGTGTAGTCATATCATTATAGATGTTGTAAAGCGCTTAGAGCTTCTAAAGATTAGGCGCTATACAAAGTCCTCATTATTATTATTATTATTATTATTATTACTTTTTCTTTCTTTTATTTGTCTATGAGACACTGCATTTACCTACCTCCTTACATCACTGCTGACTTTGATAACTTCAGTGATACTGAGGTGTAGAGAAAAGTTAGGTTGTGTTTGAGTTAGGCACAATGAGTCATTTCCAGTTAACTTTGTCAGAGAAAGTTTCACTGTGATATGATGCTTATTTTTTTTTCTGCACTGCTTATTTTGCACACTGGTTTTCATTAAAATCAACTTTTTCAATTTACATTATTTTTAATTGAACTGTTCAGTTATGATAAAACTTCATTTTTGTCAAAGGCTTTTCATACATGTCTGAGAGAAGCACAGCAATGCATGTGTAATTGCAGGTAGGGATAGCAATTCATGTGCATGAAAGTGTATGTAAAGCACAGACTGCATGTAACAGATTTAGGCACTACATGAAAAAGTAAATTGGGAACAAAAGAGTGAAATCTTTTTGTTGAATCAGCAGATTCATCATTATGTTTTAATACTGGTCGATGTATGACTAGATGTAGCGTTCTGCAAAGGTTGGGGTGGGGTACTTCCAAGGTATTAATTAAAATATTATGAAAGTTCCGCCTGGCTCGTGAATTTAAATTTAAATTAAAGACCAAATAGGTATACGGCTCTGAGCCCCCAGTCAGCACTGCTGACGGTTAAATTATATACATATATATATAACACAAAGATGAAATTCAACAATAACAATTTAATGAAGCCTATAAATTTAAATGTCACACAATCACTCATCCTTTAAGTGATAGCCTATTTCATCTTATGATTTTCAGTGTGAGTTCGATTTTCCACCTGGCCTTTGGTTGTACTCATCTGTTTATCCGATCCTCCCACTCCTCCTGGATTCTACCTCTCCCAACTTCTCTCCTCCCTTCACTTTCCTTCCGTCCTTTATCACGACTATTGGGACCACTTTAACTGGTCTGTCCCCAAACTTCCTCTCCAGATTTCCCTCTTTCCTTCTCTTTCTTCCATCTATAACGGAGACACTGGGACCACTCACTAGTCTGTCCCTCGAAGCTTCCTTTTTAGAAGTTACACTTAGAATCCTGTTCCTAAAGTTTTCCCGCCAATTAACGTATGGCCGCTGGAGTTCCAATTCACGGTGCGTTCTGTAATGACTATGGCAACTAACGCTCGATGACCGGGTTAAAGATTTATATTTTAGAATAAATCAGGGTCCCACCCCTATCTCGATTCTGATTGGGTAGTGCTGGGACCCTATCCACTCGCCTTATTCGATCTGGCGGTCCGTCAGCGTATCCAGAAGATAAGGCACGCCCACTCCTTCTGGCAGCTTCTTTGATGTACAAAACATCCTTCCAGCCCAAGGTGCTAATTACACTTCTGACGGGCCTTGGTCACCTTCCTCTCTTAACTATGGCAAACTTACGTAAGGGATGGTGTTAGCCTGCGGTCATGTGTAACAATAAATAGTGGCTTGTCCGACTTACTTGATACCACATGGTTCTAATTTAATTTTTGGGTCGGGCAACGCCACACTAGAGATTGTGATATACATGTGTGACATGTTTGAATTTCTTTGGAGGTGTTCTGAGGACCATCTAACCACAGCAAAACAACAGTAAAATATATAACATTTCAGTATTGTTTAACATTCACTCAAGTCACATCTTGAAACTGTACAAAGATGGGTTTGGCTACACCTTATTGGGTACTTGTTTGCCCATGAAAACTGCTGAATTCTTTGTTCTTTTTAGTCAGCAAGCATGAGAAATTATGTTGTTGATATAGCTCATATCATAAACAACAAAGTTCATTTCTGCTTCCACTGAAGGGGTTATCATAGTCAACAACAATATCAGTTTCAACAACTCCTTAAAATCAAGACTGCTTTGGTGGCCTAGTGGTAGAGCATCCACCTCAGATGTGGGAGATCATGGTTTTGAACACTGGCCGAGTTATACCAAAGACTTTTTAAAAAAATGGTACTAACACCTGCCTCGCTTTGTGCTCAGCATTAAGAGGTTAGTGTTAGGATTGGTTGGCCTAGTGACAGGATAATGTGACTGGATGGGACATCATGCTATATGTATGTGGCATGATGCCCCAGTGCTAAACATCATTATAAACTGTCACACTGCAGAAATTGTAGCGATATGACAGCTACTACGGTTAATTCCTGTGGATGGTTTTACACCTTGTACCACATCAACCTCGGTCTCTCTGATAACTTCAAATGCTTGGGTCATTCCAAGACACCTTAGATGCTCCAAACCCTCTGAACACTCCAGATACTCTGGATGACACTACACAGCTATACACACTCTGGACACTCCGGGCAGCTTGGCCGGTTATCAAACCCATGACCTCAAGCTTCTGCAAGTGACGCACTAACTACTTGGCGACCGGAACTGTTGTAGCAGCTGTGAAGCTGAACTTTTTCAACCAGAGCTGAAATGAAGTGTGTTAATGACAGTGTATCACCTTACATATAATTGATGTAAAACCCATTGTATCTTTCAGGACTGTAAAGATGAGCTGTATATCTGTCCCTTTTTGTTTGCATAATCACTCTGACTGAATTCATTTTACTACACAAGTAAAATTGTACATTGTTTGCTAGCTGAATAAACGTTTTATTGTGAAATCACTGTGAACATTTATCCCTTGTCTTTGTATTTTGTAGAGTAATTTATTTGTATTTTTCATTATTACATTTGTGCATTCTTATGGTAATTAATCCAATATTTGGCTTATATATACATGCATATATTCAAAATAATTGCATATTCAAGTCATTCATTATTAAACACATATTTATTCATTGTCAAAAGTGTTCTTTTGTGAATCCAGAAATCCCACCCAGTTATCTTGTTACAATCACCATTGCAAACATTTGTTGAAAGCACACTATAAGGTCTTCCTATCAAGATCGTTTGAATTAAAGAACAGCTTTAATATATTCATTAAAGAAGTTCAGGTACTCACTGGCAGTTATGCAGTGATGGTCTTCAGTCTCTGCTATAACTTTGCTTTCAGGTCTTTGATTGTACATGTTTATGATTGTTGTTAAATGGGATTAGTTTTTTCTTCCCACATTAGTTAGATTATTGTTCTTGTATATACATCTTAAAAATTTATGACAAACCTATATTTGAACACATAATGGACAGGTTTTGTTGATACTAAATAATTGGCACCCCGTCGTTAGTGTGCAGGTCAAAAGCGTTCAGACAATAGCGCGCAGCAAAATATGCCTGTCAAATGTGCACCATCGAAACCGCGCAGCATAAACTCCATATGCCATGTTTGAGTGAGCACACATCAAAGAGTGTAGAATAACTGTTTTCAGTGAGCAAACATCAAGATGTGCATTTATGCAGTATAAGCCTAGACAACTATAAATACAAAATTTATTTTGTGAAAATTTGAAAAGTGGTAGATATAATAAACTGAAATTCATTTTAATTTTTTTTCATGTTGTGTTTTGTTTGTATTGATTATGCACATAATGTTGCAATTTGAACAGTGATAGACATACAAAATTGTAACTCATTTTAATAATAGTATACCTTATTTAAATACCTGATTATTTTCTACTGTATGAATTATTTATATGTATGAATCTTTTTTATTTGACATATTGACTTTTAAAATGTTTGCCTTGCACGGTTTTGACAGCGCGCTTTTGTCTTGTCAGTGCGCGCTTTGTCGGTGTGCATTTGTCGGCAAGCTTTTAACCTGCATGCTAATGTTGGGATACCAAATAATTTATCTTTTGTCATTTTTTGTTTTTATTTGCTGACATCTCAGAATTATCTGGACTAAATCATGTTTTTGTGTTTTTGGAAGTGATTTTTCCTAACTAACAAAATAGTTTTGGAATTGATAAAGTAGTCTTGATGTCTTTGCTTTCAGGAACCTGGCAGATGTTAGCAATGATAACCTACTCAGTTTGGAAGAATTTATGCTGGCCATGCACCTAATATTGAGGGTCAAAGAGGGGCGGAAGCTGCCTAAGAGTTTGCCTCCACACCTAATCTTCAAATCCATTCCTTCTGTAGAGATGCCCCAACTCAGCAAGCAGGCTAAAGAAGCATATGAGAAGGTTTTCCAAAAAGTTGATACAGAGGGGAAAGGATACATTGATGGTCAGTTTTACTAAGAAAAAAAGGCATCCAATATAGCCTCCATAATGGTGTTCTTGAAAACCTTATTGTTACTCCAGAATGGATGGCCATATTAGCATGGGGTTTTCAATATAATACATGTTAAGATGTGTAGCTGGTCTTAAAATGAAAATGATCTCTGACATCCAAGATGGTTGCCACAGTGGCCATCTTGAAACAATTCTGGTTACTGTTACTTCTCTTGAATGGATGGTCATGTCAACGTAGTGTTTTCACTGAAAGTCTTCTTAGTTATTCCTACAGAAAAATCTGACATTGAATATGCCAGTCATCTTGGAAATCTTGTTATTGTTGCTCTTACTACATGGAATATCCGTTTGACATAGAGTATTCATTTGAAGACCACTTATGGAGTCTGTTAGGTCTAAAAAATGATGTGAATCTTACATCCAGTAAAATCTTGTTATTGCTTCTCACTTAGAATTAAAAGTCATAGGTTTCACCCGATTTCTAATTGTGCCTAGTTGGTCCTAAATGAAATGATGCTCATCTTGCATCAAATATAGCCTCCAAGGTGACCATCTTAGAAATTGTATTGCTACTTCTTCTGAATGGATAATCATATCGGGAAAAAGTTTTTACCAAAACCTTTCTTATTGTATCTTATTGGTCTTTAGTGGTAATGACGACAATGTTGTAATGAGTATGGCTTCCACAATAACCATGTCGCAAATTATTTTGTCCCTATTCTTCATTAATGGATGGTCAATGTTACATTCATTATGGCCACCATTGGTGCAGAATGTTCCTTTACCCTCATCAATTCGTAGGGACTTGGTGATGCCCATACACTTTCCAGTTGAGTACGAAATATGGGAATCACAAGTGATGCCTGCTCTTATACCCACTTCTTCATTCTTCTGTGATTGAGTAAATTTCTAAGAGGTTTTTCGACAGGGCAAAATATTAATCAACACTGTCAGAGGTGGGCCTTTCCCAACTCAATGGTCTCTCCTTCTGCCAGCTGTCAGTTACTTCCCCAAATTGTCCCAAAAAATCTCCCCAACTTTATGCAGTGTATCCAAGGTGGATATTTCAAGTGAAACCTGGTCACACATTTCTGTACAAGACATTGGAGCATTGTAACAGAAAGTCAGCCTGCTAACTACCATAGCTTCACATGGTGGCCTCTTGGACACTTATTATAGTATGTTGAGAGAAACCCCATGTTCCCAGCCACCCTTAAACATGAACTAGAAGCTGTGCAGCATGCACTTTCTGTTTTCATGGTTTTGTTGGCAGAACTTCTGTAGGTTTACCGTAACGTTGCTTGGACTCTTCAGAGATATTACTCTATCATAGTAAAGATCTACTTAGGTCTGCTTGACCTCTTCTCATAGTATGTTGGAGGCCTTGATCCAACTGTGGCAAGACATGTTGGATCATCAACATTGATGCTGATACGCACTCCTGGCTCATTGGCCGGGAGGTGTGTCAATGTAAATTGCCTTCAAGGGCCATCTGCCAGGTTTTTCAAGCAGACACAGCTACAGTTCATTATGCAACCTAAAAATGGACCACATCCTCTTCCTCATCCATCTGGCTCCTAGAACTAAAAAAGAAGACATGCATAACAAACTTGAAAATGAAGGAGATAGTATTCACAGCCCCCTTCTTTTCCAAAAGGAGGTAGTGGGAAACAGCTCTAGGACTTGATCAGTCTTGTGCCACATATTCCACTCCCAGGCATACCTCTTGGTGATCAACTGGCCTCTTTTTTTAAGCCTGGTCATACATCCCAGAAAATTGTTGGGTCCTTTCAATAGTGTATGAGAGGAACTGACTACAGTTTGGGGACCATGACCACCACCAATCCAATTTGGTGAAACTGAGGGAGGAGGTGCACACCCTTTGACAGAAAGGGGAATTCAAGAGGGTTCTGAACAATCAGTCACCTGTTTCTTATTTCAGTATAAGTGATTAGGAAAAAAAATCACCAAGAAAAAAGGAATGGTTTGCTCTATTATCACCTATCCCCTATAAACTGTTTTTTTCTGGAAGAAACTTTAAAGATGGAGACCTCCTCAATCTGGAATGTGCTTTGACTGTCTGATTGGGCAGTTTCCATCTACCTTCATAATGCCTATTGACACATCCCTTTTTTGCCTCCACACTGCAGATATCGCAGGTTTATAGATCAGTAGTTTTCAGTTGACAGTCCTTCCATTCAGAATTTCTTCAATGCCCCGAGTTCTCAAATGTGTTATGGGAATAGTAGTAGGATACCTTTGGTTACAGGGAATACCATTTTTTCAGTATTTTGATGACTGGCTGTTCCACAATGTTCAAATTTAGTCCCTTCATCAGGGTCTGTACTGCTGTTGTTCCATATCATGGTAACTCAATGGGGCCTTTTGACCACCCTCAAAAATTTGAAACTTGCTTCATAGCAAAACTTTTTATATCAGGACGAGTTTCACTGGATCAGATAGGTTGAATACTGTAATAAAGAAAGATCCCCAAGAGTAAGTCAGCTAAGTAATTTGGTATTTACTGGTATATAAAAATAACATTCACTAATCAAAAGTATTTATTTTACAAAATGATATATGATGATTCAAAAATGCAAGTACTTGAGAAAACTATTATCAGACACAAGAAAACTGGAACTTATAATACCTTGACATTTAGCCCTTAAAGTGCTGAATTGTTTTGCAGTAAAAGGTCCCTCAGTGCTGAATTGTTTCAGGGGAGAAAAGAAGAAAACTGCACAGTCTTAATTGCATGTATTTAATTAAATATACACTATTGATAGACAAACCCTATTTAAAAAATGATGGTATGTGTCTATACTTTAAGATTAGCATCAAGACACATGTGTAGGTTTAACATATTTGCAGGTACAGGTGTAAATACAGGTAAAATGACAAGTTACAATTGTATTTCATCAGTATTTTTGTTTGTTTTTTATGGAAAAGTTCAAATATATCTACCAAATGTTATATTCTTTAGTAGTCCAACCATGCACATGTTATGTCTGTCACAATGTTATATATAAATTGTGAAAATCACAGGTAAAGGCAGGGTGACAGTTTTGCAAAAATCCACTCCATGAATGTCAGAGGTATGTTTAAACCCTCCAGTCAGCAATTAATGTTCATGAAAAACTATCACCTGTTATTTATTATAATATCATCAAACCGACGTCCATATCTGGTGATTAAACCTCAGCATCGGCTTTATTTTTGTTCAATCATTGGGCTGATTTTGTGTGAAGAGTCACCTTAATTGTTCTCATTGTCTGACAGGTGTAAATTGTTTGGAATAGCTTGAAATCTATCCCATACTTTTTTTTTTTGCTAAAGTATGCGGTTGATATCACATCATCAATAGACCATTAGGAATCGAGAACAGACATATGTACCAAACCCATTGTTTTAATCGATGCAAAAACGTTTTAGATGCTTAGATGTGACAGGCCGCCATTTCTTCATGCGACTTTATTCGTTCAAGTCTGCCCCATGAACTCTCTGATCTGCATTACGATTTGTTTGATCTACTATCAGATGCAATAGCTCGTCATCTAAGAAAAAGTCTTCAATAGTCCGTACGTTCATTTTTCACCATGTCGACATTTAATTTTGAATTACCAGTGAATGGGGGTTGACAGGCGCGCCATCTTTTCACGTCAAGCGAGCATGTACATCCGACTCCAGTTCCACGTAAATTACTGGCTCGAAATCATTCGTGTGTATTTCCATCAATACCTCGCTTGCTCCAATAATGTCAATTTTCTCAAATTATAAAAAATCACTATTAGCATCACTATCAGAAGCGAATATTTGTTGCAAGAAATCACCGTCGTATTCAGCGTCGGCCATTTTGCTCTGCACAAGTACCACGTGTTTAGAACCGAGCATTTGTAAAATCACATCGTTATATAATATAGTAAAGTACTGCAGAATGCTCGTTCCGGGCCTTTTTAAACGAATCAAATATAGTTTTACAGGCATTTATGGCCAGATGAAGTTATAGAATGCGATCAGTGTTGCTCACCTCTAGCGCGACTATTGTCGCGACACGCACTACGGGACCAAAAACAACAGCGCGACTATAGTCGCGACACGCACTTTAAGGGTTAAGGAAATATCCCTGTACAGAGTCTGGGTATAATTGAGTTGGTGTTTGAATTTACTCAAGCTGACCATTTTCTGAAAGCTATTTCATAAAATGCTGAATGGGAATTTTGCTGAGAGGACCCTAAAATAGGCACAATTAATTATTTGGAAAGGACTGATTCATAATATCTTGTTTCTGTTGCTCGATATTATGGGATTTTGTATAAAATACCACTGGAGGTATGTAACAAGATAAAATGTAGGCAACTAGATAAATCTAATGTGGTTATGCCCAGTTAGATAAACCTTTACATATATAAAAAGTTAATTGGCATTGGGGTGCAATAACTGTAAGTTATATGCATAGGAAAATATGAACAGCAGCAGAACATGCCATTATGAATACTGTAAATCACATTTGCTTCCATATTCAGTTGGCACAGGTGCTCGAGTATTGTCTTAAATGTGGTATTGGAATCAAATCAAATAATCATCTTAACTTACCATGTTAATTTGTTGCTCATGTTGTCAAGTTTCACTGAACCTGTGATGCACAATCACTTTTGACCTGAGAACAAAAACCTGAAAAAAACGGAAGTAAATAATGGCTAGGATTTGAAGCAGTTGCAGTTTCTGATCATGGCAGTTTAAAGATGTAAACAAGTTAATGATGGACTTTTCAGTTAGATAAATCTTTTCCTTATATAAACATGCCAAATGTTGAAGTTGCATACCATGAAAAAATCTGACATATTTAATTATTGAGACCTATAGTTGCACTCGATGTGCTTGTTGTCATAGATAATCCACCACCAGATGCAAATGCAACAATGGATGCTAATAAGATAAGTTGCTAATACATTAACAGTTGCTAATACAACAACTGAAACAATTTACATGTGAACATTATTTATGAATACCAAGAGGTGCAAGAAAATCTAATATATTTGCATTATTAGATGTGTTTTGAGGATGAACAAAATTCTCATTTGGATGAGCAAAACCTTTGTCATAATTGCATCTGTATTTATTACCAAAGCTTCTGTCACCATATTACCAGTGCCACTGCTGAAAATCAGCCATTAGAAGTATCTGAATTTAATAAGTTTACAAGCATAGTGTCATAGAAAATTAGGTCACATTTATCCTTTGCATATACAAACCAGGCAAAGATGCTTATCAGCTATTATCAAATATGTTTTCTTAAATTATTTCAATATTACAGCACTCTGGTACTTCTTGAATTGAGGTGGGTATTGTCCTGGAAAGGACTGTACTGATCATATATAATACCTATCCATTTTTTTGTCTCAGAATGAGCCTGAATATAATGAAAAATCTCAAGAGTAGCAAAACAATAATGTTGTTTTCTGATTCTGTATTTGTACTATCAAATGAGGTTGTAACTATGTTTTGCACCAGGTATTTTGCTTATAACTAAACAAGTGTGAACAATTATGTTGTAGTGTAACTTGACATCCAAACTCAACTTATGCTGAATCCTTCTGTAAATAACTATGAAAATATTGCTGTCATTCCCATGCCAAGTCAACATCAGAGCATCAAAGAATTTGTTTCATTATTATTGATAATAGCACAAATTAGTGACTGTAGTTACAGATGCTTTGTTCACAAAACTGATATTCATGTACATATTAGCTGTTTTAAAAAAAAATGAAAATCGGTATATGACTGATAAAATTCATATCAGAAAGGTTGAAATGTTTAAATTTGTCAGTTATAATCTTTTTTTTAAATTATTTTATCAGAATATTGATAGTTATATAACATAAAATATCGTGTATATATATATATATATATATATATATATATATATATATATATATATATATATATATATATATATATATATATAAGAGAAGAAGGGAGAGCGAGACTGACTTTCATTACTTGTTCACATTTTCAATTTGTGTGAATTTTCATTAACAAGTACACATACACAAATTATCTATGCGACATCAGACCCACACTTGACACCCATGTTTTATATTTGATCTTGCAGGAATTTATTTCCCTGTAAAATGCAACCAACCATAAAACAATGCAATCATTTTCATTGCAGCAATCCAGGGGAGAGAACTCCTGATGGCTTCTGGGCTAAACCCAGAAATTCTGGTGTTGGTGTGGGATAAATCTGATGTAAACCGAGATGGACGTCTAGACTTAGAGGAATGGACGGTTGCTTGTCATCTAGTTAAATTGGTTAAACAAGGTAAAGATGGACATTAATAGAGATGTTAAGAGAGGCATGGGCTGCCACCCCACCTTTGACAAGTCTAATTATTGTACTTGGGTAGAAAGGTTGGGTCCACAATACCTATGACTTTTTTCTGCTCAGCTCACTACATGTTGCATAACCCCACAATACTTATGATCTGCTTCATATTGTGTGTGCTAGCATGGCCCAACTTCTCATACTGTGTGCAAGCTACATTGACTCGTACTCCATGCTGTGCCAGCTCGATTGACCGCGTATGGTGCTTGACTTCTCATGCTGTGCTAGCTACATATAGCATTGACTCGTAATGCCAATGCTTTGCTCCATGTTGTGCCAGCTAGCACGGCCTCATAATGTGCTTGACTTCTCATGCTGTGCTAGCTACATATAGCATTGAATAGCATTGACTCATAATGCCAATGATCTGCTCCATATTGTGCCAACTATCATGGATCCATAGTACCTATGACTTTACATACTGTCCTATCTAAGATGAAATGTGGACTTAAAATGCTCATGAATTGCTCCATACTATGCCAGCTACATGTAGCATGAAGTCTCAATGACAGTAACCTGTTTCATGATGTGCTAACTAACTGTAGCATGGACCCACAATGCTTATGACCTGCTCCATGCTATGCTAGTTACATGTAACATGGACCTACAGTACCTGTGATTTACTTTATGCTGTACTACAGGGGAAGTAATTAAATTAATGTAGTAAATCACAATAATGTGTTGATATGCTGATTTTTTTAATATGTTGAATCCAAGTATCTGAGATAGACCTAGTAGATATGAATTTAATACTAAAGAGCTGAATTTTACTTTAAAATATATAAACAAAAGGAAATAAAAACAACTTAATTTCATTCTGAATTGCTATCCAGATGTTTAATTGCTTTCTATGGGTTTCTTTTTTTCTTTGAATTTGGTGAATCTTCACAAACTATGTTCACCTTTCATTTAACATATCACTGAAGCTTAAACTATATATTTAGATTTAGATTTTTCTTTGCACTTATACTTGCCAGTGCTGCATTTTGAATTTTGTAGTTATCTCCCATTAACCTGAACAGAACTTTGTTGATGGCTTGCACTTGGAATAAAAGGTAGAAATCAATTGATTTTTTGGCTCAGAGATGAAAGTCACTGTCACAATGGAAAAAAAATGGTTTCTGTAAGAAAGACAGATTAAGCATATTGATTAGAGGGTTAAAAGGTCTCAGCACCTTTTGACTGCAAAAAGAAAAAAGATTTTAGGCATATAATAACTTAAATTCTAGAGCATGTACATCAACTGACCAAAGTTTGCAGAGGGCTTATACTTAAGGTAAGGCAGAAGGGATTTTTGGGGTTTGGGGGTCAAACATTAAAAGCAATTGTGACTATGAAAAAAATAGGGTTTTGTACAGTAAATTTTGTTCAAATTCTTTGACCAAACCTTGTGGATTTTTTGCGCTTGGTATAAATAATAATTTAACATATTTGGGGGTCTATAGGTCATAGGTCATGGTTATGGTAAGTTTAATAAGAAAATGATGTCATTAGTTTCTTTCTAGTCACTATTATTAAGCTTTACCTTGGTGGCACCTCATCCTCCTAGATGCACCAACTTCCTGTTTTAGAGATTTCTTTGAAAATGTACATCAGCTGAGTCTAATCTGTGTCATCAGCCTATGCTATATAGAGTATCTTCATTCCTTTCTGGATGACTGTTGAATCAACACATGTAAGAAAAAACACTATGAAGAGAAAATTACTTCAAGTGTAGTGGATTCATACTTATAATCGGGTTTCGTCATTACTAGTTGTTAATAGTGAACTTTTTAACTTATAATCCATTTTTATAACATTTTTAAAACTGAGAATATCAACAGGGATAATTTTTCATTTCTGTATTGTTTGTATGACGGACCACCCACCCTTTCTCTTTTTAGTGTAACAGGTATGGGACATTGTGCTAGTAATAATACACACTAATTTTGGTTCTCACAAATTACCCTTTAACAAAAATTTTACCATATGGTACTGGTCCTGATATTTTTTGATTATTAATGCAGTAATGTGGACAAGACACAGAATCGCATCACAGTTGTTTTTTTAAAAAGATTCTAGATCACTTTACCATATATGTTTCAGTAGTGTTTTTATACATTGTACAGCAATGTTTTTCTACAGTCAGTAAATTATAGATGGAATAAAACCAAATAAACTTGACATTCTTGCTTACAATACAAATAAAGAGTATTAAATAAATAAAATGAGGCTGATGCAGTCCTTGTTACAGCATTATTTCTTTGTTTCTTGCTTCAGAACTTTATTTTTTCAGATGTCAAAACATTTGGTATGTGGGGCATAGGAAAGAGCCATGGGGCACTCACTTAACTTGTTGATCTTGTACAAAATGTACATGGAAGGATGTCTTGTGTCCTATGTGTTGTCTATAGTCAGATGACATATGGAATCTTGCTGAAGGCTGTCACACATATTCAAAAAAGAAAGAGCAATTAAATTTGACATTAATATAAATACTGGTGCTACCTGTGAGGCAGTTATAGTTATTTCTTGAGGGACTGAGTGCGCTTCCCTGAACAGACAAGCAGGGGAGAGGCACCATCCCCAAACAAGCTGGAATTGACAGCAAGCAAAGATAGCATGATGCAGTAGAGAAATATTGTTACTATATGTGAGATAGTAACATATTTTAAAAGCAGCAATTACTTACCTTGCTGCTATTTTGTAGTTAACCATGCAATACTGATATCTTTCTGTAAATAGTACATCAATGGCATTCACTAGTGTGACTCATTATTATTACTAATACCATCTACGACTGGCAGCAACATTAATAAAAGCTGGTTTGAGCAAAGACTCTACATCTTCCTAGTATATTAACAGAGACCTATCTTACTATACTTGTTATTCAGACTGAACCTGTTAGATCGGCTCCAACCCATTGTTATTAAATTTAATACCTGCATTCATCATGTTTAGTTGCATTTGTATGATAGGCTCTTGTGATGTATGAGGCAGAGTAATTTGACTTTTTGTAACCTACCATACTTCTGTCACAGGATACACTCTAAATATCTCATGAGGTTCCTGAGGGTACAAATTCAATATAATTTAAGGATATTTACTAAGTTGAAGTTTTATTTTTTTTATTGAACCGTTATTACAATCGAATCATATGCCCACCAACCCTCCCAGGGTCTCATCTTTTATAGTGTAACCTCTCTAAAGACTAACCAGTCATTTGACCTATGCATCATTTCATGTGATCCCTAAGGGTACTACAGGTTTATTTAAATGGTCATAAAACTTCATCTTGGCAAGTATTGTTTCCAGTTATGTGTTTAAAGAGCCCTATAAACCAACATATCAAACATGCAGCTTTGATGTCTCCTGTCTTACTAGAGCTTGAATGACCCATTTGAAAATAAAGACCCCATTAACACATTGTTGGTGGAGGGCTAACCAACTACACATGAAATCAATGCGGAATGCTTCCAGATTACATGTATATTGGATTCATTAATTAATGATAAATTCACAAAATTTCTTTTTACTAACAAGTTTACAATATTGAGGGCAAATATCATTGATAGTGCTTGGTATCTTTACCCTTTGAACCCAAGAGGCCGGTTTACCAGCCTTTTTTACTGGTGTATATACCCGAAAGGCTGGTATAACAGCCTAGATCTCTACCATCATAACCCGACAGGCCGGATATTATGTGCAAAATTTTACTTTTTATAAAATTTTCAAAAATTGCCGGGGGAGGCCCAGGTTATGGTGCCAAAATATGGGGGAGGTTCGGGTTCAAAGGGTTAAATCTCCTAAATATTATAATTATAGAGCTTGTTTGCAATGGCACAGATATTCTATTAGTGTTTAACACCATTTTTCAGCACACGATAGGCCATACATGGCAGCCAGTATTAATGGTGGAGGAAGAACCTGGGAAAAACCCCGGAAAGAACCACTGATCCAGGAGAAGATATTGGCAAGCTTTCTCACATACATTGGCAGAATCTGAGACTTGAACCTACGCAGATGGAGGTGAGATGGCAGTGATCCATAATGGAGAGCGCTTTAGACCACTAGGCCACATGGTACTCCTCAGGCTCTGATAGTGTAGAAATCGAGTTTGGTAATGATGATTGAGATACATGTATTTTTAACTATCTCAGAAAATGATTTGGTTTCGTGTTTGATGCAGTAGCAATACAGATGTTTTTTTTAATGCAGTGGCAGTCGGAGCCAAGTGCCTTGTCCATATATACACTTTGGTGGCCCACCCTGGTAGTCTTTTTGTGGGATTAATTTTACACACTTTCATTCATTAGTCTGTTACTGTAACCACTGAGCTCTCTACGTAATTGGTTAATGATAATTGTTATGGAACTATAAATACTAGGTTATAAATGCAAGTTTCCCAGTCATGTTTCATGTAATTGAAGGTTCTCAACTGATAACAAATGTATACAATTAAGGAGTATTTTTGCTTTAATTTGCTGTAGTGGTCAATGATGCAAACATTTGTACCTTGTTGTCTTTCAATGCAGCTGGAGCAAATTTGGAATCATGGTTTTTAATACTTTTTATACTAAGTATACTGAATCAGTTGAGTCAGCTTTAACTTTAAATGCTTATTACAGCCTTGAATATAGTGTTGCATTTATTTTGGATATGGATATTCCATTAGCTTGCTAACTTGGAAATCAAACAGACTTCCATGAAAAAAAATGCATACAACTTGAAAATAAGATATGAAGAAAATATTCAGTGAGTAAATTGCCCTTGATTTCTTTTGGAACATGATTTGAAAATTAAAAATATACATTAGTAAAATTTGCTCCTGGTTGAATTCTCATAATTTACCACTAGGAATAATGGTGTCCATATGCAATGTCATTCCAGAATGAGTGAAGCACCCAATTATTGTGGATGTGTATTAATTGAACAGTCGCTGCAGGTAGAATTGATGGTTTTTCTGTGCCATTAGGTTAGTTTGTGATCAAAACCAATAAAAAGAGGCATTTAGTTTTTTAACTTTTAAGGAAGAAAGGTGCAGAATATATTGAATATATATAACTATGTTCAGTAGGAAAGTGTCATACTGCTCATTCTGTATTTTCTTGTAAGCTTTTTACAAGTGATCACATCATCACAAATCCTTACAAACACTGTAAAAGGATATATATAGTGAATGGAGAAAAAGAGAGAGGGAAAATTAGAAGAATCTTAATAAAGAAGTCATCTCTTTTCATACTGTACATAAATTTCAGACATGTCAACAATTTAAACTTTGCTATGTTGAAAAATAAAAGATATATCAAGAAGAACATGTGGAATGATTATGTTAGGAGGTAAGGGTTGAGATAGAAATGATTCTCAATTTACCATCACAAAGAACAGTTAGTTTTAAAGTCAAGTGACAGATATATGATCTACATGTATTTAAATTACAATCCTCTCAAATAGCAAGATTATGAGCTGCATCGAATGTACTGTGTATTTTTAATTTTCCCCTTTGTTTAAGTTTTTTTTCTTCTATCAGTTGCTATGTTGACTTTAATTAGTGCATAAATAGTTTATTCTTTAGATTTTAATATAGCATAAGTCGTTTCATTTTCTTAAATTTACATCACACCAATGTTCATCTCATAAGTTATTGCAGATGCCTTGCACCATAATCTACATTAGCATTCACTTAGTTATAGTTATCCATCACATTTCCATACTTATAATGGATAAGTAATATCTGCACCAACTTGTATGTTGATTACAATGTATACTTACTTGTGAGTCCATCTGCAAACTACACAAACTACCACATAGTGCACCAGTAGATCTGAGTATGCAGTTTGTTATGAATAACCAGAAGAATAAATGACATTGCTGTTGACCATATTATGAGATGGCAGATCATGGTCTATGGGAATTTTAGATGGATTTGACTTGTGAGTGCATTTGATAGGATTTAAACCCAATAATTGGGAAACTTAACTATATTATTAAATTTTATAAGAATTTTAAGTATGTTTTTTTTTTTTTTTAAATAGGAAGATTAGAAAACAAGTTGAAACTGAACCTTTATATCTGATCTCTTAGCATCTATAACATAAAGTTTAAGCATATAACTGAATGGTTCCATAGAGAAACTTTTAAGTGTCATTGGTGTTATATATATATATATATATATATATATATATATATATATATATATATGCCCTTCACGAGGCAGAGCATATTAAGCCATAGTGTGTGTGTGTGTGTGTGTGTGTGTGTGTGTATGTTCCCTATCTCCCTTATATTGAGGAATATTAGGCACAGGGCAAGCTGGAAATGCTTATTAGATGTTTTTTTGTCAGTCATCAAATGTTTGTCATCTGTCTGTTAGCACTAATTTATTATTGTAACTCTTTCTAAACTACTTGGAGGATTGGTATAAATCTTGACACAAACACATTCATTTCATGCTCTGTTTGTTCCTAAATACAGATGGTACTGTTTAGAAATCCAATATTGCTATGACAGTGGCCATCTTGAAAATCTCGTTACTGTTGCTTTTCCTGCTTAGATGGTCATATTGACATGGGATGGCAACTAAAGAACATTTGTCCTTAAGAAAATTGGGTTGATCCTATGTCAAGTATGGCTAACATAGTGTTTAAAAATTTTGCAATTGCTAATCCTTCTGAATGGGAATCATAATGACATAGGGTTTTCATGATGTCTTGTAGGTTCTTAAAGATAGTGCTGATCTGAGCAGCTATCTTGAAAATCTCTTTATCACTACTCCACCTGAATGCATGGTCATATAAACATTGTGTTTTTCGCTAAAAGACTTTTTTCAATATATAGTTGGTGAGTTTATTGGGCAGTCTGTTGTTTATCATCTGCCGGTCTTCCATCTTACCATTAGCACAAGTTTGAGGGGCCTTGATTGGCAGAGTGGTCTAAAGCGCTCTCCATTACAGATCACTGCCATCTCACCTGTCTGCGTGGGTTTGAGTCTCAGATTCAGCCAATGTGGGTATGTGAGAAAGCTTGCCAATAGCTTCTCGTGGGTTGGTGGTTCTTTCCAGGTTTCTTCCCAGGTTCTTCCTCCACCATTTATACTGGCCACCATGTATAGCCTATCTTGTGCTGAAAAATGGCGTTAAGCCCTACAACTATAACAAGAAGTTTGTTTTCACTTCTCACTTCAACCTGGAGGATTGCAATGAAACTTTATTAACAAATTCATGTTTGTTGCTGGTCCTAAATGAAAATGGTACCACTCAGAGATTTGGTATGGCTACTACAATGACTATGTTGTAAATCTTGTTATTGCTACTCCGGATATGCTATTTTCACCATAAGACTTCTTACAATGTCTTAGTTGGTCCTAAATGAAAATGGTATTGACCTATGTCCAGTATTGCCACCTCAGTGACCATCTTGAAAATCTTAAGTTACTGTTTGTTCTCCTGAATGGATGGCTGTATCAACACTGGGATCTTATTGAAATATTTCCCATAATGTTTGGCTGGTCTTAAATGAAAATGGTGCCAGCCACACATTATTACAACCACTACATTGGACATCTGAGTTAACAGAGTTTCTCCAGAATGAATGGTCATATCAGCATGGGGTTATCATCTGAGAGCATACATGCCAACCATTACGCTTTTGGCGTAATCATTACGCTTTTTCCCACTAAATTCCGCGTTACGCGTTAACGTTTATAGATTACGCTTTTTCGATATATCCATCTTGCAAAAAAAAAAAAAAATTTTTTTTCGTTTTTATTAGCATTACTTTATTTTTTACATACTGTTTTATTTTTATTTAAAAAATACCCCGCTTCTACATAACTACGATATACGAGTATACTTGTCCGTGGACTTTCCTAATATTCATGTTCTATTTATAGCAACTACATGTATCATGTTACTAAGATACTTTCAAACTTTCGACCTCATATTCTATTTTTAGCTGCTTAGTGAGGAGAGAACAGACTGGTTTCTATTTTGTTTAAATCATTATGCACATACTCTTTGTTATAATTTTGTATAGTGCAGAACCAGTCTAAAAGTTTTTTTTGCGCTAAAAAGTATTACAAAATTCTCAATGCGTTTATGAGTGCAAAAAATATCTCTTAAATAATTTCACAGATGGGTTAGAAAAAGTCAATAATAAACAAAGCAAAATGTAATCAATCCTCCAAACACGACGAGGGCATCATCACGTGACGTCTAATCGTTGGCGCTAAATGGCTTCAGATGTTAAGATGGGTTCTAGTCTTTGTGTATGCTAGAGCACATTTGTTTCCCCAAGAATTTCGCAGATGGATCAGAAAAAAGCAAAACAACGAGACCTCCAAAGATTCAAAGATGAATATATGAATGGCATAATACAGCGTTCCATTCTAGGAAAGCATCATGCTCATTGCAGACTGTGCGGAAACGATTTTAGCATTGGTCATGGTGGTAAATTTGATGTGGAAAAACACATGAAAACAAGGAAACACATCGAATTAGCTCGCCTTACGAACTCTAATACTAAGGTAACTTCTTATTTACAGCAGAGCTCAAGTGCAGACTTGAATACTATAAATGCTGAGGTGTTATTTACTGAGTTTTTAATAGAACACGGACTACCCTTAGCGGTAGCAGACCACGTTGGTCCCTTGTTCAAGCGGATGTTTCCTGATTCGAAAATTGCGGAAAAATATGCTTGTGCAAGAACAAAATCATCTCACATTGTTCGGTGCCTAGCAGAAGATAGTTTACTTAAAATTGCAGAAGCAATGAAAATTGGGCCGTTTAGTATTGCCACAGACGGGAGTTGTGATTATGATGATAAAAAGTTGTACCCAGTATGTGTTAGATACTTTGACAGTGAAAAAGGCAAAGTCATGAGTGTTCTTCTTTCTTTACCAGAATTAACAGTAGATTCCACTGGACAAAACATTTTTGATTTGCTTGACAATGTTTTGAAGAAACATGACATAAGTTGGCAGAACTGTATGGGGTTTGCAGCTGATAATGCTTCAGTGATGACTGGAATTCATAAAGGAGTTGCATCCTATATTTTGAAAATGTCTCCATCAGTGTTCATAACAGGTTGCCCCTGTCATTTGATGCACCTTGCTGCTGGTAAGGCTGCTGATAAATTAGAAGTAGATATTGGCCATTTGTTAATAGATATCTACTATTATTTGGAGAAAAGTAGTAAAAGGAAACAGGCTCTAAAGTTGTTACAAGATCAGTTTGATCTTGAAGACTATAAAGTTATAAAGCATGTGTGTACAAGATGGTTATCCCTTGGCAAATGTGTTAGCCGTTTACTTGAGCTTTGGGATGCACTACAAGCATTCTTTCAAACTGAAAGTGATTCTGCACAGAGAAAACGTGGTGGAAAAGTGAAGAAGAGTGGTACAAAAGCAGAATCTGTTATTGCAAGTCAGAAGAGAACAAGAGATGAAAGTATAGACAGACATACTAACAATAAAGAGATTGGTGTAGCAGAAAGAAAGAAATTTAAATCCATGGAATTTTTATTTGAGAGGCCTCTGTCTATCCAGCTAGAGGGCCTCCAGGCTCAGACCATGACTGTGAAAGATAAATCTTTTGACATAAAATCTCATCAGCCATCTGGATCAGGTTCTTCAGAGTATAAATCTGTTAAAAAGCATACTGGATCTTCTCATACTTCCAAGGGCAAAACTAGCAAAGTGGATACTAAGATGGCACAGAAAGAAAAAGAATCTGTTCACTGCTTTGAAGACTCTAAATGTGAGATGGTTTACAAAAAGCTTAATGATCCAGTTACAAAACTGTACTGCTTGTTTATGAAGAGTGCCATTCCATTGTTTGATGCAGCAAATGTTGTATTGCAGAAAGAAGAACCATGTATTCATATTATGCACAAGATTCTGTCAAACCAGTTGTCAGATTTGCTAATAAGGTTTATTAAGCCAGAAATCATCACATCAGCCAAACTTTTAACTGATATTGACTTTCATGACCATGCAAACCAGAAAGATAATGAAGATCTAGCTATTGGTGCAGAAGCAAGAGAATTCATAGAACACAATTCTACTCTTCCTGTGAAGATGTTCTATGATAATGTTAGAGATTATTATGCTACAGCCTGTGATTACATGCTCCATAAATTCCCATATGGAGATGAACTGCTTTTAAATGCTTCAGTTGCTGTTGTAAATGAGAGACAGTCAAAAAGCTTCAAAAGTGTTAGATTCTTTGTCAAGAGATATCCCTTTCTATTGCCACCCTTGTCTAACTTGGATCATCTGGAAGAAGAATTCCTGAAGTATCAAGTTGGGATTCTACCTGACAATATACTTAATGCAGATAGAGTTGATGTGCAATGGCACCTTATTTCCCAGCTAAAAGACTCTATCACTGGAAGAAATAAATTTCCTCTTCTTTGTCAGGTTATGAAAGGAATATTGGTTCTTTACCATTCTAATGCTGACTGTGAGAGATTGTTCAGTGTTGTTAACAAAAATAAAACTGAATTCAGGTCCAGGCTAAGTAACCCAGTACTGAGTGCTCTACTGGTATGCAAAATATTCATGGCCTCAGCTGGTACAAAATGTTTTGAAATGCAACATGACAATCTGTTGCTTTCTAAAGCTAAAAGTGCTACATATGAACACTTTAACCATTAATGAATGATAAAAGATGAGAAAAGCAAATAAATCATTGTTAATTGTTATTGTAGTATGTTATATGTGGATTACTCTTTTTCTGCTTGGATTCCTCTTTTTGACCACTTGGATTGCACTTTTTCCTCGTCAGGGGTTGGCATGTATGTGAGAGTCTCAGAATATTTTTCTGTTCCCAAAGTTCTTTCCTTTTAATCAAATTTACCCAGAATCTTAAAACCTCAAAGCAATAATTTATTAATATATTGGGCCTTGAAGGTTTTGGTTTTGAGAGTTTTTGCTGTATCCAAGTCTTAAAATGACTTGTCTTTTTTGTAAATCATCAAATTAATGTATTGTGCATTATTCCTTTATAAGAGTAATGAAAATGCAAGTTCTATATAGACTCTTAACAAATTAGATTTTTTAAATCAAGTCTTTGATGCTAAAAGTTAGTGGCAAAAATGGATAAGTAATATGCCTATAATGTCTCCATATCGAGATGCAGGGTATTAATAACCTTTTCCATCTTTCCATCTGTCTTTCAATTCACACTTCTGTATGGCATAAATGTGCAACCATTACAAAATAATTGATTGGTGAATTGTCTATTATACATGTTTTAAAGGTTTTGTCTTTTAAGTTTTATGTCTAATTTTGATGGAGGTGTTGCCCCTTTTCAATGAATCTTTAATCTCCACTACAGCAGATCACTGTAACCAACATAATTCTGGAATAATTCTGCATAGTCTGATGATTGTCTTGAAGCCTATTACTGTGCATTTTATGCATTTTTCCTTTTCCATTCCATTTTACTATTTTATTATGCTTGATGATTTAGAAGTGTAGTAATTGGCATGCCATTTATCTTGGAGTTCATCTGAGTATGTAACAAAATATTCTTATCTAAATGAACTGCTTGCTTGGACCTCAACATAGCAAATACTTTTGTAATCCATGAGGATATCTGTACTCAGTTTTTTTAATCTCTCTGTCCACAGTTTTTAAACTTAACTAAATGTTAAAGTATTTTCCTTTCTTGCAACATAAAAGGCAGAAAAGTTAAAATGGGAGCGTTTTGTCTAGTTCACTTGTAAATTTACAAGAATTTTTTTTTCTAAAAGTGTAGTATTTGGAATGAAAGAAAAATACTCATTTGTAATGGCTATGGATCAGACATTCTAATGGAACTTACGGGTAGGTATATAAGGCAGATCACAGCTTTGCTGTTTGTGTATATTAGATACAAGGGTTTTGTAATCTTTGTTTATGGACATGGTATTCATGGGGTATATCTCATTTCAGGATACAGCCTAGATTGTCCAGTTAATCCTTTTGAGTACCTGCCCCATCGACTTTCACCAACATCATATCAGGCCAGGAAAAGAAGGTGAGTTAACTGTCTTATTACAGTAGTTGTAGAAAACACAAAAAAATAGTTTTGTGACAAGTTTGTTTTGTTCTCTTCCATCAAATATTGCAGTGATGATAAATGCAGTTAATGATTATGATTACATATTATATGTTTGAAATGATGGGACTGCATTGTAATGTTAATTATAATCAGGCAATTTTGCTTAGCTTGGAGACTAATGAAATATTCGGATTAATAATTAAAGTTGAAAATATTAAAAAGTTCAATACTTTGTAAGTATTCCCTTTTCCCAGGTTTGTGTCTCTTTTTACCAGAGTTTAGAGATGATGTTGCAAAGTAAAATGTGTATTAAATATCCCACAATGACAGTGGATGGGGTTCAAGTGTAGTATCTTTATATCTGAACATCATCCATCACACCTTTTAGTTTTGGGATCAAGGTCATTTCAGGCACTGTGGTGAGGTATAATTACAACATAATTACATTTCTTGTATTTAAAGAAGTTCGTTAACATTCCAGTGAGAAACAAAAGCTGCAAAATCAGATTAAAATGATTCAATAATTTATACTCATTTACACATGTAGTCTAAATACAGACAACATAGAACCTGTTCGACCATTACTTAGTGCAGCATATCAAGGTCTGTGATGTTTATTTTATTGATTATTTAAAACAGACAGCATGGATTCTGAGCTTCCAGCTCATGATGAGATCACAGATCTGGGTCTGTGCAGTTTACAGATGGATGCAATTTATAACCGAGTCTGTAATGCTAATGCATGTAAAGTAATGCTAATGCATGTAAATTGGAGTAAACATTGATTACAAGTAAAATTATATACCTGGATATTTAATATCACTAAGTAAACTTGAACATTGCATGAAATGATGTTTTTCTTGTTGGTTTTTTTTCGTTTGTTTTCCTATTGCATTATGCAGAAAAAATGAAATTGAATATACAATAAATCAGGCAGGCATGAAAAAGCTAATATTTTGTTTTGGGTTGCCACATTGTAAGGTTTATGTACAGAAGATGACTTGCCTTTTACTTTTGATCAGTGAGTAAATTATTGTGTGCTAAATATTCTTTGTGAACTTCAGGACCTTATCCCAGTCAGTCTGATTAAAATCAGATATCAGCTGTAATAGTGAAGATATGACATGATTGCTTAGGGGTCATGTTCTGGTGACCTTTGAATTAGCAAATGGAAATGCAGCTTTCAGAGTGATTCAGATTGTGCCATTGACATTCATATTCTTTATCCAAACTGCTTAATCTCCAAATACAAAGATATAAGACCTCATCTGATTGGCTAATAAAATTAGCAATTATGGTAATAACATAGGTTATCAGGTTTTCATGGATGACAATGGAGATCTGATTTTAGTCAGATTGCTATCTCTTACGAGTCTATGCTCTTAAAATAAATAATATAGAGAAGTAAAGACAGCAAGCTTTGTGAAACATTTTTTTTCTTCCTAGAATATAAATTGAAAGTGAAAAGAAGAAAAGAACTTATGGTATTGCAAATTAAACCTTCTAGATTGGTCTAATGAGCCTTGTTTACTTACAACACAATAACCTATAAATTTCACATCAGAATCTCCAAAACTCTGACCCTGATCAGCTTATTTACCACTTCATGTTTACCTGAAAAATAATTTGGTTAATAAGCTCATACACATGGAGAATAATGAATCTATTTTTAGTTGTTTACATAAATGAAATTAAAGTTAAAGAAAAGTCAAACATGTCAAGCAGAAATTAACTCAGTTTTGGACAAGGTCAAGTCTAGCAAATAATGTTACATTACAATAACTTAATTTAAAAGTAACAGACAAACAATTAAGTTAAATATACATAACAATTCCATTAATATTTTTATCATCATTTAATTACACTCACTTGATAGATTTGTTAGCCTTGTTGCATCCACGTGTCTACATTTAGGCAATTTTATTTTTCCTTCTGAAGGTGTTAGTACAGTAAAACATGAGAGACCACCCCTTCTGCCAACAAAAAATGGTCTCTAGCAGCAGAGAGGGTGAACCCTACAACTTTCCGAGCGTCGATTCGGAAATCTGAGGCTTCTACCAAATAGTAAAAAAATGGCGTCTATTCAATAAAATAAGATTTCCTTATATACGCCATTGTCGTTGTCATTCACCCTCTCTGCTGCTAAAGCTTTCAGTTCTGGTTTGCAAAAATAATAAATGATTTTAACCGAATATTTGATTGAGTCCTTAGGATCTCACAAACAGACTACCGGTAATCGCTAACACCTCCTCTTGTAGATCAATTAGATTATTGGACTGATCTGTGAGTTTGAAATTAATTCTGGTTAATGAATCATTATGACACCGCATATAGACTGGATTAACCGGAGACTCGATTATTAAAAATCCTGGAGGGGCTATTGGTGCAAACGAATAAAGAATATATCCTTGCTGAGCTTGATTTGATCGTTCGAGATTAATTTGATAGCTTCCTTCGATAACATCACATACTAAATTGAGCGCAATCACCGATGAAATATTCACGTTGAACGGAGCGATATGTCTGCCGCCACCATCTGGGTCATTATTATGTTTGAGGATTTTTATTTCCGGTGATGCTGTTTTTTTCCATGCATCATGAATTATTTTAAAACCAACATCGACGGCATCACTGAGAAGTTTTTTTAGTTCTGGTACGTTATATTCTGGTAGTTTGAATGTTGGAATATCTTCAACGCGGATTTTATAGTCTGTTGCAAATCTTGTTCTCGATGTGGGATTATCGTCATCTAATATATCCTGAATAATTTTTAAATTAAATGTTTCCATATCGTCGATAATTTTGTTGCATATTTCTACGACGCTGATAAATTCATCTCGGGTAAGAGTACCGGATTTAAGAGATATTAACAACAGCGAAAAATCATTTTTCATTGCTGTGAAATTTTTAACGATTTTAGGTTTGTCAATAAAATGATACCCTTGCAATGGTCCACCCCCTACCCTATGTTCGTATCCGAGACCAAAAAACTCTATAGTAATTGTGTACTCTTTATAACTCTTTATTGGATTATCAGGTGCTATCACGTCGGTGACATAATCAGTTTTTTGTGGTTCTGGTAAAGCAACGGTTTTCCCCCCTGGTGGTAATTCAGGCCATCCTAGTACGGTTCTAATAGAACTCTGATTGATATCTATGACGTATCCTTCTGTGCTTATCTCAATTGCGGATGATAGCGTCGGCTCATGAACCGTTATAGCGATTTTCGAATCTGTTCCAAGAATCGATTTAATTCTACGCGCGAATTCATTATTGATTTGTTCGATTTGGTATGACCCTGTTGGTATGGAAACAACGTTCTAGTCTGGAGTCCCGTCGTCTTTATTCTTATTCGCAAATACCAGTGAATTATTCGGTTGTTGACCACCAAATGCTACCGATCTGATATTAGGCCAACTGTGATGCACTCGTAGTTTTGCTAGCGCTATCTCCTTCACGGGGACTGGGCTAGGGAAATTCACACTGAATTCAGGATTCGTTGATGTTATTGATATCATGCTTGTTTGTACTGGGTTCGTGTTCTCCACTATTCGTTGAAGTAATTCCATCGGTGTTGTCATTGTTATTATACTGTTGTTGTCGCTCTAATTTTGATATCGTGGAATCATAAATACTGACCATCACTGAGAACTCACTATCTGATATCGTTGAGGTTATTGAGATCATTCTGGTTTTCTGGTTCGTGTTTTCTAACTCCATCGGTGTTGTCATTGTTATTATACTGTTGTTGTCGCTCTAATTTTGATATCGCGGAGTCATAAATACTAACCATCACTGAGAACTCACTATCTGATATAATTGTATTATCGAGTGACGACGATATCATCGAGGATAATTGCGAGTATGCGGTTGATACAATATGAAATTGAATTAAGTAATCTTGCAGTTTACTCTGGCTGCATGATGATATCCTTTTGTTATCCCGGTTGATATACCCGCGATTGTAGCCGCCGCAGAAATGCAAATTGGAACTACGACCGGGGCAATCAATGTAACCAATGCAAGTATTATTCTGGCGCCAGCGAGAACGCCTGACACCGAGTACATAGTAACATCAATTGCGGTGATTCTTCGTCGGTATTTTTTAATTTTTATTTGATACTCCTCAGCGAGAGTTTTGAGTCTAGTTTGAAATTCTCTGACCTGATTATACCGATATTGCGATGATGAAATCATTTTTATTTTAAAAACACTAGCGTTTTCAATTACGATTTCAATTGAAGCCGTTATTTACTTAAATCCACTACGAATTCCACATACCACGTTGTTGAAACCCTAACCAAATTTTTATCAGTAGCTGTTATAGTGAACTTTTCAGTTGTATCCTTGTCGATGATCGTTGAAATCGTATTGTTGACCCCGAATGAACTCGACGATGAAATATTAAATTGAGTCAATGGTGTTACTAGTGTTAATCGATAAATACCCTTAACGGTTGCAGTGATATCTAATTTGTTGTTTGTAGGTGTCCACGCAAATGATCCGTGTTGGATCGTGTATACTACGTTGTTGGTTTTCTCATGAGGGATTTTTGTTTTTTCAATGATTGTTATCATCCTCGAAAAATCATTTTTGATGGCCTCGGTGAAGATTTTCGTCTCATCGATGAATTTTTTTATATCAGGGAGTTTTATGTCGAGTTTATCGAATGTAGTTCCAAGAAATTTATCCACGATATTTCTACGAAAAATTTAAAACTGTTTTCCGTTCTCCTCAATTCTAGATTCAAGTGTTGTTAGTTCCAACACAGAATTTTTCAACTCATCGTTGAGAGTTTTTAATCTATCTGTAATAGTCGAAAAAAGTACACCCGGTTTGAGTTTACCCTGATCAGAAAATAACACGATAGTATCCTCGATTGCGTTTCGTTGTTTAACCAAAATATCATCCAACGACACATTACTAGTTTTCAATTTACCCTGGAGATCTTGAAATACAACTATTTCGTTCGGGTCAACACTTGTTAAGTTCAACGTCTCAGTGATTTCATTTTCGATTAGTCTTTTTATATCCTTGATAGAATCAAGGGTTGCAGTGCCATCGGGTTTGGGTTTCAGAGGTCTTCCCCAAATATCAATCATGTTATTGTAAAACTCTTTCTCTCTCTAAAATCTCTTTGATTTCCAGCGATTACTAGTGTAGTCATTTATGACAATGTGTGGTGTTTTTTTTGATGATGAAATAGCGTTAAGGACATTTAATACTTCACTGCCGCATATTGGTGGATCAATCATCGTTTGTGTTGGTAGCATAGAATACCAAGTCTTCATTGGAAAAGTTTTTTTATAACTCATAAACTCTTTTGGCGGGGCTAATCCATATGAATCAAAATAGACAATCCCACCTGGATCAATAGCGTATGCAACCCAGTGAGTTCCAGGTCCGGTGCTGTTATCGAGATTAATGATACCGGTTTCAACGCTGTTGGGTTGTGTCGGTAATTGATCCTTCATAAAAACACCTCTGAAGTTTTTAATCGCGAGTTTTTTAGCAGCATCGAGTAAATCCAAATTGAACATTGGCGTGAAAGACTCTTCAATCAAAGATTCCACAATCGAAGATTTGGGAACCATAGGTTCGGAAATCGAAGATTTCTGAATTAATAAACCGGTCCTAGTCTTAGACCCTTTCCGCTGTAGCATGAATACGGGGTTCCTGGTAGTCTTAGACCCTTTCTGCTGTAGCATGAATATGGGGTTCCTGGTAGTCTTAGACCCTTTCCCTTTTTTTTTATAACCCTGCTCAGTTGCCTTTTTTAGTGCCATTCCTGCCGCGGTACCAACAGCACCTAACGCTGCCGCTTTCGCCACCGCTGGGGCTGCTGCCGCAATCAATGCTGGAATCGCAGCTAACAACGGGAATATACCACCTGTTTTCATCATATTTTTGATAGCAGCCGCAGAAAGAGTAATCTGAACACCCTTGTTTGCTACTAGTGCATCATTGAAATGTTTCACTTGACGAGTTGTCAGCGATAATTTATTCGCCCCGCCAGTCATTTGATTGGGTTTCAGCGTGATTGTGGTTCCACATTGCTTAGCTGATTTGGATTGCAATTTTTTTAATTGACTGGGTGTCAACGACACATTGATATTACTATACGACATTATACATAAACGATTGATTCTAAATCGTTTACAATTTCAATGAAAAATTCATAGAATTTTCAAAGATTTTCTACTGGCGCATCAACCACTCTCATTCTTCCTCCAACACCTTCAAGTAGCATTGATTTGTCGCTGAGAATGACAGCAACTGCTCTATAATTAGCAATAGCACCACGAAGCACATTAGCTCTAAAATGTATATCAACGACAGACTGTCTTGTTAAATCAAGATGTTCCAACGAAAAATAATAGATTGGATATAGATTTTTAAAATCCAACTGTGATATTTGTAGACCAGTATCAACATTTTGATCATGTGCCATAAACGACAACAGACGATGATAAACTCGTGCAATATGATTTTCTGTGTAATTAAGTTGTACATCTTCAGATGGTTCCTGCTGGTCGTTTATTCTCAGTGAGACGTCTTTAACACCTAATTGATCAAATATCATATGACTGAAACGTTGATCGCCAACTCGTGTGTTATCCTGTAACGCAATAAATATATGACGTGGCGCAGAAACGCCTTGTTTTGATGCTAGGTTCCACGTGAATAACCCGTTCAGATTTGATAGTTTAACATCTGTACTTACCGTTAGCCAACTTAGTAATGATTTTCCTCCATGGTCCATAAATGATAGTAATCGTTCTTCTGCGTTGATTGATGGAGTCAACACTGGCATCCACAATGATATTTTTGTTAAATTGACTTTACCGGCATCATCATTTACATGATCTGCAGCTAGGTTTGCTGGAATCCTCCAAATTGCGTCATTATCATCACTCTTTCGCACGAGTGCTACTGTATGCTTCGCTCCATAAATAACTTTTCGGACGTTTCTACAGAATCCAAATATGTGATGCAGTGGAATCGCGCATGAAAATGATTTACGCGCTCCTTGCAACATTGAAATACGTGTTGCAGCTCCTAGATTGAAGTTAGGATCGTTGTTTATAATCATATTTTCAACATCAACATCAGAGGCACCAGCATTATTCTTTGGTCGTCTTACAACAAATTGATTTCCTCCAGCGGTATTTTTAACATCTTTTGCAAACATCATAGAAGGTCCCGCCGATCTTGTATAATCATCAGAATATCTTGCTAGCCCGTATATTGTTGTGGCTGCATCAACATCGCGATCTATCGACTCGATTTCTTTTCCATCAATGAGATATCTTAGCACTTTCGAATAACGCCATAATACCATTATTAACAAAACCGACTTGAGTACCAACTGGATACGGTGCTGGTACAGCAGTAGTATCAGCAGCTGTTACAAGTTCTCCTTCTACTTCAATAAATGCTTCAGCGGGTAGAAAATACTTACTGGTATCATGGACTTGAAGTTCAATTCGCGATCGACTATTTGAGTCTATTGCATGATAGGCGTAATATTGATAATCGCATACAGAATCATCCTTGCCAACTGGGGCATCTATATCAAACGCTGGATCAGGTGACTTTTTGAACATTTTATTCTATTTATCAGAGTCTAAATCGTAAACGATTTTCATCGTAAAAGAATCGTAGGATTTCATCGTGAAAAACGCTAGCGTGAAAATCCGTAGGATTTCATCGTTGTAGTTTTTTAAAGCCACTTCCTGCTATCATATTTGCAATATTGCTTTGGTCGGGGGTTGCCACTATTGACGAAGTCAATTGCGCTAGTTTTTCATCTACTACGTTATTTATAATTTTACTAACACTTGCAGGCATTTCCGCTGTAGACGGTAACGGTTTCTTTCTCCGTGATTTCACTAACACTGTTATTTTATTCTTCGCGGCTGAAAACGCTTTTCCTGCAAGATCTCCAGCGAAATCTCCGATTTTGCTAATACCCTTATCACGAATAACATCAATGGCTTTCATTGATAATTGTTTAGCCAACGGCATCACTTTTGGAGCCATTCTCGCAAGTAACCCTGCAATGGTATTACCAAAACCATCTCTGTAGTATGCTCTGTAAACTGGAAACCGTGAATTAACTACATAGACGGGGGTTGGTTTGTCATGATTGTAGTGTATGATCATTATTTGAAATCAGAAACAATTTTTCAATTATAAATTCAGTCCCGGTGATGAAAAATCCAAGGGATTTTCAGTCGCTGTGATACCCACTTGATAACTCGCCAATGAAATCTCGATATGTGCTGATATCCATGATACCGCCGGCAAATAACCGTCTACAGATATCAGCTGCTTCATTAATTATTTCTGGAGAGTTATTTCCAGCTCGGAACCCTCCTACAAGAACCTCTAATTGTGATATATCATTGATAACACTATCAGGACATGAAATCCTTGGATTTTCACTGGAATCTTGCAATCCACTTCCGCTATAACCTGTTGCTTCATCCAGTTTTTCTTCATCCGTGGGTTGTAAATAATCAAAAACATCATCAAGAACATCATCATCAGGTGGTAGTTGTTGTTTTTTAGGTGAGAAAGATATTTTCTTTGCAGGTTGCTGTCGCTTTCTTTGCAATTTTTGCGGTTTTTGTTGTTGTTTAAACTCTTCATACTTTTTATACACTGTACTCACCGCATTGATATATTCAATGTATGATGCACTATCTGTCTTAATCTGACTTTTTTTAGTTTTGATTTTGTAGAATATATCAGCCCAGTGAGTGAAATTCTTAACATACTTATGATGTTCTGGTTTCAACCATTTTTTTCTGTTTTCATAAGTCGTAACAACAAGCTTAGGAATTTCTATTGGATCAGTCTTATCAATTTCTGCTAACCCTTCATCGGTAAATCTCTCGCTTAAATCATCTACTGTTCTTTTTGATTTCATTTTTTGTACAGCCTGTTTTGTTTGTTCAGTTTTCGCTGCTATTTTTTCAAGTTCACCGATAACAGATTTCCCCGTCTCGGGAACATCTCCCGGTATAGCACGCTCTACCCCGTACGTTGCTGTGGTTACTGGTTTAAACAATTCTTCAGATCTCGCAGCAAAGTCAGTTTGTAAACTCTGTCGTTGCTGCAGTTTATTCCTTACAGAGTCACAAATTGGTATAAATCTCTTAATTGCATCTAATCGTTCATGAGCCAATCGGGTCGTTAATGCTTCATTGACCATTATTTGAAATCAGAAACAATGTTTCAATTGCAAAACAATTTTTCAATTGCAAAACAATTTTTCAATTGTAAAACAATTTTCCCGAACCCGACCTAACACCATCGTGGAAGTGTTATTTCATCGTGATACACCTTCGTTCATCGATGGCGAAACGGCACCTTTTCATATAAAATAAAATGTAAAGTGCCGATTTGCCACTCTTCCATTGAACTAATCGGAACCGTCCATTAACGGTCCATCAATTTTTATTCAGTGTGAAATATTTTTTTATTGCTGTGAAATATTTTTTATTCAGTGTGAAATATTTTTTATTCAGTGCAAAATATTTTTTATTCACTGATTTTAACACGGTCATGGAAGTGTTATTTCATCCTATAACAGCTTCTACCATCGATGGCGAAACGGCACCTTTTCATATAAAATAAAATGTAAAGTGCCAATTCGCCACTTGACCATTGATCAATCTGAACCGTTCATCAATTTTTATTGCTGTGAAATATTTTTTATTGCTGTGAAATATTTTTTATTCAGTGTGAAATATTTTCACTGATTTTGACATTTTCAATCAAAAAGTGCTAAAAAAAATGAAAATCTCTTTGAGGGTTGGTCACAATAAAAAAATGACAAAATCTCTTTGAGGGTCGGTCAATCAAAATCGTTCATTTTCTTGAATTAACGCCCGTAGGTTTCTAATTTTAGAATTAACCTCCTTTTTCAATTCGTATTCGTTACCCAATTCTTTTCGTATTCCTTCCACGATAGTATATAACGGGACGAACACACTTGCTTCACTGGATAATGCAAGAGAGTCCCGAATAGAATTCTGAATTTTTTTGATGAGCGCATATTTCTTTGGCAGCATATACTTGTTATTGTTAACTCCGTATTCTATATCCTGAAAATCTGACATGATTTGATCAGGATTTAACCCATCTGATAGTTTGATATCCTGACTTTTCAATTTTAAAATTTCATCTATAATGCTATTCATTTTTTCAGAATTCATATTCTATTACAATTAAATATTTCTATTTGAAAAATACGATGCATTAGACATAACTAAATTGAATTTTCTGTCCGTTCTTTTTTGAAATGGCAGATCGATAACGCCCTTCTGCAACATATCGTACTGAGGGTGAACAAATATTGAAATGCCCACTGGCTTCATACATTGATTGAAATATTTTTTCTTCGTTAGTTGTTGTATTCAAAGATTTCACAGGTCTCGCTTTTTTTTGAGCATTTTCCAGTCCTTCCAGATGAATTATTTTCACTCTGTGTAACAACTCATAAATTTGATAAAGAATTGTTCATTGGATTAGAATCAATGTGATCAATGACAGAATCATCCTCGATCAATCCATTGAAACATTCAAATACGAGACGATGATTGAGATATTTCTTCTTTCCAGCGCCAAACCTCAAATATCCATGATTATTCACAACACCAACTGGTTTCTTCACCCTACGGTTTCTTACAACACCATCACTGGATGCCTCATAATTTGTAATCACAGGGTGTGGTTTGAATTCTTGGTTCATTATATACTATACTATTTGTCTAATTCATTGTTTGGTTTAATAATGAATCTTTCAATGTAGTCTTGAGGAGTTCTTATGACTCTGTCGCTGACAGTGTCAGGGTCAGAATTTTTGATTGAAAATCCATTTTTTATTCTTTTATCATAATAACGCTTCAACTCCCTGTATCGCTTTCCACCACAGCGTAGACATAATTGCGATTTTCCCCTAACCCCAACCCCACATCGTATACAAGGTAACGGACCAAGGCTTCCACATCGAAAACTTTGCATATGATACCCACAGAACTCATTTCTGCATGATTTGTTACACGGTGTCACTGATCCAATCATGAGCCATTTGCAGTGATTCATTATACATAAATCTTTCATTTAAATGCTTGTTTTACTTATAGTATGGAGGAGTTCAAGAGATTATCGAAAATTAAGCCTTCGAAAAATGCTAAATTCATTGATTATACCATGAAAGAATTCCAGAGATTATCGAAAATTAAGCCCTGGAAAAATGCTAAATTCATTGATTATACCATAAAAGAATTCCAGAGATTATCGAAAATTAAGCCCTGGAAAAATGCTAAATTCAATCTCGATACGGAGTTCAAGAGATTATCGAAAATTAAGCCCTGGAAAAATTTTCATTTTAATCTCGATAGAGTCTCTGATACACCAAAACGTCTAATCGGTGATAGAACTATACTGGGTAAAATCAGGGAGTGTTTTAATGAATTCTACCGAGACGGTGCAGTACACTGTTGGTCGACATTTCGAATTATACACGAAGATGTCAATGTACCCAACATCGATGCTACCATGAACGATGAAAGAGCAGCTGAAATAATCTCACACCTTGGCGAGCCAATGGGTTGGAAATCCAAGGGTGTAGCATCCAAAGGATTTTCATGGAAAATCAAAGATTTTCAACAAAGCAATTCCCAACAGAAGTATTTTTTCAGAATAAAATTCATTATCGAAGTTGAAGGCAAATGGATTATCAGGGATAAATTTGAACCAATCCTCAAGAATAAAAAAACTGTCATTGTAAGTAGAGATTCCAAACCAGGAATTCTAACTGGAATAGACAAACCATACTACGAGAGATCTTATCCTGTTAACAGCAATCGTTTATGGGATATATCCGTTAAATGATAAACCCGATATCGCAAAACTAGCTCCTATGAAATATTCTAGTTCACTGAATTGTGTAGCAACACGGGTAATGGAACACTTCACAAATGCATCCCGAGGAAATAAACTAACTGATCTGCGACGTAGGAAAATAACAGAATGGGAACTGACAGTGAAACAGCACGGTGCAAAGATTTCTGATATAGCTAAATTAGAAACATCATTAAGATTCCCAATAACCGTTATGACGATAACCGGAGAAGTTTTATACGAACCGAAATATAACAAAAATGGAGCACCAATACAAATTATTGATCATAACAAACACGCGTGGACACCTGCAGTAACAATATTTCCATGAGAACGAACCGTGAGATATATCCCCCCAGAATTCGTCGGGGATGTTTTTTATAATGAGAAATTATTCGATGCTATTCATGCGTTGTGTAAAGATGATCCTGTGTCAGTGTGGTTACTTAGAAGTGATGAAGATCCCGAAATAGGATTTGATCAATTTGTAAGACCAAATGGTGAATTATATCGCGTTGAAGAATTAGATAATAGAATGAGAAAAATTGCTAGTGATTTTTCACCGGAGAGTTCCCATGAAAAACTACTCACGGATAGTTTTACTATTCCATCAGTGGTAGCTCACTTCGCAAGAGAAAAAAACTCATGGCGTCCAACACAAAGTGATTTTCTCGAGGACGTTAAATTGAGTTGCGTCGAATTTAGTCATGGAGGACTGTGGAATACGAAATACTCACGTGATGGTATGATTTCAATTGATATATCCGCGTGTTATCCAGGGAGTTTTCTCGGATATGGAGAATGTGCTATAGTACTTTAAACGATTTGGACACCCCACACATGAAATGACTCGTGTTGCGATTAATGGGCCATTACCTGATTTTGATTTAACCGGATTCGCTCGTGTGATATCATTTGAACTCGCTACAGGGTTACATCTGTGTAGTTATGTTTGGCTTGGTAGACATATATCTGAAAAGGCCTGGATGCCAATAGTGCTATTGAGATATATGATTGATTGTGGTATGCTAATATCGTTGATTGTTTCCGAAGCTATTATATGCTGTCGAGCTCAGAAAGAAATTTGGCTACCACAACCCGATCTAGATCGTATAATTGATGAAATACGAAAACAGTTTCCAGATGGAAATTCTTCGAATTTCAGTGAACAACAAATCATGAATTGGTCTAAGGAGTTATTTGAAATTGAAAAAGAAGAAGCAAAAGATTTTGGACGAAGAATAATCGGTAAATTTGCCCAGGGTGGAAGATACGACAATGCAAAATACTCTTCGAGGTTGATCATAGACAACGCTGAATACGATTTTATTGTAACGGATTTAACGAAACCGGGAAAACTTGTAACTCGTAAAGATGCTTTTCTATCCAATGGGACTAAGTTAGGTACAATTGTTACCTACTGTGATGGATATAGTTGTCAGTATACACACTTAAGATCATCTATGCTCGGTTATTCTACTATTAATCTATTTTCGATGATAAATAGATTTCCTAATACCGCGGTTAGAGTAGCTACTGATTCGATGTATATCCACAACAAATACAAATCAATAGTGGCTGAATTGACATCCCCGGAGGAAGCGTGGGGATGTTGGAGATTTAAAAAGGAGACGCTACACGAGTATTGTGAATCAGCAGATGTTACCGTGGACGATAAATACTTGAAAAGCAACCAATTATCAGAATTTTCTAATGCACCACCGATATCAGATCCAATTACGCGATATAAAATCGTTTATATAAACGGATTAGGAGGATCAGGAAAGACAACACGAGTAATTAATTTATTCAAGGATAAAATCAACATGAATGCGTTAACACCAACTCAATAATTTGCCAGAGACATAAAACAACGAGATGTAAAAAATTCTGGTACTTATCACAGCTTCTTCCAATGGAGCGGTGATAAATGGACCCCTGAGCGAATGGGAAATAAATATATTCCACCGGTGATATTATGGGATGAAATTTGTACTGTACCGTTACATATATTAAAAACGTTTCTTGGTTGGTTAAAAACGAAAAATACAAAAATTATTATGTGTGGTGATCAAGGTCAACCACCGCCAATTTTCGGTGAACCACCTCATGACTGGCTCAAAGATCACGTTGATCATTAAGAAGAGATGAACGATGACATTAGATCATTAGATGAAGTATTAAAGGAATTGAAACAACTAATCAGATTACAACCGGATAGAATCCAATGTGAAATAATGCGTGAAATAATTTCAGAAACTCCCATGAATGATTTTTGGGAAACATGGAGACCAGACGATTTGATAATAGCAAGTAGAAAAATAGTCAGAGATAAACTTCAGATGAAATTATTTGAATTGCATAAGTGTAAATTTGCAACACTTCCAGTACCGTTGTGTTATAGACCTTCAGATACACGAAAGCAGAATATCGACGTTGACATTCCTGGACAACGTGAAAGGCAGAATTTAGTGTTAAATGATATTGTGCTGGTTGATATCAGCGTCGTCGAAGATGCATTGCGTGCTGATAAATCCCCATGGACGTTAGGTTACGCAGCGACAATACACTCTTCACAGGGATTAACTGTCACAGACACAATTGTTTGGATAGTAGATAATCGCATTGAGTGGTCAAATTTAGTTTATCTCGCAGTATCCAGAGTACGAAGAATAAACCAACTTCGAAGAATTGTTGTTGACGAAGTCAGTGACGATAATGACACTACAATCAGCGCTGACAACATCAAAGATATAATCAGAAAAAAACTCTGGTTATAAACAACAGGATAAAAAAAATAATAGAAAATTTGACATTGATGCTGAATTAATAATTACGCTGAAGCAACAACAGAATAATCACTGCGCGAGTTGCAATTGTATAATGCGTTGGAGTTTGTCGAATAAAGATCCTCGCCAATTTACCGTAGACAGAAAGAATAGCAGCATTGGTCATACCAACGATAACGTTATGCTGACTTGTCTTGAGTGCAACAGACGCCGGGGTGCCGGCACAATGCCTCTGGGGTGCTAGTTAAGACCACGCAGTGGTAATTGAGTATCCTCGGGAATTACTTGTAGTTGTTGTCGAGTAAATCCTCGCTGAGGAGCAGTTGAATCCAATCTATAGATTGCTGGTCTAGAAACGCTAGCGTTTCCACCAGTTGATCATGTTATACTAAATATCTTATGCGTAGTGACGCTCCAAATAGGATCGGTAGCTCTTTTTTTACCACCCTCAAGCTCTCCTGGTTCGTATAAGTACCTTACAGTGACATTACTACCAAGAATTGGTTCTTTTGAAAAATCTTTTTGTGAAATTCGAAGAATTTCCGTTTTAGGTATATACTTCTTTTTAATAGTGTTGTTAGGTTTCATGTTGATTGTTCTAGTAATCTCATTATTGATTGCGGTAACTACACCTGGTAATCTCTTGACCCATTCACGGGATTGTTTATCCTGGATGAATTCTTTCGCGTATTGATATCCAAATAACCACTCAGCAAGAGTCCGATTAAATTTTTCAACAATTGCCTGATCGCGATGTAACGCAGTGTGTCCTCGTCATATTGTGACATTGTGATGTTTCATCGTTGTTAAAACAGCGCCTTGAAACTCCTTGCCAGGATCAACTTGTAATAGATTTGGCCAGTGCAGAGGACCCCTTCGATAAATCCTTTCAAATGCAGAAGCAACTTCAGTGGCCGATTTTGTCCTTAGCGGTTCTGCTTGTTTGTATCGACTTGCAACATCAACTACAGTTAACGCGTATTTGTAACCGTGATCATGCGGCAGAAATAGTATATCAGCCTGATGAACTTCATTAGGGACAGTCACATCAAAATGTGAGTAATTAATTTGTTTAGGCGGTGGTAGATAAATTTGCCATATCGCCTGTTTGGATAACCAATTAGCCGCAGTGGTTTTTTTCACTTTTGCAGCGCTAGCGAGTTTATTGATTGCAGCGCTACCCCTCCAGTATCCCCTTGGAGAATAGTAAATAGATTCCATGTTGTTATTAATTACCAGCACCTAACATCAGTTTGCTTTTCATTGCCGATTTTATCAAAAATGAAGCTAATTTTTCTTTGAAGGATTTATCAGGAATAGCATTTAATGCATGAATTAATTTCACATCTGCTAGATGCCTGTGTTGCAAATTGCTGCTTTTATAAGCAACATCATGAAGGTGACAGGCCTTATCAATAGCGTTTATTGGTTCTTCACCACGTCGAGGTTGGTTTTGATCATCAAGTCTGATATTAAGTCTTGTTCCCGGTCCACAATAACTATACCCTGGAAGGTGTTTTTCTCCTGAATACTTTGCCCATGGCGTTCCAGGGAGTTTAGTTAGCTTGGCTGCGATATCACCTCCTCGTTTTTTTTTAAATCATCATTTCCTGCAGATCTCATAGACACAAATCTAAATTTCTTTGTACCACATTGCACGCATTTACCAGAAAGCGCTGATCGGTTATTTTTAGTTGTAATCGTCGTCAAGTCATCTGTGCCAGTACGCGTTTTACACTTCACACAATATAGATCCATAATTTATGTATAAGGATATGGATATAATTGATTTTTCAGCGACTAAAGCAAGAGAACCGGTTAAGCATCATGCAGCGCTACCAAACTCTATCCGGATGATTATAATCGGGCCATCTGGATCCGGCAAGACTCAATTGTTGCTCAATTTAATAATGAGATGGATGAAGTGGGGTAGGTTGTATTTAATTGCCCCTAGCGTAGATGATCAACGATGTTATGAAGTGTTAAAGGATTTTAATGAAAACGCTTCAGAGATTGCCGGTGAGGGTATTATTGAAATTATAACCGATATTGACGAGGCACCATCAGTAGAAGATCTTGATGAAAGTATTAACAATTTAGTCGTATACGATGATGTAATGTTGAATAAACAAACAAACCCAGCTAGAATATTTTCCCGAGGCAGGCATAAAAACACCGATGTGATATGTCACTCAACGCTACACTCAGATTCCAAAAGTGATCAGAGATAACTGTAATATTCTTGCTGTATTCAACGGAGTTGATACTCATACTCTTAGAAATATTTGGCAGACATGGTGTTCCGATATGGACTTCAATCAATTTAGAAATTTCTTTAGTAACGCTCAGTCAACCCCGTACGGATTTGTAACAATAAATTTACATGATCCTCGGACACGATATCGTATCGGACTGGATCAAATATTCGGTTGAACTCGTAAATGATTTTGTTAACCCATAGCAGCAGAGAGGGTGAGTGACAACGACAATGGCGTATATAAGGAAATCTTATTTTATCGAATAGACGCCATTTTTTTACTATTTGGTAGAAGCCTCAGATTTCCGAATCGACGCTCGGAAAGTTGTAGGGTTCACCCTCTCTGCTGCTTCTCTCAAGACAGGTAGTCTGTCATTGGAGGTTTGTACAAAACAACCTGTTCCAAAGTCCAGTTTCAGAACAATTTCAAGAAAAATAACAACAATCTCTGTACATTATTATATTCTTTGTTAATAGTTCTTGCTAAAATATTCATCTCAAACAAAATTATATAGCAATAAATATCTGCTTTTATCATTAAATATGAAATCACATTTACATTTTAAGATCACATATTTTTGCAAGTTAGCATATGAAATTGTTTCTGCATTACTTGTTTTCCGATATAACCAACCTAAATTTATTTTACCAATGTTTAAATTGCTTTAATGCGTGTGGTCTGCACTTTTTCACGTCAGTTACAATAATTATTTTCTCCAACCTAAAAATTCTTTTTTTAGTTGGGGGTTCAGCCTTTGTTATTATGGTTTTATGTGTTAAAATTATTAGTGCTCAGTTGTAATAATAATCAAACATAAAGAATGTTTTGACTGGGCTATGGGAAAATATGAAAAATCTAACATATAATTAATTAAAATGAAACAATTATCTCATCCAGAAACAGAATCATTTACTCAGAGACCATGACTTCATTTAAAAATGACATCCAGTGATTAACTCGTTAAGCAAAGTGTGTAACCTTGTCACACCAATTTTAATAGACAACAGCTTTGTGATTGGGATGTAATCACCTAACATCGGGGTAGGGGGGATATACAACAAACATCACAAGTCTTGAACATGATTAATTGAATCCCACAAACAATTCTCTCTTGTTGGTTTAATAAACAATGACCTTTTTGTCTCTGGCAATACAGATTAACTGTTCAAGACATAAATAATATGCAACCACTATGTCAACTTTGGCACTACAATGGCAATTTGTGACATGTACATTAGCCTGGTTTACAGAGTGGAGTATCTATCACCGCTAGGGAAAAAAATTTTTTTCTTCAATATTCCTTTTATGTTTTTTTTAAATATCAAAACAATTATTACTAATCAAGGGGTCATTGTAAGAATTGACTACATATAGGTCACTGATGTCTGTTCTTGAGACACAGTTGTTGATTGTAATGCCACATCCTTTGATAAGGTCAGGAAGCTGGCTAAGTGCGGGAATATACTTATTCTGGTTCTCTGCTTTTCATGCTCCCTGCATTGCTCAACCCATATTAGAATAGTAGAGAACAATGCAGGGTGCATATGAAGCAAGGAACCAGACTAGGAAATAATCTGCATATACTTCAGTCTGGTTTATGACATAAACTATAAAACACTATAGGCATAATGTAAAAAAAAGTCAGACATTGGTAGCTAGGATATTTGTTTAATTTTTAAAAATTTAGAATGGTATGAGCAGTTGTTAAAGGATGGTGGAGTTGATTCTCGTTTTTGTGATGAAGTTGTTCATAGCAGTGTCAAACTGCATTATTTGCCAAGATATTGCGGTTACTGGTGGTGTTCAGCAGGTGGTTGCTTTTAACAGTGTTTATATAAAATAAATCGATCGGTGCATTACTGTTGTGGTTAGAAATGACAGGTGGTTACTCATAGTGCTCATAGCAGTTTTTACTGTAATTCAAATCTTGTATTTATACTTAACATTATCTAAGCTGCATTTCTACAGTCTATGGACACTTCTCATTTGATACACTTTAATTGTATTGTAAATTGTGACATTTTATACATGTTATACATGTCTATGATAAAACTCTGATTATTTTATTTTTAATTTGGATAGCCATCATTAATTTTTGGTCTTTATGTAAGCAGTTGTAAACTGTTGGTATTTTGCTAATTCCTTCATAGTCCTTTGTTGTTTTTTTTTTGTTTTGTTTTTAAAGTCTTGTTGACCTAATTAATTGCTTTTATGTCCTGAAAACAGTGTTGTTTCCTTTCATGATTTTTTTTTAGTGAACACTTGTGTAAGGTGTCTTTTCACTGAATAAATTGCATTACCAGAGACTTAGTCGATGCATTACCCAGTACATTCAAAATTTTTGATATATATCATTCTTTGTTAAGCATCTTTATTTTAGGAGCAAGGTTTAGGTGAGATATTTCTAAGTTTGGCCACATGAAATTTCCTTGGGACACACTCCCCCCATTTTTTTTTATCCTGTACATGTTGTAAGGTGTTAGCTGTCCATTTTGTAGCCTTGGTCTGATGAGTTATATGATCTTATGGAGAGTCCAAAAACCACCCAAGACAGGAAGAAGACATCATCATCTTCAGGTTTGTTCAGGTTCTACAAATCCTAAGAGTCTCCGATGAGTCCTGGGTAATTTTTCTCTGAGGCTTGAGGGACTATCAAAAAGATCACCCAGGTCTCTTTGGAGACTTGTAGGATTAGTGGACCCATGCCCAAGGGAATGTATAAATGGGTAGTGAGTCACACCCTCTGAAGTCGGTGGAGCAGTATAATTTCCCATTTTATACGGGCAGGGAATGAGTTGCACCCTTCAAAGATATTAGCAACACCTTCTATTTACCACTAGGATAGAGATCAAATTATGCCCTCTCTTTGGAAAATAGTGGCATTTTCTTGTGTACAGATGAAAAGAAAGTGAGTTGTGACACTCAACTGCGGGTAAGCAGCACCCTGTAATGACCCACAATATGGTAAAGAATGATTATGAATCAAGCCACCCTATCGTTGGGGATTAGCACTCTTTCAGTCGCTAATGACCCAATGCTGCCAATGTGATTTAACCCCCTGAGGAAGCAAGTGTTCAGATCCAAGTCTATCAGATCTGAGGATGGCTCTTACTACAGATTTAATTCCCTGCTTAGTCACTAGTCTATATAACCCATAAAGTATCATGCTGAGGAGGAATCCTGGTTGTTTGATAAAGCAATAAATGAGGTTTACTGCCACTTACTCAAAAATCTCTGTTCCTGACCTTCAGGTTCTGGTGACTCCAAAATAATTTCTGGTTTAGAGAAACTTTCTGAGTCCAACTCTTGATCTCTTACTCCTTCCTCACTTGATTACAATCAAAGGTTTAGCAAGAGCCATGCCTCAGAGATCATGGGTGGGGGTATTTCTATCCATGTTACAACATTTCATTGCTGCGTCTAGTTACAAGGTTCATGTGAAATCAGAGTCATATGGACAACATTCTTTTGCATACCAGGGCCTGGCGATGTGGAACGAATTGCCCATTGAAATTAGACACAAAAACACAGTGGTCCCTTTTAAGAGTGCTCTTAAAACTCACCTTTTTCAACTGCAGGGACAAACTTAGAGACCTAATAATGTTTTGTATCTTACATATATGTTTTTATGTTTTCCAATTTCATTGTTTTTGTCATTTGTTTTTCAGTAGTGTAGTTATATAATTATAGATGGTGTAAAGCGCTTAGAGCTTCTAAAGATTAGGCACTATACAAAGTCCTCATTATTATTATTATATTCCTTCCTGGCCCACTGTAAATTCCATTTTGGATGATAAAAACGCTCAAACAGGTATTTCTACAGTAACATTGGAGGTGTCTTCCTGTGAAAGCAATATAATCATTAGAACAAACAGCTAGATCATTAGTGGCCATAGTCTTACATGCTGACTCCTTTTTAGAGGCCACATTCAGCCTTTGAAGGAGGAATCTCTGTCACCAAGGCTTTCCTTTCTCTGTTGAAAACAGCAGCAAAATCTTCTAGGCATGCAATGCCCGTGTCCATGGCCTTGTCAGTAGAGCTTCTAAACCTCCACAGGGATGTGCCACTGGACACTTCCAATGTATTACCAGAGCATATTAAGAACCTTCTGAGGGCTGACTCTCCAGGAAGTTGGGACTCTCTTTGGAGGGCTCATATTCATCCCCTCTGTGGCTACTCAGCATTTGAGAGACCATCACCACTCATCCCTTGCATCCATTGAAACCAGCCAAGAAGTGGAATCATCATGAATGATCTCAGGGCTCACTGCCTAAATCCTTAAAAGTAATGCTTCCTTAGTTGAAGTAACAGCGCTATTTCAGAGCTCCTCCTCACCAGACAGGTTCAAGAATAGTATGCTGCAGAGACCAAGGGAAGAAGTTTACATAGCTTTCACTGATTCCTAAGGGCAAGGGTGGATAGCCCATGTGGATCTGTCTCTCTCTCTCTGTCTCTGTCTCTGTCTCTCTCTGGGAGACCATACCTCTTCCTTTGGTTCCCATTAGCTCCAGACTAAATGTCGTTTTGCAGACTTGGTTAGACATAATGGTCAATGTTTGGGTTCTTTCTATCATAAGGAAGTGTTACTAGTTTTCGTTTCAGGATCCCCTGCCTTAAGTAAGGTCCTTCATTTGGTTCTGCAAGTTAAATTTGACCCTATTAATGGAAGAGATCCATTCTCTTATTTGGAAGGATGCAGTTTGAAGACGAATCTCTGGCCCATGATTTCAGATTTTCCTGGTTCCCAAGAAAGGGGGAAAGTCTTAAGTAATTATTGATCTTTCCTCCCTAAAAGAATATGGTAGAGGACTAGTAAAGATGGAAACTATACAGCCTCAGTCAGGCATGACATAAGACTTGACAATTTTGCATTCTCCACCAATCTTCAGAATGCAGTTCTTCACATCCCATCTTTCCTTCAAACAGGAAGTATCTCTTATATGGTTTGGATGTGGAGGTCTTCCAGTCCTTTTCTCTGCCATTCCAGGTCTCCGTACCTGGAGCTTTTACCATGGTCATGGGAGTATTGGCAGCCTATTTTCATCCAAAATTTTGTTGATGAACCAGATCAGCAATAAGATAAAGTTGCAGTGGTGTTTTACAAGAACAAAACCCTTTGTTCTTTTGCAACAGTGCATTGTTGGTAGTGATGGGAATTGGTCAGAAATTCATAATTGATAATCGGTTCCCCTTAACCAACTGATCATCGATTATAATCGGTTACTAATAGCAAATTTTAATTTTTGCTAAACAGTTATATCTTTGATCAAGAGTTCAATATGTTTATAAATGTACAGGATTAATCTCTTTTAAATTAATGACATGTATACTTTTAACCTGACAATAATATTACATTGTGTTATATTTTTTCTACAACTTTGTTAAATGAATGCAACTTTTTATGGCTGATCACTAACTGAAATACTGCTACAATCACCCAATTTTTTTTCATTCATATGTGATGTGTCTATAATATAAAGTATAGAAGGACATATTTTTCTTGTTTGTCATTGTTTATAAATACTACAAAAGATGTTGCAATTTAACTGAAACAAACCAACAAATGTGTTTAAATTTATTAACTCAACAATTTAACAACTTGACCATGTATTAATGACTATATGTTCCTAATTATGACTCATAAGGTTTCATATTTGTATTTGTGAAGGGAATTAATAAATTTCAGGTAAACTTTAGTGGCTGGGAATTTTACTAACCTTTGTGCTTTGCATACACCTAAAAAGTAGTTTCCCTTTCCACAGTGATTAATCTACAATTTCATCCCAATGAGTCAAAGGACTCGCATATATTCAAATAATGAGTCCCGCTCAAATGTAATGAGTACAATGATTCTGCAAACACATTTAGATACATTAATATAAATATCAAAAGGGAAAACTGAGTGAAAACGATTACATATTTAATGAACAGTCTCTTGTCGTATGTCTCTGATACATACGTTATATGTTTGGATTGACTAAAAAGGCATACACTTTCGCGCTAATATTTTGAATCGGAAACTGTTATGATTAGAATGGTATTAATTTGACAACTTAAAATGTTTGTGGTGTTTTGAATATTCATTATCAAATTAAATGAAATTTAAAATACAAGAAATTTTGGTAAAGATGCATCTTTCATTGTGCACATTTTTCTATCTTTTTCGTAACATAACAGCAGAACAAAATCATGTTCTGAATTAAATTTAAGTCAAATTATTGCAAAATAACTAATTATGCAATTTTCTACCATTTTATCTGTATAAATTTATTTGTAACAAATACATTCAATACGAGAATATCTCTTGTTTTGCTTGAGAATTAAGGTTTTGAGACCAAGTGTACAGCTCTACTATACTAATTTCATTCTCCGGTTTTTCCTAACCATTATAACTTCGGAAAACATTTATCTTGTTCACAAATGTTCCAAATTTTATTATAAAACATATTATATAAGAATTGTCAAAATATATGTTACAAATAAATACTTGTCAGCTGTAATTTAAAATTGGGCAGAATTGTCTTTGGTTGGGCCGAATTGTCTTATTTTCGGTCCAAGTTGGGCCAAATTGTCTATAAGCCGTTTTTAACCACTTCATCTGAAATTGTTGAATTTTTGGTAATTTATGTATTACGCTGGAGGCTGAGCACATGTTTGCATCCTGAACATCAAATGATGAAACCAAATGCTGCTGATCAGTGGAATTTGAATCATTAAACAAAATATCCAATGTCCTTTGCTTAAGGTCAATTTTCATGATCTTTTTTGACGACATTTTAACAGGAAACATGAGGAGAACTGATGACATCCCATAATAGTATACTGTTAAGGAGTGAGTACCACATGACCGGTGCAGAGATAATATTTGCCTTGTGAAAAGAAAGGCCTGTTAAACAAAATTCACAGTAAGCACGATGTTGGTCCTTTAAAATTTCTTGCGTCCAAAGGAATGCACATATGAACAACTAATGAGTCCCAGTCATTTTTTGTGCATGCTGGACGCGGGACACAGGAGTAGATTAATCACTGTTTACACACAATCGATTATTGAGTTCACAATCGATTATCTGCTCAACCAACTGATGATCGATTATAATCAATAATCGGAACAACACTAATCGTTGGCCATAGTTTCTTGCAAAATTCCTGTGTAATGAAATGCTGGTTTGGGGTTTACATGCATTGCATATCCACTGTTAACGTAGTGCTGACAAGTGTACCTAAAAATTACTATAGAATGGAATATTGTAAACTGTTGCAGTATTGTACCAGAGTCTGATTATCTTTAACAGGAGTGTAAAAGTGTGAGCAAATATCAAAGATAAGTAAAAACAGTAAAACAAATTTATATAAAGTTTAAAACATAAAACTGAACATCATTTTGGACGAGCTTACTGACCAGTTATTTGACTTATGCCTCATATCATGGGGTCCCTTAGGATACATAGATCCATTGACATATGAAATTTCATTGTAATATGGCCTTAAATTAGGCCAACACAATGATAGCTTGCAGGTAAACCTGTTTGAAATATAGCATAAAGAGTGTATCATTGATACATTATTGTGTATTGAAAGTTGCATATTATGAGAGGTATTGCATTGGAAGTGAGATGCTGATATCCAGCCCAAGTGACAACTTGGAAAATGATAGCACAAAGCTTGAAGCTAGGACCACTCAGTTTTCATTGGTAAAAATTATTCTGTTTTTTTGTGTCTTCATAAATAATAAGCAAATAATAAAGATCAGATATTGTGAGTTTGAACTGCAATTTTATTGCCATTTTTATGATGTTTAAAGTTCACACCTTGTGTGATCAATTTAACATGAAAATTCATTCTTTATTTTTATTTTTTTCTTATCAGGACATTGGTGCTTTGACTTGGGAACTAGATTAAATTTGAAAAAAGAAAGACTGGGTCTCAGAGTCACAAAACTGTTGGAGCACAGAAATTGAACCCACACTCAAACTCCAAACATTTATAATTATATTTAGTGTCACTCATTTTCATTTAGAGAAGCAAACAGATGATCACACAATCATCTTGGAAGAAAGTTAAAGAGGTTCAAATTCTGAGCTCAGTTTTATTAAAATGATGCCTGAACTCTGAGATTTAATCAATAATTCTTAACACTTGCTATTAAATATAGGTTGATTAAATTGTATATATTTTAACTGGTACAGTTGTTATAAGTTGATCTAATAATAAAATTACTTAAATTGAATCAACATGTGTGACAACTCTACATTAAAATAATAGATTTTCTTAATAACTCAGTGGAATGCAGAGTTCATTATTGACAAAAAAATTCAGTTGCTTTGATAGTACAGCTGTTTGTAAAATTACCTGTACCACTCTGTAGGTGAAATGTTTTTTGTATGCCAGGAATACTACATGGACAGTTTAGCAGATTTGGGGAAGTACAACTGTGGTCAGTCCATTCCAGCTAATGGTAGGTTGTTTGTTAAGCTATTAACAGAATAATTGCTTTGTGAAAAATTATTGCTTTTTTCCCCCGTGTAACTTTTGGAGAAAAATGTTTGAAACCGTCTCTGACCATAATTTTGAAAGCTATTCTTATAACATCTTGCAGTAATTTTACCTATGCAAGTGAATAGAACTTGACAATGTGAAGATCATGAAACTAACATTTGTCAACAGTTTTTCTTGATTTTAGATCCTTGTGAACTTCATTTTCTTGTTGGTGGCTTTTTGTAGTTTTATTAACAGAGTACTTAAATTTTTGAGGAAAAAGAAAAATGTTAATGAATTAATTATGGTTGGTATTAAATAATAATCTACACATATCAAGGAAAACAAGTAGAAGAAATTTAAATTTAATATCCCTAATATGTATGTAACTTGTTGCTATTGTAATGCTAACCGTTATGAGACAGAAGTTACCCTCAGCCATATATGACAAGAATTAATCATCATAGAGGTTGACTTTCTGGAAGATTCCAGAAACCAACCATATGACCTTACACATGGCCAGTTATCATCTTTTTTTCCAGGGTGATGCCATCTTAATGTTGAAAAATGTAATTTGTGAAAAATTGCTTTTTCATCATTTCTATTAGCATGATTTGGACATTTGTTTTATTATGTGTATCATAATTATTGAATGTATTAACCCTCAGTCCAAGCATTTATATTGTTGAAAGTAAGCTCTCTTGAAAGTTAATGAAATTTTCAGATACTTCGCTCTATTGATCGTTGACCAAAAAATTATGGGATAGTCTATTGTCTATCTGCCATTTGTCATTCCTCCTCAACTGCTTTGAGGATTGCCATGAAACCTCCCTTATAAAAATGCAATCCTAAATCAAACTTGTGCGAGCTTGTGATAGTTCATAGCACACTTCTTACGATCTTAACTGTAGCTCGCAGACTACATTGGAGCTTGCACTGAGCTCGTAGGAGCTCGTAGAAGTAATTTGGCTACATTCAAGTAATGTTATTCGTACGATCTTGCTAGCAAACCCTGCAGATAAATTAATTATCTATAAAATGCTATATGCATGCTTTGAGCGCGTTTAATGCTTGTATGAGCCTGCCACGACTTCATAATTGTTTCAAATCCAAACTCTATGTGCGTAACCGCAAAGTCGTGGGCTCGCACATGCGAAATTGCAGCAAGCCCGTATACTGTCTTGAAATAAGCTCGCGATTTTTATAAGGGCTTACACACTCATTTATCCCATACTCTAGTTGGTCCAATATGAAAATATTCTTATCATAATTACTTCTGAATGGACTGTCATATCAGCATGGCATTTTCATTAAATGATTACTTAGGATCTCTAGTTGGGCCTAATATAAATGATACCAATCTCATACATACATACATACATACATACATACATACATACATACATACATACATACATACATACATACATACATACATACATACATACATACATACATACATACATACATAAATACATACATACATACCATGCATGCATGCATGCATGCATGCATGCATGCATGCATGCCTGCCTGCCTGCCTGCCTGCCTGCCTGCCTACCTACCTACCTACCTCCATCCATCCATCCATCCATCCATCCATCCCCACCCACACATACATACATAAATATCCCCTCCCCAAGGACAGGACTACATATTAGGATTTATTTTGAAGGGATTCTCATCCTTAGGCTTTCATCCTTATATTTCTAATCACATTTTTCTATATATAAATATTTTCAAAAGCTCTACTTGTCTTGAATATCTTTCATAACATCCCATTTGGCAACCATGTTGCCATACATGACACATATCAAATAATGATCATAAATATAATTATATTCATAATATTTATATCAATTTCTGACCACAAAAAAAACCTTTTTTAATAAAAATTCTACTGTAAACAAGTTTTTGAATTTTTTTGTCATGAAAAATGAAAACATGCTGTTGTTTTCATTAAATTCATAAGTTGGGAATTTATGTACATTCCTAACTGATGGAAACTATTGATGTACTGGAACAGTGTAAATTTAATGAGGTACATTCCACTGGAAATAAATTATAACAGTGGACCAGTATATATCAAATGTCCGCAAAATTGGCCAGTATTTGTTGAACATGAAGAAAATCACAATTTAAATTGTTAAATGAAACCTTGATATATATATATATATATATATATATATATATATATATAAAAAACAGCTATTAGAAGTTGAACTTTTCAACGTGCGAGTTAAAACTTCTGGGTAATAACCACCATTTGTTTGACAATAAAATGAGGAATATTTAGACAAAACTGCATACAATCGACTCAGGTTAACTGCACAACCTCGGGCCCGTCACAAGACTGTGCAGTTAACCGGAGTGTGCAGTTATCCAAAGTACAGTACAGTACAGCTTTAAATCAGCACGGGAAAAATATATGTGAAGAATAAATTTAAACAATGATTAGAATCTACTCTTTCAACTTTTACTTAAATGTTATGCTTGTTTTCCTTCCTCCAAACACAATTTCACTGATTCAACCAATGGATCAAGGAATTATAGCGAATTTAAAGAAATTCTATTGATCACTTGTTATTCAAAAACTGCTGTCAGACATTGATGGGTCATCTCCTGAAGAAAAAGGGTTCGGCTCCAAAGTCATCTTAATCCTGTTTTTCACCGTGTTGTCGTTTAAATTGAATTCCGTTGCGCATTTACCATCTTTCTATCATTCAAACCCGAATGGTTTAGAGCAATGTTTCCCATGCTGTACTATGATTTTTCCCACGCTATTGCTCCCTAGTGGGTGTGGATATATATGTATATACCACCTAGGGCATCCTTTACATGTCAATCATTTACAAAGTTGCATTTACCAGCTTAATTGTTGGCTTATTTGAAGCGCAGCAACAGTGGACTGGCAATAATTGACCATGACAATACATTATGCAGTTAACCGGAGTAAAATTATATTCAATAATGTGCCACGGGCAGAAATTTATCGTGCTATTATCCGGAGTGTGCATTTAAGCGAAGTGCAGTTATTCGAAGTTTGTTCCCATTGAAAAGCATTGGGGAAAAATGGGACTGGTGTGACTACATGCAGTTATCCGGCGTGTACAGTTAAGTGGAGTCGACTGTATATGTTTTGTTCCAAGTAGGCAGAAAGAGCAATTGATATTTTGTTAGGCCAAGATGCATGTTTCTGTGCTATATCAGTGAATTTATTATCCAAACTCAGAACAAAGCACTTTAGTTTTGTATTTATTACACATCCCCATTTTATTCTCATTCTTTTAAATTTGTTTTCTTTTAAAAAATGAATTCGGCAAATATGGCATTCTTATGAATGAAACTGTACTACCCTCATGTACAAAAGCTAGGCAAGGCATATATATATATATATATATATATATATATATATATATATATATATATATATATATATATATATATATATATATATATATATGTATATATATGTGTATATATATACACAGTGGGACCCCGCTATAACCCGAATTCGGATATAACCCGGTCGTGGCATGGCTCCCGAAATTTCGGGTAATTTATTACAGGTATTTTTCTCAAAGACCATAAAAAAAAAAATTAAAGAAATTTAAGTATGAAAAAAAAATTAAGAGTTTAATTATTATTCTCATATTCGTCTAAACCGTGCGAAAAAGAACGTGTAGAAAATGTATTATCAAATTTCTTCTAGTTTTGTGCCAAAATAAACGTCGGAAATACGAACCAATTGCTGGGCCTACTTAGAACTTTGATCTTTGTTTATTGTTGAAAAATTACAGCTCATAAGTGCCAATATTATAATTACTGATTCCTGAGTAATGTAGCCATCGTGTCTACTTTGTGTTTGTCTTGAATGCATTCTGAATACAATCGTTGCTCAAATAATCTCCGATATATGTTCTCTTAATATCATACACTACTAAGCAATAGCCAATGCGGCGGTTGATAAAAGATTCTCACCAGAATGTATAAATCAATTTAAGTACATTGTTTATCATCAAAGTGAACTGCCGAGCTAAACAGTGACATAATTCAGTGGTTAAAATACAGCCAGTTCTGCCTGCTGTATTAGAGTACATCAAAAGAACATGACGCAATAACTGGGCGGCAAGTTCAAAGGACTTTGACTAGCAGCTTGGGTGGGAAAATGTGCTGAAATTTACAATGACTGAATTCAGAGACAGAAAGATCCTGAGATGTACATGTAGTTATTATAAGAATACACTTTAGCTTCCATTATTTAATCTATGGACCTGTACTATTTCATCATTCATTACGTACACCCGTTACATAATTTTTTTTTTTTTTCTTTTCATTGAATTCAGTCACATAATGATCTGTGACAAAATTATTGAATATTTTACATCCGTGTGTGGATATTTTTGATGGAAATATTTGTATTATGGATTCAATGTATGTTACAAGATTCGATGGTGAGTACACGGTGTTGATACTCTTTTCATGCAATAGATTATACATGTATATGTAAATTAGACACGTGTATGTACCAATGCATGGTTCTCTGAATAAAGTAATATATTATATCTGCAATTTTTGTTACCACAGCAAATGTTTTTCTCATTTAATATATATTGATCAAAAATGGTAATTGTGCCATGCATTTTCGCACCCGTCTTTATGTAAACCCCCCCCCCAATTAAATCCAAAAATGTGTTGGTATTGTACATGGTTGCTTATAACACGGTTCGGTTCATAGCCCGGTCGGAATCTATGGCTCCCAACTACCGTGTTATAGCGGGGTCCCACTGTACATACATACATACATACATACATACATACATACATACATACATACATACATACATACATACATACATACATACATACATACATACATACATACATACATACATACATACATACATGCACAGACTCAAATAACACTAGCTGATATAGTGCGTATGGTCAAACCTTCAAATGAAACACAAACAGCAAATATGATGAATGTGAGAACTGCTCTAAATCTTGATCGTACAAAACGACGGAAGTATTTATCGGACCAAACGGAATATACGGAGAAGAACAAAGGCGGTTGCTTGAAATATACTGATTCAAGGGAAAGAGTGGTTCTGACTCCGTCCACAATACCCAGTACCTCAACTGAAGAATTGACAGTAATTGAAGATAATGGATAACGTGGTTATCACCATGATCAGAAATACTCAGCACGGGAAAATGCAAGAAACATCGACAGGGAAAGAAGATCATCATTCAAAAAAAATTCAGCCACCTCATCAAAAGACTTGGATAAAGGAAGCAAAACAATTGATGTCATCACAACTAACAGAAACTGCAGACCTCAAAAAAGAGTGAGGAACTCTTATGAACGTCGAGTTCTAATGTCCAGGATACCAGTTGACAGAACGAGAGAGGAGATGAGAACTTGTATAAAAAAGCACGCCAGAAACAAAGGAATAGAAATAATTGACTCTCAGATCTTAAAGCACTGGCGTGTAAGAGGAGGAAAGGACACTTTTACTGCTTTAGTCACGGTAGATGACTTAGACTTTGAGAAGGTTTTAGAGAAAGGTTTTTGGCCAGATTTTGTATGGGCAAGAGAATGGTATGAGGATTACGGTGATAAGGACGACAAGAGGTTCAGGTGGAACTATATAAAGGGGCAGTAAGTCGCATATATATGCATAAATTATGGTCAACTACTTTATAGTCATTGTACTACTTGTGTTGAAAATCTATTTTTAAGTCAACAAATGTCTAGTCATACATTTCGTCTGATGACATGGAACGTAAAAGGAGCCATGTATGGTGCACCATACTTGTACTCTTTGCTAAATGAGGTAGATATTGCAGTGCTTAATGAGCACTGGCTTCTTCCGGAGCAACTCAACTTCCTAGACAATTTACATCCACAGTTTAAATCATTCTCATGCTCTGACAATAGGCTAAAAGTGAATTTCGAAGAAAGAATAAGACATACAGGGTTTGGGGGAATAGCAATCCTATATTGGAAGTCACTCTGTGTTAATCCTTTGTTGAGCGTCGGCAGTGATAGAGTCTTAGGAATAGAAGTGATATGTAATGATAAATTGAAATATTTTGTATTTGGGGCACTTTTGCCATCAACTAATTTTCCTATTGCAAGTTACTATGAAACAATGGAAGAATTAAAGGACCAGTTTGATATGTTCTGTAAAGAAGGCATTCCCATACTCGCGGGTGACTTCAATGGCTAGTTAAGTTCACTGCTTAGCTTCAGAACGAACTGTCTAACAACAAACGCTAGAGGCGCTATTCTAGAAAAGTTTCTGACTGATAGGCACTTACCGGTAATATCCGTTAATAGTCAATCTATTTGTGAAGGACCTGACTTTACATTTTACTCAATCGATGGTAAATCCAAATCGTTGATAGACCATATACTATTGCAAAAACCAAATTCGATTTAGTGGTTAAGGCCGAAATAATTGATGACCATCCTTTGAACATTTCAGATCATCATCCTGTAAAAATAGAGTTGGTCTTTCCTCTTGCATATAATATAATCATGGCTGACAAGCATATAATTCCATCCATAAATTGGAAGAAAGCATCAACAGAACAAATAAGTAGGTATAAGGAAGCAACACGAAATGAATTTTTAGCGCAACTTCATAAGGCAGAACTAGTGACAAATGTCGATATTGAAATTATTATTCAAGACACGGTAAAGATTTTACATGACGCAGCTTCTAGGTTTCTGCCCATAAAAAGGTTTTGCCCATACGCTAACCCCTATTGGAAACTACTAAACGTAAAAAAGTTTCATACAGAAATGAGGCTAAAACGTAGGGTATGGATCGCTGATGGTAGGCCAAGAGGATGGGAATTTCAGTCATACGCGAACTATAAGAAAGCGAAGAAATGTTTTAGAAAAGAGTTACTGAGAGCAAAAGAAATGTATGACAGAGAACAGTTCAGTGAACTTGAAAAGGCTGCAGAGCTCGATATTTCTACTTTCTATAAGTTTATACGGAATAAAAGACATAAATGTGATTACATATATGAAATTGAATCTAACGGAAAAATTGTACGTGACCACGACTCTATAAGAGACTTATGGGCAAATCATTTTTCCAATTTGTCACTACCTGACAATACCTATCTGTACGATAAGAATCATTACCAGATGGTCTTAGCAGAGGTTAAAAAACAGAGTATAGAAACCCATTCCCACTTTGATGAAGTTCTTGACAAAATTCCCACTAGAGAAGAAATCAGTAGTGCAATTAGTTCTCTCAGTAAAAATAAGGCATGTGGTCACGATGGTATTGTTGCCGAGCATTTACTGTTTGCGGACACTCAAAGCAGTGTACAGTTACTTGAAACTGTCTTCAAAAAAGTGTACGAGGCCGAGGAGTACCCATGCCATTTTAAACAAGGTTTAGTAATACCAATATTTAAAGGAGGGGGAAAAAGCAAATTAGATATGAATAACTACCGTGATATAACTATAGTTCCAGTGCTTCAGAAAATCCTAGAGCAAATTATATATAATAGACTACTTATATTTTCTAAGCACATTAATTTTCCAAATCCAATGCAACAAGGTTTTCGGAATAATTGTGGCAGTATCACTGCAGCATTTTGTATCAAAGAATCTATATGCTACTTTATGGATAAAGATACTCCTGTCTATGCAACATTTCTTGATAATGCTAAGGCATTCAATACAGTCTGGCACAAAGGGTTATTTTACAAGCTGTACAAACTTGGCATTAAAGGGAAGACATGGCGCATCATGAAAGAATCATTTAAGGGAGTGACTAGTTCTGTTTTATTTGCGGGCAAATTGTCCAAATATTTCAATATTAAGCAGGGTGTAGTGCAGGGTCGTATCTTGTCCGCTTGGTTCTTTCTCGTTATTATAGACGATTTGATCACTGATTTAGATCACACTTTGCGAGGCCTAAATCTTGTAGATCTCCACCTGCCGTGTGTCTTATTAGCGGATGACACAACTGTAATGGCTAATTCGCATCATTCGATGCAGCATCTGCTCGATACAATCTCTAATTATGCGAAAAGGTGGAGATTAAAATATAACGCAGACAAAAGTTGCAGCATCCTCTTTACAAACAAAAGAAGAAATGATATCCCTTCTTTTCTATTCGACAAATTGCCAATTCCAATAGTCAAAAGTAAGAAATATGCCGGCATACCTCTAACGTACAACTTTAAACCTAATGATGCGATAAAAGAAGCATGCGATAAAGGTAAACACTTATTAAACTCTTTTTATTTTATTGGCATCAGAGACGGAGGAATGAACCCTCTAACAAGTATGAAAATCTGGAAAAGAATCATTCTACCTTCAGTCCTATATGGATGTGAATTATGGTCGAATATGACAAACACCAATATAGAAGAACTTGAGCTATGTCAGAGATATGCAGCGCGACGTATGCAAGCTTTCGATAAGTATTCGCCCATAGAGGCAACGCATAGTACCTTAGGACTCTGGTCAATGGAAGCATACATAGATAAGATGAAATTGTGCTTTTTCAACCGGCTGTGTAGGGGCGATTGGACTCTTATCTGGAAAAAGATTTTCATTTTGCGTTTATGTCAGTACTTAACCAACCCAATTAGACAGACGGGGTTTATAGCAGACATTGACAAAATATTCAAGAAATATGGTATGGGAAGTGTTCTCTTAGACTATGCAGTAAGAGTACAAACCAAAGGTAAACTTGTTTGGAATCGGACTATTATTGATAATATTCAAAACATCAAAGAATCTACCTGGAATACAGATATTGAACTAAGGAGCGATTTAATTCACTTCAGAAACATTCATTTGGACTTAAAACCAAGCAGTATATGGTTTCTTGGACGTAAATTTCCATCTATGTTATGGCCTCTCTCTGAAATAGTGAAACTATATATCATGCCTGTTATGATATGTAAACTCTGTGGAAAAGAGACTGACGACAGAGCGAAACATCTTATCTTAGGTTGTGAAAAGCTCCTTGAAGAACGAAACGTCTTCTTTGAGAGGGTGATTGACAATTTAGAGGTGAGAGACGGGGTTAATTTATTTAATCAAGAAGACGATATAATATTGGAGACACTTCTTGGAAGCAGAGTAGATTGCTTGTCGTCTATCGACGATGATGTATGGGATAAACTCATGTTGGTAACGGCAAAAAGCATAACCTTATTTTACAATAAAATGCATGCCCTACTCTCAACCATCATGTCATAACATAACAGCAATAATAAGTAGTTAATCTAGATAAATAAATAAATTAATTTTAAAAAAAAAACAAACAGAAACAAATATTCTGCTGTTGTCAAATTCCGCAATTTTGATGTATGATATGATGATATATGTATATGTATATGTATGATATCACGGAGATATAATGCTCTCTGGCTCCTATAATATACGAGTGTCACCTTTTGCTATCTTTATTCCTTTGAGAAGGATTTCATGCTGTTCCTCATATATATGTATAAATGTGTGTATATGTGTGTATATATGTATGTGTAAATATGTGTTTGGGTGTGTAAATATATATGTATGTGTGTACATTTATATGTGTGTGTGTGTGTGTGTGTGTATGCATAAACATATATGTCATGTAGAAAGAACTGCATTGATAATCACACTGGTATACATTTCCAATTTGTTTCATTTATATTCTTTTGTGTTGTATTTGATGATTTTGTATTATCCTGAATTTGATTAATCTGATGTAATCTCTATTGAAGAGGAAATAAAGTCAGTCAGTCAGTCAGTCAGTCAGTCAGTCAGACATACATACATACATACATACATACATACATACATACATACATACATACATACATACATACATACATACATACATACATACATACATACATACATACATACATACATACATACATACATACATACATATCGTCGGCATCCATCCATCTTCGAGAGACGATGGTGTAGCTTCCGATTTGGGTGTCCTATCTGCACCTTCGCGATTGGCTGAAGAGTCCGACCCTTGAGTGACAGTCTCTGTTGCACTTGCTGCAGGTGTATGCTGATGCTTGCTGCGGATGTTTTTGGTTCGCCTTCCTCCTGGCACTCTTTGCAGCGAGGTTTGTGTTTCTCATCTCCTCAGCTTTCTGAGTGCCCTGTCTGACAGCAAGACGCCACGCGGAGCGGTCGTCAGCACAGCTCTCCCAATTGTTTATATTGATGTTGGCTGTCTTCATGTCCTTTTTGCAGACATCTTTGTATCGCAGATGTGGCCTTCCAGTCATTCGTGCACCTTCTACTAGCTCGCCGTACTGCAGGTCCTTGGGTATGCGGCCTGGGTCCATTCTCCTAACATGGCCTAGCCAGCGAAGGCGCCTCTCGCTGAGAATGGAGAACATGCTGTTCATGCCGGTGCGTTTCAGAACCTCTGTGTTTTGAACTTTGTCCTGCCACTGGATACGTAGAATGCGCCGCAAGCATCTCGGGTGGAAGCTGTTGAGTTTCCTCGCGTGACTCGCATAGGTGGTCCATGCCTTGGTGCTGTAAAGGAGTGCGCTGAGCACGCATGCCTGGTAGATGCGCAGCTTGGTCTTCTCGGTGAGGTTGTGATTGTCCCAGACCCTCTGGTTCAGTCTCGCCATAACTGGTGATGCCTTGGCAATCCGGCCATTTACATCAGTATCAACAGAGAGCGAGTTGGAGATGGTGGACCCAAGGTATGTGTAGTCCTCAACAACTTCCAGGTTGTACCCATCAATGGCGATGGTGGGAGAGGAGTCTGCGTCCTGCACCATTATATTTGTCTTCTTCAGACTGATGGTCAGTCCAAACTCCTTGCAGACGTGGGAGAGGCGGCATACTAGCTGCTGCAGTCCACCTTCCGTGTGTGATGTCGAGGCTGCATCGTCGGCGAAGAGCAATTCACGGATGAGAACCTTTGTAACTTTAGTCTTTGCATGGAGACGGGCGATGTTAAACAGCTTTCCGTCAGTCCTGGTGTGTATATACACACCCTCGATGCAGTCCTTGAAGGCGTACTGGAGGAGAATGGAAAAGAAGATGGCAAAGAGAGTTGGCGCAAGGACACAGCCTTGCTTCACTCTGCTGCTGACTGGGAAGGCCTCTGATGTTGCGTCGTTGAAGCGCACTGTGCTGTGCATGTTCTCGTGGAACGATGTTATGATAGCGAGCAGTCGTGGGGGGCAGCCTATCTTCTTAAGGATCCTGAAGAGTCCGCTCCGGCTGACCAGGTCACATGCCTTGGTCAGGTCTATGAAGGCAATGTAGAGGGGCATCTGCTGCTCACGACACTTCTCCTGCAGCTGTCGTAGTGAGAAGATCATGTCTACAGTTGACCTGCCTGCTCGGAAGCCACACTGGGACTCGGGGTAGACTCGGGATGCTAGGGCCTGCAAGCGCACCAGGACGACACGGGCGAATGCCTTTCCAACAATACTGAGAAGAGAGATGCCCTGGTAGTTGTTGCAGTCACTGCGGTCTCCTTTGTTCTTGTATAGAGTGACAATGTTTGCATCTCACATGTCCTGGGGGATGTGTCCTTGTCCCCAGCAGAGGCAGAGGAGTTCGTGCAGAGGCTGGATTAGTGCTGGTTTCCCTATCTTTAGGACTTCAGGCGGAATGCCATCACTCCCAGGGGCCTTCCCACAAGCGAGGCAGTCGATGGCTTTGCTAAGCTCTTCCAGGGTGGGTGGTGTGTCTAGTTCCTCCAAGACTGGCAGGTCTGGGATGGCGTCTAGGGCGGTGTCCGTGACGACGTTTTGGGTTGCATACAGCTCAAGATAGTGCTCAACCCAGCGCTGCAGCTGTTTGCCCTGGTCTTTGATGACTTCACCAGTCTTGGACTTGAGTGGGGCAATCTTGGAGGTGGGTGGGCCTGTTGCCTTCTTGATACCCTCGTACATGCCCCTTGCATCCCCGGTTTCGGCAGCTATCTGATTTTATATATATATATATATATATATATATATATATATATAAAGAATAAAAACATATGGCATGTAACAGTCCTGGATCCAGCAAGGGATCACTTGTGTCAGGGATTGATTAAGATAAATGCAAAGAACTGACAAGCAACAGTGCAAAACTAGTATTACTCTAGCCTGAGCGCTTTCGACTCTTAATGAGTCTTTATCAAAGGCAAATACAGAACATAGACAAGACAGACAAGTAAAATACAAAAACCGTGTTTACAAAACTTTACATGCCTTTTTTCTACAGGAATTAAACCTTGAAATTTATTATGTTACAACTAGTTTCTTTCAATTTGTTGCGGATGCTGTAAAATGTCTGTATTGACTTAGAAATCGATGAGCCAAAGCGACACATCTGTTTTTGTATGTAAATTTATGTACGTGCAAATTATATCCCGGATATTTTATATTAGTAGTTAGAGGCTATTAAGCAAATTTAGAGAATTATTTAAAAGAAAATGTGTCAGCTGGAAAAGATAATTACATTTGTGCATGGCTGTCTGGAGTTCCGAAACCAGGAAAGAAAAGGAATCTTAGTGGATACGACCCCTTTGAACATTGAAACTAAGCGGTTTAAACCAAGAAGACTAGACAGCCATGCACAAATGTAATTATCTTTTCCAGCTGACAATGGATTTTTTGACATAAAAAAGAACAAGTTTTGCAATAGCAACAGGTCAGCTAGTGTTTCTATTAAAATATACATTTAATTCAAGAGAGGCATAAAGCGGGGAAAATCATGATTACAAAATGGCATGCCTATGTTGCTCAGTATATGCCAAGTTGCAGGGTATCATTTGCCTTTGATAAAGACTCATTAAGAGTCGAAAGCACTCAGGCTAGAGTAATACTAGTTTTGCACTGTTGCTTGTCAGTTTTTTGCATATATATAATATAATATAATATAATATAATATAATATAATATAATATAATATAATATAATATAATATAATATAATATAATATAATATAATATAATATAATATAATATAATATAATATAATATAATATAATATAATATAATATAATATAATATAATATAATATAATATAATATAATATAATATAATATAATATAATATAATATAATATAATATAATATAATATAATATAATATAATATAATATAATATAATATAATATAATATAATATAATATAATATAATATAATATAATATAATATAATATAATATAATATAATATAATATAATATAATATAATATAATATAATATAATATAATATAATATAATATAATATAATATAATATAATATAATATAATATAATATAATATAATATAATATAATATAATATAATATAATATAATATAATATAATATAATATAATATAATATAATATAATATAATATAATATAATATAATATAATATAATATAATATAATATAATATAATATAATATAATATAATATAATATAATATAATATAATATAATATAATATAATATAATATAATATAATATAATATAATATAATATAATATAATATAATATAATATAATATAATATAATATAATATAATATAATATAATATAATATAATATAATATAATATAATATAATATAATATAATATAATATAATATAATATAATATAATATAATATAATATAATATAATATAATATAATATAATATAATATAATATAATATAATATAATATAATATAATATAATATAATATAATATAATATAATATAATATAATATAATATAATATAATATAATATAATATAATATAATATAATATAATATAATATAATATAATATAATATAATATAATATAATATAATATAATATAATATAATATAATATAATATAATATAATATAATATAATATAATATAATATAATATAATATAATATAATATAATATAATATAATTGTAAATGTAAATGTATACACACACACATGCTAACCAGTCCTTTTGCATTCATGATTTTTGTAAGAGTTATTGTGTCATTTTAAAGATGTAGCTGGAGGAAATAAGGCTAACAGTTGTTTTCCAGCTGCACTCTTATCAATTATGTTGCTAGTCTGAGAGACCAGAGTAAATTTATGTTAGAAAATTGCTCATTCCTCAAATTTTAATTTGTTTTCTTCTTCATTGTTATGGTATTTTGATTGGTAACTTTGTCTTTTTTGGCAGGGCATCCATATTGAAGGATACGTTTCTAGTTTAAACCTTACTTGCCACCAGATTGGCAGGTAAGAATTAGATTGACTCTCCTGATACCTCTGTCATCATTATACATGTAACAGTAGTGTACACCTTGAGGCTAGAAGTGTAACATAATATAAAGTGCTGCAAATGTGTAATTTGATTTTTGTTGCCTAATTTATTTTATATTAGCTTTCTTTGTATTGCTTTGTCATTTTCAGATCTGTTTTCTCTCAATTTTTGGTACTTTAATTGGTGTTATATCAGATGACCTTTTCATGTGAAATTCAGAGGTATTCCATGGCGAGAAATTCAAGACATTTTATAATGTCTGTTTTATAATGGAATATGAATAGGAGAGGATCATATGATTAGGATTACTCAAGGGATCTGTCTTTAGAAACACTCTTTTTCAACTTGTCTAAATTTGTAATTAAAGCATTCCATTTTGTTCATATCATATTAAAAACAAATCTGAAGATAACCAGATCCATTTGTATTTGCCAGAGACAAATGCTCCAGGGTGGCAGAGTAATCTCAGGTACTTGACATCACTCCTCTGTCTGTTTGAATTTGAGTCTTTGGCATGATTAGGCTCTACAAATTTCATGATGTTTTAAATAATCATTCAGATATTATATTTTATGGTAGTTGGTGAGAATATGTAATAACTCTTACATGTGATAGATATTCAGCTAAGCAAAGGATAATGCACACAACCATTTAGATGTCCGAGTGTTTTTTGATTGCTTGGAAATTTTGAGATGTGAAAAATGTGAAATGTTCAAAAGTTAAAGCATTCCAGCATTTTGTGATTGATCATCCTTAAAAGATATTTAGAAGCACTTTTGTCATTGTGAATATTTTATTGGTTAAACTTCTTTACAGTATGTCTGGATTTTGTAATTTTTAGCATGAGATCAATATTAAGTTTGGGAATACATGATGATTGGAATGTCATTTTTTCAATAGACCAAGGTAGTTACAGGTAATGTAAATCTATACCTGGATCAATGATATGAATACGAGAACTTCAAATGACTTGCAACTTTTAGTTCTAGTTGTGTGGCTCATATGCGTTAGTAAAGTCAGTACTGTATGTACACTTATCTGATTATACAGTGTAACCTTTCCTTAATGAACTATCTGTTGAACTGCTTTAATAGGGGCATGCAGTTAATTAATGTACCCATTTATATATAAATGGGATTTGTGGAATTTGGTATTTATACACATGTAGTCTTCAGATGCAAGTGTTAGCCTTGGCAGGTTTTGTAGACTATGGTTCTGACTAATATACAACTTAATGGCTCACTGACTTTAAAGGGTCTTCACTGTAATCAAGAACCTTTGGTACCATATTCTGTTTACCATGGTTAATTGTTTGCCATCCTGTTATTGTGCTTATTTTTAAGCTTTTGTCAAAGGTTTGATCAGTGGTGCTGATACAAGCTAACTAGGACTTTGTCTTTATATTGTTTTAAGTTCAGCAACACTGGAGAGATGAATTGGCAACAAGATTTGTTCCAGATGACTTCTTGTATCCAGTCCTAATGGATCTGCCTGCATGTCTTATGAGGGTACTAATGGAATCAGCCTTTAGGACCTGTGCTAATTGATAAGGTTCACTCTGAGAAAGAATTGTTTGCATGACTCTGTATTAAACCCAATTAAAGTAGAGGGCAACTATAGTGCATTTCTTCTAGCATTTTACTTTTTTTTGGATGGATGGAGAGATGAATTTAACAGTAACCAATGACAATATTATAATAAAATTATTGCAAAGATTACAAGTTACAGTGTACAGATAATAAATTGGAGGTGGCCAACATCTCATTGTCTTGATTGCTTTATAGTCAAAGATTTATGATAAATAATTGTGACTAATGCAGATATCAAGCTTTGTAGTTGAATGGGACTCGAATTATTATAGTTTTAACATTTGTCGATGACATTAAAAGCTAATATGGATACTTATTTGTCTGTGTGAATATATATATATATATATATATATATATATATATATATATATATATATATATATATATATATATATATATATACACACACACACACACACACACACACACACCTCCTCATGGTCAATGCCACAGCAAGAATTGTAACTGACCTTTATCCTGGACTGGATAATAACATTTTGATTTATTTGATTAGGATTTTTAATGTAGCTTTAACAAATTTTCAGTCATATTGCTATGTGTCTCTTGAGTGGTAGTTTATAGTGATGTCTAGCACTGGGGCATCAATACAGCAGACATGTAGCATGATGTCCCGCCCAGTCACATTATCCTGACACCAGGCCAACCAGTCCTAACACTAACCTTTTAATGCTGAGCGCCAAGCGAGGCAGCTGTTAGTACCATTTTTGTAAGTCTTTGGTATGACTTGGCTGGGGATCAAACCCACGACCTCCGGTTTCCACAGCAGATGCTCTAACCACTAGGCCATCGGAGCAGTTCTAATAATATTTTGAATCACATTCAATACCTTAATGAAACTTTAACCAATTACATATCACAACTAACCAATGTGGCAAAATTGCCATAATTATGCCACCTGCCCAAGGTTTTAAAGGTGGGTCAAAGGAAAAGACAAGTCAGTGGTCTGTATTCATGAAAATCAGTGAAGGTATTTTAATTAAACATGAGTCTATTGTATATATTGACTTTACGCTTTCTTTCATATTCCTTTTCATACCCCTGCCTCAAGGTCATTGTCAACTAAGCAAGGTATAAAGCAAGTCAGTGGCCTCCATTTTTATATATTCTGTCACATTTTAACACCTGGAGATACTTTGATAAACTCTGACACAGGTACACACCTTATCATAAAATTGTCATGTCCCATTATAATTAGGGACTTGGAGAACTAAAATAATCTCAGCTAGATCATCAAGTTAAGGAATTTTGAAGTATCCAGTGGCAAGAGTGAAATGCATAATAAGAATGAACTAACAGCAATAAAACGAATTTAGAATATTGTAATATTGTTTGCTTTGAAGCCCCAATACCACGGTTACATATAAAGCCATATATGCCAAATCACCTGAATACAGTACTAATGAAACTTGAAAGATAATGGTCCTTAAGAGATGTGAGTATCATTAAAACTAGATAATATTGCCATTTCATCACATATTTTTCCCCTCAGACTGAGAAATGTGATCATTTTTCACATGAATTAATCTGATATAGCACAAGAATGTTAACATCAGTTGTAATTACCATGCTATGTCAAATATAGTAGATGATCCTTATATGATAGCATGCACAATTATTTTGTTGAAATGAAAGAAAAAGGTCATGCATACATGTACCAATTTATTTCATTTCAAACTTCACAGATTCAGTTTAAAAAAGCAGGCATACCACTCTACCTTTGCTCTTGAATCAAACCACCATGCTGTTATTAGATTAGTTACTAGCAGCATTTGTGACATCATATGCATGATGTCTCTATGTTTAGAATGGAGCACTTGTGAAAAAGAACATAATTACAAATTACTTGAGTGACTAAATTAAGAGGTGGCACATCTTAATTTTAAACTGAATATTTGAATGCATGGAAGCATGGTGAAATTTATGAAAAACAGTGGCATTGAGGATTTAACATTATGACTTGAAGTTGCTAGGAACTCCAGCAAATAAAACTGCTAACTACTAAACTGATGCAAATAACTGCACTTCTACCCCTGCTGCTATATCTTGTTAAGTTGCAGTATCTTCACCTAGGTCTAATTTAACAAAAAATATTTAAGAGTTCTTGTTGAAGAATGTAGTGCTTAATTTTGAAAAGTTTGTGGACCCTTCATACCATTAATAACATTCTTTCTAAGTTTATACACAAATAATAATAGTGCTTGAAATTAAATGTTTGTCCTTGAATTTCCTGATGAAATGTCTGTATGAACCTTTATGTTGTTTTCTTTGCTTATGCTTTCTAAACCTCTTTATTAATTTCTTCATATACTGTGACACCTGCTTTTGACCCCAGGATCTTGGTGTCAAGGGGTCTGTTCTTGGACCTGTTCGCTTCATTCTATGCAGTCAGCTGCTCCCAAGTGTCCTAGATAATTATCCAGTGTCTCGCCAATTGTACACTGAATGACACCCAAATATACAAGTCTAGCCACCCAACTGAAGTTGATACTACCATCTAAGGAGTAGACAGGTGAATATCTGATGTGAAATCATGGATGACATGTAACAAGCTGCAGATGAATGATGAAGAAACTGAGGCCATTCTGATCACAACACAAAGATTTTCTCATTCACATCCTTTACATCAGACAATAAATATCAGCAACACCAACATTTAATTCAGTCAGTCAGTATGAAACCTAGGTTTTACTCTAGACAGTACTCTCACATTGCAACATTTCATGAACATTTGCATGGCTGCATATCTTGAGCTGAAACACATCAGTTCCAGTCGCAAATATCTTTGAATCAGTTGATGCCACTAAAACACTTGTGTGTTCATTATTACTTTGAAAACTGGACTATTGTAACTCAATTCTGTCAGGTTCATCAGAATATCTACTCCAGAAACTTCAGAAAGTTCAAAATACAGCTGCTCAGATCATCTTTAGAGTACATTGATCAGAGCACATCTCACAACTGCTCCGTACTATACACTGGCAATCCATTAGATACAGAATCAAACACAAAATTTATTCTCTGTGGTACATTTCACTGACAGACTCCAGTCCAACATACTTATCTGGCCTCACCCATGTGTATACACCAGCAAGATACTTGTGCTCCTGTTCTGACAATCGTATACTCATTATTCCCACTATGAAAATGAAGTCATATGTACAATGTTCTTTTGCATACCAGGGCCCGGCGATGTGGAACATATTGCCCATTGAAATTAGACACAAAGACAAAGTGGTCCTTTTTAAGAATTTGCTTGTAAAACTCACCTTTTTCAACTGCAATAACAAACTTAAAGACCTAATAATGTTTTGTACCTTAAATGTTTTCAGCATCTTTTATGTTTTCCAATTTCATGGCTTTTGCTTTTCTGTAGTGTAGTCATATCATTATAGATGTTCTAAAGATTAGGCACTATATAAAGTCCTCATTATTATTACTATTATTTTTATTATTATTATTATTATTATTATTATTATTATTATTATTATCAAGGTCACTAAAAATTGTGTTTAGGTTTTAGTTCAGGTTTTTTTATTTGCTATTATTCATTCCTACACCCCTTTATCGAGTTTCTACTTTCTTGTACTGATGTGATACATACATACATGCATGCATACATATGCACACATACACACACTTTGTGTGTGAAATTATTTTCACAGCATTTGATGAATTGTGATGAAACTGTGAAGACACTATTGGACATAGTTATTCTGCACATCTTTTTTTCATGCACTCCATGCCAGAGTTAAACACCTTGTGAAGTATATATGATATATAAGATAATTCATTATGTGTGCAAGTTAATCCAGTTTTTCATGAAGTACCCTGCAACTTGGCATATACTGAGCAACATAGGCATGCCATTTTGTAATCATGATTTTCCCCGCTTTATGCCTCTCTTGAATTAAATGTATATTTTAATAGCAACACTAGCTGACCTGCTTCTATTGCAAAATTTGTTCTTTTTATGTCGAAAAATCCCATCTGTTCAATGGGAAAACATCCTCCCAGAATGGAAAATTGTCAATACGATATGGCCCACACATGCACCTCACATGTATATGTGTAGAAAAAAATAATCTTTGTCAGGGACACCACGTTAATGGTTGTGCCATTCATGAGCAGAGAAAATTTGCTTGTTGTGAGTTCAAACCATGTTCACGTTCTCCCTTCAATCTGGTTTCATATAGTGTTACATGTACATTTATTTGTCTCATCTTCTGGTATTTTCATACTTGTAACTCATGCCGTTTTTCATTATATAGTTCTGGAAAGGTCTTGTTGGGTTTCCATGCATCCTATAATTCAGGGGTTTTGTACACCCATCTTATTTTCAAAATACAATTGGTTCACATGTATATCTTTTTAAAATACAACAAGAAAATAGAATTGAGATTGGAGTGAACCTGAAAACTTCATACTCTAACTTAGTATGCTTCACTATCTACATGGTGGATTCAATTTTCTGAATTGTATTAAACTTGAAGGACTGAGCACAGATACATTTTTACCAGGTATTTTCATCTGACTGAGAACCATGGCTGAATTCTGCAGGTCATAGGACAAACATGATGTAAGAGGGTTATTGTAATTAATCTTCCTTTTAATGTTACAGGTCAGATTATGATCCATAAAGATCAAACATATTTTTTTTTCCTCAAAAAGAGAATATATCAACTTTAAAAAAAAAAAAATGTTTAAACACAGTGCCCTGGTGAAAACCATTCAGTGATTGCTTATAAATGGTTGTTTTTTAATTTTCTGTAATAATATTGTATTGATGTAATGATGTATATGGGATAAATTTTGTAGGCTTGTTATTAGCCATGAACCATCATCTTGATATAGATGCTAAAATGGAAGACTAAGTCAAAATGAGGCATTATTCTTGCAAAGATGAAAGCTTTGGTCAGAAGGCTGTACTGACCTTTGAAACTGATTATAATATAATTAAATGTGAATTTCATTTTGATTTCATATTGATTATAAAATGGGACATGTGTTATTGAATTTTAATTCAGGGTGATAACTCGGACAAAGAGGATGTAGGTGGCAAATTAAATAGTGATGATAACTGAAGAATGTCAGTTGGTTACTTATTCTTTATTATTGATTAAGCATCTATTCAGGTTTCAGAAAGTCTGGTACTTTTTCCATGCTGTTTATTTTAGGGACATGTATTTCATGTCTATTAGATATTTGTCCATGGTGTTTATGTTAGGGACATGTATTTCAAGACTGTTTGATACGTATCCATAGTATTTATTATGTTAGGGATATATACAAAAGTCTACTAGATACTTCTCCATGGGGTTTATGTTAGGGACATGTATTTCAAGTCTACTTGATACTTACGGTATCCATGGTGATTATCTTAAGGACATGTTATTTTAAGTCTTTTTGATACTTATCCATGGTGTTTATGTTAGGGACATATTATTTTAAGTCTATTTGATACTTAGCCATGGTGTTTATGTTAGGGACATGTTATTTTAAGTCTATTTGATACTTAGCCATGGTGTTTATATTAGGGATTTGTACTTTACCCAACATTGTAGTGCCTGCAAGGTCTTTAAAATTTATTACAATGATGCCAATACACTGTCAGATATGGACAACATAGGCAGGTGATGCTTTTTCTTTGAATTGAAACCAGATGATGCATATGATGTTCGATTATCAATGGCAGTGGTTCCCAAACTGGGGGCCATGGGGTTATTATACCGTAAGGGCTATGTATTTTCTCAATTACTATAGACTAAAAGAACAATTGGCATGTGGGGATCTGCACAATTTTTTAAAGTTGAGAAAGGGTCTCAGTTTATTATTGAACAGGTTTGGAACCACTAACCTATCACATACAGCAGTCTTAATAATCTTGTAATCTATTAATCCTTGTATCAAAAATGGACTCTTCAGCAACTCTAGGATCAACATAGTGGATTATATGTAAACAGACCACTCTTTTCAGCATGCATGGAGCAAACTAATAGCACAAACACAAGGAATGTTACTTGGGATATACTGTGCCAGAATTATGTTTGGGATGGCTACTCTAGCAACTGTATAACTTAGATAAACACCAGGTGGAAAGCCTATAAATGATAATCCTCGCTATGTTAGTAATTTATTTAAAGAGCAGCCTTCATAGAATTACTTTCATAAACTGCAGGACCGTATCAGACCAATTTCGGTAGAGTCCTTGCATGGACTCATTTTACATTCTTATGAAAGATGCCAGTCAGAGGCGTAGCGATGATATTTTGCGCCCGGGGACGAACTATAAAATTGGCGCCCCAGCGATCTTGTGACTGAATTATTACCCTTGTTTACTTATTATAATGTAACGTTGCAAACCTCATTTTGGCGCCCCTGTACCTTGGCGCCCGGGGACATATGTACCCCCCTGCCCCCCCCTAGATACGCCTCTGATGCCAGTGCATCATCCATTTCAGCTAAAGTTACTAAAATAAATATAGTTATAAACAAAACATGAATTGCCACCAGTTTCAGCTAGATATTGTAAAATCTTAACATGGGTACCTTTTGACCAGAGTACTTCTATCTGCATTATTACTTCTACATTTTGCATTTTAGACCAAGGCTATAGGTGGCTAAGTGGTTCAAGGTGCTTACCATTACATATCACTGACATCTCATTTATGTCAGCATTGGTGTGAATATTGGCTTGGTCAATGGGTCTTTCGGAATGCTTGCTAATAGCTTCCTGTAGGTTAATAGTGGTTCTTCCCAGGGTTTCACTGATTCTTCTCCACCAGATATACTGGCTGCAGAGCACTATAGCCTATCCTGTGCTGAAAACTGTCATTAAATCCACAAAACCAAAAACATTTTAGACCATTGTATTGCAGTTGTGCAGTATCTGGTTATCTTGGGCCTTTGGTTTTTGTTTCTCAATGTGGGCATATATATTTTTAAAAAATAAACTTTTTTGTAATAATATAGGTTAAAAAGATTGTATTTTGGAAATATTAATATGTCAGTAAATATCTTTTGTATTTGGAATGCATAATCTCCTGCATTTGTACTATGGATTTATCACATGTATGCATGTTACTGTAATTTCTTTCTGTAGATGCACATTTTTAGTAATACTACAGTGTAAAACTTTATAATGTCTATTATGCCCAAATTATTTGGGGATATACAGGCAAAGGTAATTATTTCAGCTTGCATTTCTTTGAAAGCGTATTCACTCACCCATTATGGTTTCTTGTGTAACTATATTTATACAAGCAAACAATGGGCACAATTAGTGGTATACTGCCTTTAGTTTGTTCAGTAAATTACTCTGAGAAGTTTCACATACTTGATTTGCACATACATTTCAGTCAGCTACCGCCATTTGAGGGAATATCTGAACTATAACAGCAGCAATATGTTCTTTATTTAGCTTGTAACTTTTATAATTGGATTCTCAATTATTGTTTGCCACATCATTAAAAAGATTTGTTTCAGCATGATATATGTAAAACTAATATATACTATATTCTTATACCAATGGAGTTATGATGTACAGTATTTGTGGGGAAGAAAATAAATATCTACATTTAAAACTTTGTGAGCATTCGGAGTAAACAGTTACTTATACGTCTAAAAGTGTACTGCTAAACTGGATTTTTGTTGGTAATTTTTCTGTGATTGCATACCCTATGCATGTCACTGGACAAATATGGCATTCATTGATAATGGTAAGTAGTTTGGAGTAGCTTAACTGTCCTTTGGACATTTTGTTTTGTTTGTTTGTTTGATTAGGATTTTTAATGTAGCTTTAAAAAAAATTTCAGTCATATCACTACAATGTCTGCAGTGAGGCAATTTATAGTGATGTCTAGCACTGGGGCATCGTGCCGCAGACATGTAACATCATGTCCCACCCAGTCACATTATCCTGACACCAGGCCAACCAATTCTAACACTAACCTCTTAATTCTGAGTGCCAAGCGAGGCAGCTGTTAGTACCATTTTTGTAAGTCTTTGGTATGACTCTACTGGGGATCAAACCCACGACCATCCCGCTTCCGCGGTGGACACTCTAACCACTATGCCACCGGAGCGGTCAGCAGCTAATTTTAAAATCTTGTTTTTGTTGAAGATTTCAGAGAAGCAAATGGTCTTGTCTTATATTTCCAGAAATCATTTTCATCTAGTCTGTTTGAAGGATTCTTATTGTGGCTACTTATAATTCCTAAATGGACAGTTGTTTTGCTTTGGGTTTTTTCTACAATATATTTTCTGACTCAAACCATATGTATTCATGTACAAGACGAATAATTTAGGAAATAATAAAGCCCTGGAGAGGGAGGGGGCTTATCCATAGGCCAGTGTCTAAACTTGACAGTTTTTAAATATTTTTGTTGACTACTAAAATGACTGTAAATCTTGGGACACCAATAAAAACCCCATTGTTTCTGTGTGCTAAGACATGTATAGGAAAAAAAAATCATTTTTGGTGTCCCAACATTTATGAAACTGTTATAAACAACTATGATTGATTTTGGTATTCTTTTGCATGAGCATATTTTCTGATTTTTCCAACATGAAATTAAATAAAAGTAAATACAGACTTCATAATTCGCAGCCCGGTTTACCCAGGAGACTTGGCTGAACTATGATGTACAGTACATACACAGTATACAAAGCGTCCATAGGATCACTTAAATCCTTAGATATTCCCAAACTTATATTACATACAGATGTTGCTTTATTCTTTGTTTCAACCAAATTGCATTCTTCCAGATAACATTTCAGCTAGTCCTTAATAGCTGTTTCATTTACGTTGAATCACCTTCTCAGAAGTTACTCATTTTCAATGATATAAGCAATCCTACAAATTGAGGTATTATTGATGAAAATGTGAGCATGTTTAATTGTACAAAGCCCATAACTGGCATAACTTACATGTTCGCAAAGAGTTCTCTAAGATCATCAATCTAGTTCAGTTTTGTGTTTTGGATGAACAACATCATAACTTCCTACACAATCAAAAGCTTGATTTCATCATCTCCATTGTTGATAGTTGGCCTAATTTCTCTTTCATTTTCTGATAGAAATACAGGCCAGTTAATCATTAAAACCCTGAAATGGGCTTGTGTAAAAAAGGGAATTTTGACCGGCAACTATACCCATACATTGATGTGTAATTGCCTTTTATTCCATAATATAGCACGAATACTGTAGGTTTGTAAAATGGGGTGCATGGCATACCTGTAAACTTTTCAAAATCTAAGTAGGGAGACTGAATAAAAAAGGAAGCAAGATTTGGACCTAAAATCAGGAGGTTTTTAATGGCATTTTTAAAACCTTGCTTTCATTAAATATTGACTGATCTTATGGGTCCAATATGTATGAAATTCACAAAAGACGCGCCTTTGTTCCTGTGACGTCCCTTATTTTCCACCAGGACATGCCCTATTTTCATATTTAGGTCAGCTGTGGGCAGACCACACAGTAGCTCAATGTTGCTTGCAATAAAGCCAGTGCAACTAATTAAAAGTTAGTCCTGCTTATCGGTGCAACTATTTTGTGAAAACAACTTCCCCTCCATCATAATTCAAAGAAACCATGTTCTACACTACAGTGTGTTATGCAAGAATCAGTTTTTGATTGGCCAAATGAAGGATTCCTAATTTTGGTAAACTGAATGGTACCTAAACAGTTGTCTACAAAAGTCTGGAGATATTATTAAATCAGGAGGTAGGCATGGAACGCCTCTTAAGTGTGAGGGTTAATATAAGGTCGCTTACATCAAAGCAACCTTCAACTCAGCTTTTATGGCAATAGGATAATTTCGAAGCATTATTTCTGAAACTTCATTATGGTATTTTGGAGATAACATTAAAGTTTAGTGCAGTGGTATCCATGATTTGACTCGATGGGATATACTTTATTCAGCAGAATGTGCTTCATTGATCACATGTTTAAACCTACAATATACATGTGGTGGTGCCATTATGTAAATACATTCTGTTGCTCAAGTTCAAATGTTGAATCAAACCATCTTGTTGTTTGTTGTGTTGTCATGCTGGATCACATTTTAATGAGTTAGGTACAATTTCAAGGCAAAATAAAAACAATTACTAGTGCACTGATATAATATGTCCAATGCAATAATGCATAAACAAACAATAATTAAGTCAAAAGAGAGAGGTAGTGTTATGGCAACTCACGAATGCTCAATTCTTGTCTTTGCTTGATCAATTTATATACTGATTTAAATTGTGCAGCAACAGTAAGGAAACAAAACGGAATTACTTTTCAAACAAGTTTATGCCATTTCCTTTTAATAATTTTTTTAAATACAAGTTTGCCTAAATAAATACATTTAGAACTTACAACATGATGTCTTGGAGTTGTGGGTAGGCTTATATGTGAGTCATGCACTTTTTAATGTTTATACCTATTTATTCGGGATGTTGGGTCGGTTTTTATGTGAATGGGCTTATAAGCCAGTAGTTGTTCCTCAATTGAGCTATTATCCAATATGGCAGCCACAGCATCCATCTGGAAAATCATGTTATCTCTACTCTCCTGAACAAATGGTCATAATTGACTTAGGCTTTTCACTAAAAGACTTTATATGAAAGATGTATTTTGCAAATTGTGCATTAAAATGGTTCTTTTGACACTTAATGGCTGACAAGTTGGCCATCTTTTAAACCTTGTTGTAGCTTTTTTCTCCTGAATGATTGGTCATATAAAAAATAAATTAGTAATGTGTGAAAATATCTGAATGTACTAAATTTAAAAATTTCACCAGTTTCTCTCAGTAAGATCAGATATAATGGTCATACAGTGACTTTTATGCAGGTTAAATAGTGATCAATGAAAATGTCTGGTAAATGCTAACAAGTGGCAACAGATATTTCTATGAAAACATGAAAAGAGTCAATTAATCATCACATTGAAACCCATGATTACTTCCATGAGAACCTACTTATCTGCCGGCTTTGTTTTATTATCAACAAACTTGGCAAAGTGTTTGTTGCACTAAAATAATCCATTAAAAGAGACTTGTGTTTATTTATCACTTATGTCTTGTGCATCGAATCAAGCAAGGGATGATTTTGCTCAACAGCAGTGAAATCAGGGATTAACACAAAAAAATAACTGATTTTTTAAAAAATTCTTGTCATTTGTCCATCGTATCACAACCGGCATCGTGTTCTAATTTACATTGTTTTAAATTTTTCATTTTACTTCTACCACAATAAAATATATACACTGTATATCAATCTGTCGATCAACATTGTTTCTCGAAAAGCGAGTCAAAACAAATACGTCTAATTTGGATCAAACAATAAAATAAGAATGTATCAAATTCAGCACAAAAATTACCGGTAGTGACATAATACACAATGTGTTCTTTGAGCAGAAACCACATAGAATAATGTTTTTGATTGATTCTTCAATATACGGTAATCTGAAATTAATGTTACTCTATGAGGAAAAAATAAACTACACCGTTATGAAGAGATATTTATTCACAGTTAATCACAGCATGATTATACAATGAGTATTAAAAACTATAAAATCTGCCACCCATCCACCCTTTTGCCTTTGTATTGATCCTTTTTTATTTTATTTATTATTATAGGTCCCTCGATAACTCGTGCCTCACTTATAGTGTGGTCAATGTTTTTGGACTCTGATGTGAGCGAGTTATCAAGGGAGTGGTATACCTGTTCAATGTTTTTGGACTCTGATGTGAGCGAGTTATCAAGGGAGTGGTATACCTGTCTCTACTAAAATCATATCACTTTCATGCAGAGTCGGGTGACCTTATTTAAAATTATTATTAAACTGCTCTTTTAAATTTAATAAACTAAAATGACAAATCTAATATGTTTATTTATATAGTTTTAATGGTATATTATGTTGCAGACAAGTCTCTGAATTTTTACAAAACTTTAGTGTTAAGACTTGGTATTCATGAAAAGCAAGTGGAAAGTGATACTTATTTTGATAGATACATCTTCTTTGAGAGGTACAGCAGGTTTGTCAATACCATGAAAGCAAGTTCATCTTACAAATGTTTCTTTTTGCAATTACAGAGTGGAAGAATATGAGAATCAAAAACAGCATCTTATGAACTTGAAGGTTAGTAGTCTAGTTAACTTTTGATGCGTATTGTATTGTTGACTTGTATACAGTGTAAGGCTTATGCTTGTTTTTGTTTTTTATGGTTTAACGCCATTTTTCAGCACAATATAAGCTATACATGGTGGCCAGTATTAATGGTGGAGGAAGAACCTGGAAAACCCCGGAAAAAACCACCAATCCACGAGAAGCTACTGGCAAGCTTTCTCACGTACCCACATTAGCCGAATCCGAGACTCGAACCCACGCAGACAGAGGTGAGATGGCAGTGATCCGTACCAGACAGCTCTTTAGACCACTCGGTCACTCGGGGCCCCTGTAAGGCTTAATTGTAAGATTTTACATACAGATTTTATTGTCATCGATTGGGATAATTAGGAAATAATTGCACTGATAAATGTATCAGTTAAGTATCAGTACATTCTTGTAGGCACATGACATGACAATTAAAATGAAATTCTATTCAACAAACCCTTACACAGTGTAGGTCCTTTGTATTCTGTGCTGGATGTTCCCTCAGCCTCCCCTTCCCCCAATGTGTTTATTTCCTATTGCACTGTCTTTAAAATTAGGGTAGGTAGGTTCTTTTTTCTTTTTGTAATTTATTGTAATGATATATATATATATATATATATATATATATATATATTGTACTATGTACTTCAAGTACTGGCCAAAACCAGTTCATATAGATGCACAAATCAATTTTAGTCAAAAAAATTATTTTACCCTTTGGGGAAAAAAGTGCAGGAGTTGGCCAAAAAAATTCAAACAATTAGTTAAACAAAAACACATATTATTTGTTTTTGTTCAATGATGTCAAAGGCTGAATAAACACTGAATAGATGTGGACAGATATTTCAAAAACTTGTTCAAATTTTCTGATAGTTTCTTAAAAGAAATGGTTTTCCGGATCAAACATTCCATTATTTGAATTCAACAATTCACTATTGAGACTGTAGCTTAACAAATGTTCTATTTTCAGGCCATCTTGTTATAGATTATATTTGGATCCTTTATTTCATTTAGGGGTAGATTACAAGATTATCAGCTATACTGATACATGCGTTTTGATGAACAGACTTGTTTTGATTTGACTTTATTCATTGTGTTTGGTAAAATTGCACAAAATTATGTTAAAATAATATACATCTGAGCATTCTTTACTCAGAAGTAGTTTTCTGCCCATTTAACTTTTTCAGATCTAATGAACATTTATTCTTCAGTACATGCACCTTGCCATTATTATAAGTTGGGTCAGAAAAGAAAGTTTGACAAATGTACCATACAAATTTATGAACATCTGGCCAAGTAGAAAAGAGACTTGTTCTTTATAAGCAATTTTGGCAATAAAAATTGTTCTTTATCATTTTCATCAAGTTTGTTTAACTTTTGTTTTCACAAATTCTTTCCGTTTTATCCTCACAGTATTTAATATTGGAGAACATAGTGATCCAATAAAAGTGTTATTGTATACAACGAAAGAAACTAAAATGGTCAGTTCATACATAAAACTGCTTAGTGCACACATTTCTTACCTAAATTTAAATCCCATCAATCAGTTTAATACGTTTTATTTACCAAGTATTACAAAATATTGATATTTCTTCTCCTAAATGGATGGCTGTATCAGCATGAGGTGTTTTACTTAACAACTTTTTATAATGTCTAGTTCTCTGAATGATGACATTCTGACATATAAGGCAAAACTGAGTAATATTTCAGGTAAATAACATTATTTTTAATGGCTGAGAAACAATAATTGAGCCAGGATGTAGGTAAGTTTCCATCCTTAAACATTCAGAGTTGTGAACAAGTTTAAGAATTTCCAAGTGAAAAACTAATATATTCAATTAGAAAGAAGTAAACCATTGATAATGATCTGAATATTTAATCTTTAATTATAGAGAAATGTTAGCTGTGTATCATGTTGTTTACAAAATAAATGTCACTGGATAGGTAAACCATTAACTCAATTTTGGACAAAGGTCAGGTACAAAATACAGACATACAGACATACATAACATATAATCATTAAGAAAAGCCAACAAACAATGCAAATTAAATACACATTAACTAAATCTTTTTCTCCTTCTTGAATATTTTTTTATATCACTACTCCAGAAGAATGGATGATGATATCAACATATGGTTTTAAGTCAAACACTTCTTTTGATGTCCAATTGGTCCTAAATCTAGATATTGCCAATCTGACATCCATCTTGAAAATCTTATTATTGCTACTTGACCTGAAGGAATGGTCATGTTATCTTGGTGTTTCCAATAAAAGATATCTAATGATGTCTAGTTGGTCTTAAATGAAAAATGGTGAAAATGTATGTTCCAAGATGGTAGCCATCTTGAAAATCATATTGCTACTCCACCGGAATGAATACTCATATCAATATTGGATTTTTCCTAAAACACTTCTTATGATGTCTTAATTGGTCCTGAATATTTTGCTAATTTAGCTATCCTTTTGGGAGAGCAGTGGCAACACTATTTGCAAGACATGATTTCAGGATCAGCAATAACAAGACTTTCAAGATGACTGCATTGATGGCTATATCAGACATCAGATTGGCACCACTTTCATTTAAGTCAACTATATATATATATATATATATTTATATATATATATATATATATATATATATATTTTATAATATTATATATATATATATATATATATATATATATATATATATATATATATATATATATATATATATATATATATATATATATATATATATATATATATATATATTTATATATATATATATTATAAGTCAGCATGATATCACAAGTTGGTCATGAAATATGATGCAGCTTTCAAAGGATCTGGTTGTTATACAGCTATATCCCTTGTAAGACTTAAGAATTTGATAGTCCTGCTGTATGGACATAGGTGGTTTACAAACACGTCACATTTTTCAAACAGCTAGTAATTTATAGCAAACTGTATTAGCCAATTGTATTAAAATGAACATTTCATTCTATACTTTTTCAGTTGCAATGTTATTTCTTTTATACATGAAATTAAAAGAAGCACTATTGCAGCATGTTGCAAGAACATTTCTTCCAGATTGAAAGACGTTTTTACAGCAAGACTGAATTTTCTTCCAAATTAAAATAGTACAAAATACAGGAATATTCCATTTTTCCATTATTATATAAAAGTAAATGTAGCATTACTGCAGGATGTACATTCAATATCGAAGCAGTACATGCAGGAAATGGCAGTTTTTGTGAAAGTTTCAGTCATTTCAGCATGACAGCACCATGCATATTCAGCCTGACAGCAAGTCTAACTGGAAAACAACATTGTTGTCATAGTTTTTAAGTCATTTCAGCATGACTGCACCATATAAATTCAGCCGGACAGCAAGTCATACGGAAAACAGCATTGTTGTCATGTTGTTGTTGCTGTTGTTGTGGGGTTTAATACCATTTTTTAGCACACAATAGGCTATACATGGCGGTCAGTATTATTGGTGGAGGAAGAACCTGGGAAATCCCCTGGAAACAACTGACCCACCAGAAGCTACTGGTTAGCTTTCTCACATAACTACATTAGCCGAATCTTAGACTCGAACCTACGCAGACAGAGGTGAGATGGCAGTGATCCGTAATGGAGAATGCTTTAGACCACTCAGCCACTAGGGGCCCCTCCTTGTCATAGTTTTGAAGTTATTTCAGCATGACTGCAGCATACAAATTCAGTAATCCATGCTGGAAACGATGAGACTTGATGTACTTAGTTACTGTATTAGAGCACAGGTGCATTTAATTGACCAGCACAATTACTCTATGTACTGTATATGCTGCGATTCTATAAGAGTATGGTAAAAATTGAGGCAAAGGCAATATAAAATTTGAGTGGGCTTAACCTTTAAGGGTTCTTTTTTTAATGAGTCTTTCGATAGGTGACCCAGATAATGTATCATTTCTAAATGATTATTGTTCACGCAATAGTCTTTAATAAACATTTCCCCTTTGAATATAGTTATTCAGACATCTTCTATAAGAAAATTTTAAAGTTTTGGTGAACAAATTTGCCAAATTTTGCCAATTTTCAGCTTACCACTTCCTAGTAGAGGAGAAATATTGTTTTACCCTTGGCATTGGCATCTGCACAGTCATATACTACAATATATGAACATGAACAAGCTTTACAGCATTTCACAATCCTAATTTAGAGTGTTTCAAAGCATCTTTCCTTGGGTAGTTGTTGTTGTGGTTGTTGTTGTTGTTGTTGTTGTTGTAGGGTTTTTTGCCATTTTCAGGACACAAATGGATATACATGGTAGCCAGTATTAATGGTGGAGGAAGAACCCGGTAAAATCCCTGAAAGAACCACCTATCCACAAGAAGCTACTGGCAAGCTTTCTCACAAACCCACATTAGCTGATTCAAACCCATGCAGATAGAGGTGAGATGGCAATCATCCATAACAGAACTTTAGACCACTCAGACACTCAGGGCCTCTCCTTGGGTAGATGGTTAATTTTGTACATGTATATTAATTGTACATTCTTGGTGAAAATTTGGGTTCTGCTCAGGTTTTGTTACCAGGTATACATCATGCTAGTTGTCTGGAACCAAGACTTCATAAAGGGAATGCATTTTAGCAATTTCTACACCTTACACAAAAGTAGGTCACTGTTTAACATCATTCTTTGCTTAAATTTTGTGCTGTAGGTTTATTTCTCAAGCTCATTGGATGATTGTATGCATCTCGGTTAGTAGAACTACCATAAACCAAAAGAAGGTAGCTGTGAACTACATTTTATATTTGACTGCCTTGTGTTATATTTTGCATTACCTTGTGACCAAATAGGATTTTTGCACCCTTAAATCATAAAACATGGAGATTGGATATGATTACAATGTACTACATTTCTCATTACAAAAGCGGATCACTACAAATAATATTTCATATTTCACTTTGGCTTAGCTTAGACTGTTAGAGTTTTAACTCTTTATGCTGGAGTTAAGCATGACTTAATAAACTAGAGTAATGTATATATGCTATTAGTACCATACAGGCATAAAAAGGTCTTATGTGCCCACTATTGTACTGCTGTTCACAGCTCATGTTAGGATTTTAGCTCAGAACCAAGCAAATTCTTCACATGCAATTTACATACTATCCTATATAGAATCAAGGTTTAGTGAAGGGTTGCATGTTGGTGAGTATTACTCCCACATTTCAACAGTAGGTCATTGAATACCCATATTTTACACTCAGTGATTTGGATTAAATTCTCTGTTCATTTCTTGGGCATTGTTCATGCTAGAATCATGAAATTTATGATTATATGCATCTCTATTAGTACCATACCTTACATCAAAAGAATCTCGTCATTACCTATATTTCTTCTTATACTGGCCTTAGTCAAGTTTTTATATTTAGGACCACAACAAATGGAATTTATGGCATGCTATATATAGCTGTTTCTTACCAAGAATGAATGAAGTTCCCAAACCAAAATCGCAAGCTTATTTTTAAGGTTGCGGCAAGCTTGCTGCAAGCTTGTTATTTAAGCTTGCCGCAAGCTTAGAATTGAAACCGCGGCAAGATTGCGCAAGCTTATTTTTAAGGTTGCGGCAAGCTTGCGCAAGCTTATTTTTAAGGTTGCGGCAAGCTTGCGCAAGCTTATTTTTAAGGTTGTGGCAAGCTTGCCGCAAGCTTGTGCAAGATTATCTTTAAGGTTGTGGCAAGCTTGCCGCAAGCTTATTTTTAAGGTTGTGCATGACAAGCCAATTAGATTTTAAATTATATATATATATATATATATATATATATATATATATATATATATATATATATATATATGTAGGAAACTGACATGGCATGTACTGCCACCATATTTCTAGCCCTTGATGTGTGAAAATGACCATTTATATAAAATATTAAAAGTAAAATGTTGATATATGCTACAATGTATGTCGCAGAATTGAAACAGAGTGGATTTTTTATTAAATGAATAACTCAAACAATGTGTGAAAGATGGGAATTCATGAATTTAATTAGTTAATAAAAATATATGATGTAAAAATACAATGATTCTCACATGCTCTCAAAATGCAATTGATCCAATTACTCTATACTAACATTAACAAATTGAAGAAAAAAAAATATTATATCTATCTGATATACAGATTCAAAACACCTCAGTTAAAAAAAAATAGTATACACTATCCGATACTCACATAATTTTATGTACCGCCTAGGATTGAGATTCAAACAATTCAAATAAATTTCAAAAGTTTTGCACTGTAAGTAAAAGATTCACAAATCTCATGGAATTCAACTAGTCAACTAGATTCAAAATAATCTCATGTAATTAATACAAATGTACCAATTGAAACAGCAATTGGACCAAATACACCATTCCCTCGATAATAAATAGTAGACACATCAATATACTATAATTACCGTTATTTACTATTGCACGACATACAGAGAGAGAGAGAGAGAGAGAGATTGTTTCTAAATATCTTCTGCAATTTTGGAATCTGGGAACACATTTTTAATTACTTCCATTAACTTGTAGGCTGTGCTCAATTTACGATCAGCTCATAGAATCACCTCATCACGTTATCTGCTTTTGAAATATGTGCTGATCACCGACTTCCTTTCCCTTCATCGTTGACAAAATACTTGTATTTCCCTTCACTAACGATGCCAATTTCGCATGATTTTCCGATTCCACCATGTTGTGCACATGAAAAATTTAAGTTGCAAACAGTGCAGAGTACAAAATGCACTCCTTTAGACGGTGGTTTAAGGCATGGTCACAGAGTATTATGAACTGGTAGAAAATGCTGCTTTCTATGTTTAGACATTCTATTTTCATCATCAGATTCAAGCTGAAATTTTGTAAACGGCGGCATGTTTAAACAATCGGATGTTGAGAGAATGTTACAATCAGTGATGTGGCGCTGACTACAGACCCGGACCGAAGAGACGATACAACAAAACTAACCGGAATAAAAAACGCTTAAAAAATTATTTTAAAAAAAATAAAAAATAAATGCAACCTCAAATCGTAATTTAAAACCAATGACCATACTATCGTACGAATGAGCTTTATTCCGTACAAATTCAGTCAAATACGAACTGGTAAACAGGTCTGCAAAGGCAAAATGGTGGGTGGTTTGCAGATTTTTTTTGTTTTTAATACTCATTTATATTAATTTCAGGATAAATTACCGTATATTGAGGAGTTAATCAAAAACATTATTCCATGTGATTTCCGTTCGATCACAGGAGTCTGACACTGTTTCAAGAATGTTAAAATTACCTACACGTTCAAATACAAAAATTGTCAAATTGAAACAGAAATTGGAATATTCTTTCAAAAAACTAAATGCCATAAGTTATCATCACAAAAATACAGAGACTATATTTGATGGTGCATACATTGTTGGTAAGAAGCATTTATAAGTACTTGACTTCAGATATCTTGCTGCATTAAGTCAGTCTGTAAATAACTTTGCAATCGGTAAATGCTATGTATTTTACCGGATTTTACTAAATGGAATCCTTTATCACAGTGTAAAATATAACACACATTCAAGAAATTCTTGCTCTGTTCTTTTTATATTTAATGGTGTAAAACAATGTGGACAAATTATGTTCTATGTTAAAGTTTATCCACTGTGCTGCTGTTTGATGAATGACTGCAGATGCACTTCTTCATTTTTTGCAATCTAGGAAGCTTGAATTTTACATTTTCCAAGCTTGCAGACTTGGAAAAATTCCTTTTGCAAGCTAGCTTAATTTGTGTAAGTTTGAGATTTTACAATAAGCTTGCAGACTTTGAGAATTTCTTTTTGCAAGCTTGCAAGCTTGCACTAGCTTGCAGACTTGGAAAAATTCCTTTTGCAAGCTTGCGCAAGCTACCTTACTAGCTTGTACAACTTCAACTAGCTTGCTGCAAGCTTGCCGCAAGCTTGCTGCAAGCTTGTGGAAAGCTTGCATTTTGGTTTGGGAATTTGGTGATAATTAGGATGCATTTTATAATTATTGCACCTTTTATGCAACCATAGGCTTTTGTGACCTATATTTTCATGCTTCTGAGACTTTTTTAAAATCATGTAACTTGATAACTGGATGTATCACTGTTTATTCTACTGGCGTACAACCAAAGAAGTTACTGTGACCTGCAATAATAACATAGGTTAAGAATTTGTATTTAGTTCTTTATATATACTTTCCATGCTCTATACATTCATTATACATACTCTTCATGGAATGTAGTTGGAATTAGGAATCACTGGTAAATGTTCCATATTTTTGATTTTGCTCTTTGTGTGTTTGTGTCACACATATAGAGAGGCTTATTGTGTTACAAGTAAATGGCTATAATAATTAGATTAAAGGACTGCATGCTATTCATGCAAGGTCTCAACTGTAGTGGCTAAGGAAGTAAAGTGCTGCATGAAAATGCTTATAATACAGTCTGTTACACCAATGCTATTTGATGCCTGACTTAGACCCAATACAATTGGACTTCATGGGGATGGTGAATAACAGTCTCTGAAACAGATTTTAAAAACAATTATTGCTTTTAAAAAAAAATCTTTGGGTTTTGTCAACTCATTGTAGTACCCCAGCTTTACCATGAAACGGATGTTCGTTTTATTGTTTGATGTCTTTTTTGCCACTGTGTGTGTGTGTGTGTGTGCACGTGTACACATGTGCATGCATGCATGTTTATGTATGTGCATGTAGGTAGGTAGGTAGATAGATAGATTTTACAGCATATTTAGGAACATTATAAGTGCCATTGTAAAGTTAAGTTCTAAAAAATATTAAGATGAAAAGCATTAAAGAAAAGAGGGTCACTGTAGATAAAGATTACTTCAGTCTGAATTTAGTTTCTGCATGATGATTAATGTTGACAGTATCTACTGGAGACAACTTTAAGCTTCCTAGAGGTGAGCTATGATTGATTGCACTCTCTTGCTTTAATAGGAGAGAATCAGTCCCATATTTTGGTATATACTGTATACAGCTTAACAGCTGTTTACATTCCTTTGATGGCTTCTAAGAGAGAATGTGTCAGTTATGTATGAAATATTGACATCAAATATTTACTCCTACTGTGTGCATTAAGCCTTTGAATGTGGTTGAGATGGTTGTGAGAGTTGACTTAACCCCCAATCAAAAGATTCCACTGTGGAGGAAAGTCTAGAAGGATAAATTTGCTCATGATGAAAGATCTGTTATTGACATGCTTATCTTTGATTAATGTGATATACTCTAGGCATATATCGAAATAGTATGAAGACATAATATCTGAAATTTCTGCCACAAGTAGTGACTTGTTATGACAAATACTGTGTTTCAGTAGCAGTTTGATCTATACTGAATTTCTGGCTCTGTATTCCCGAAACAGTTTTAGCAACGATAGTCCAATCTAGCGAAAACTCATTAAATTTAATCCTTAATTAAGTAATGTCAAAACTCACCTTTTACGACTGCAAAAACAAACTTAGACCTAATATTGTTTCGTACCTTAAATAGTTTCAGTGATTTATATGTTTTCCAATTTCTTGGTTTTTGTTTTTTGTTTTTCTGTAGTCATATCATTATTGATGTAAAGCGCTTAGAGCTCTTAAGATTATGTGCTATAAAAAGTCATTATTATTATTATTATTATTATTATTATTATTATTATTATTATTAATTAGAACCAACTTTGATGATTTAATTTTTGCATCCAATACCAGCATACCAAATTTCAGTGATCAATAGATGTAGATGCACTTAAAGGATTTCCTATACATTTCATCACTTTTGGTCTCTAAGGTGTCTATTTTCAGACAGCATTCATACTGTTATTGTTGTACCTGGTTCTTACCTGTAGCCCCTTTTCTTTGATAGTGACAATCATCACCAAATTTTACCCATCCATACATGATGAGGGCTAATAAAAGTTTTCTTCCTAAAATGATTTTTTTTAGCTCACCTGGTATAAATCTATGTGAGGTTAGGCTATGGTTCTGCTTGCATTGTAATACCTGCCATAACACAACTTGTTAAGCTAAAATAAATTGTTTTTGCTCTCAAATCCCAGACATGATATTCTGTAATCTTTGAGAAATAAAAGGAAAGACAACCACCTCAGTAAATGTCCATAACATGTAGCATGTATATAAATGGTTAAATGGCCTGCATTATGAAAGAGCTCATGTTAAACAATCCTTCGGGAAGTTTTTATACAGCAAGTTATCTGAAAAGCTATTGTAAGGGAAGGAAATTTGCTTTGGTCAGGTTCACAAAGTGGAAGAAAGTAGCATGGCTATTGCTCAACTCAACTGTGGCTGTGTAAGCAATTTGGAGGTGGTCATTCAGTTTTTCCCTGTATGTATAATAATAGTGATAATAATAATATTAATAATAATAGTGAGGACTTTGTATAGTGCCTTATCTTGAGAAGTGATTTACAACATCTATAATGACTACAAAAAACAAAACAAACACCATGAAATTTGAAAGCTAATATAAATGATGAAATTTTTTAAAGTAAGAAACATTATTAGATCTTTAACTTTGTTCTTACAGTCGATAAAGGTTAGTTTTGAGAGCACTCTTAAAAGGGATCACTGTGTTTGTGTTAAATTTCAATGGCAATTTGTTCCACATTGCTGGTCCCTGCTATGCAAAAGAATGCTGTCCATATGACTTCATTTTCATAGTGGACATAATGAGTATACAATTGTTAGAAGAGGAGTGTAAGTATCTTGCAGGTGTGTAGACATGGGTGAGGCCAGATAGGTATGTTGGATTTGAGTCCAGTAAAATGTTGCACAGAGAAAAAAAATTGTGTTTGATTCTGGACAGAATGGTAAGCCAGTATAGGGTACAGAGCAGCAGGGAGGTGTGCTCTGATTGCGGTACTCTAAAGATGATCTGAGCAGCTGTGTTTTTAACTTTTTGAAGTTTCTGGAGTGGATATTGAGATGAACCAGACAGAATTGAGTTACAATAGTTCAGTCTTGAAAGTACTAATGAACATACAAGTGTTTTAGTGGCATCAACTAAAAGGTATTAGTGAATGGAGCTGATGCGTTTCAGCTCAAGATATGCAGCCTTGCATATGTTCATGACATGTTGGTGCAATGTGAGAGTACTGTCTGGAGTAACACCTAGGTTTCATGCTGACTGTGAATTTAATGTTGGTGTTGCTGATATTCATTAAGATAAAGGAAGTGAATGACAAAGTCTTTGTGTTGTGATCAGAATGGCCTCAGTTTTTTCATCATTCATCAGCAGCTTGTTACATGTCATCCATGATTTCACATCAGAAATGCACCTGTCTACTCCTTAGATGGTAGTATATCAACTTCAGTTGGGTGGCTAAATTTTATATTTGGGTGTCATCAGCGTACAATTGATGAGACTCTGGATGATGATCTATGACACTTGAGAGCATCTATTTGTACAGAATGAAGAGAACTGGTCCAAGAGCAGACCCCTGTGGAACACCACAACATAGATCATTTGGGCTGGAGTTTATTCCAAATTTTGCAGATATATTAAGTAGGACTTGACCCACAGTAAGGCTGTATTGTGAATGCCAAATACATGTTGGTGAAGTAATATATCATGGTCTATTGTGTCAAATGCTGCAGACAAATCAAGGAGGGTGAGAACTGGAATCTTTCCGCTATCCAGAGCAGAGAGAATGTCATTAACTACTTTTAAAAGAGTAGTTTCAGCAATATGCAGGCTATAAAGACTGTTTGAATTCAGATGAGATACAAGTAGTGTTAGAACAAGTTTTTCTAAGATATCTGATATGAACGGGAGATTAGAAACTGGGTGTTTGTTCTTTAAATTGTTATGGTTGAGTGTTGGTTTCTTTAGCAAAGGCTTTACAATGGCAGTTTTGAAAAATGATGGGAATCGCTCAGATGAGAGAGAGATATTAATAACATCAGTTATATTGGATCTAAGCATTCAAGCAGCAGTGATGTTGGAATTGGATCAAGTTCATATGACTTTGATACACTCTTCATCATGATTGTTCATACTAAATCCATAGAGACAGGTTTAATGCTGCTTATAGTTGTTGCTGAAATACTGTAACACAACTGTATGTTGATGGCGAGTCATTTTGAATTTTGTTGTCAAGCTTATCTCTAATTTTTTTTGTACCTTGTCATGGAAGAAATTGCAAACAAGTCCGGAATGTCTACTGGAGAGAAGGTAGTTGGAAGTGGTTTACATTTGTTCCTTTACATTAGTTTGTTAGTAATCTTGAAGAGCTCATTGCAGCTGGAACACTGTGATCTTAGCACTATAGTGGGATAATTTGGCTAAATGAACTATGTTTTTGATGTTCTTCTTAGTGGCTTCATAGATTTGTTTATGAATAGTGAGTCTGGTGGGAAGCCAAAGCCTCTGTTTTATGGTTGTCTAATTTAGCAGTGCAAAGATGGTCCCCAACACTGCTATACCATGGAGAACATTTATGAATTGATAATCTGCACATGGTGGCTGGGGCATATTTTTCAAGCAATGAAAACAGGCAGTTATCAAGTTGTTTTGCTGTAGGAGGTAAGCAAGTTCTTAGGTTTGATTGGATGTCATGCATTAGTTTGGTTCTATTTATCATACAAAGGTTTCTCTTAGCAGTAAATAAAGGTTTAGGGTTAGGTTCTGATATATACATCCAGATGGCATATAATGCAGAGGTGATCTGATTCAAGTTCGTGGGATACACGGGTGTACCGTAGAATATTATCATCAGGTATGAAGAATCCAGTCTAAAATGTGACCATGTTTATGGGTGGTTTGGTTTACTGACTGTGTAAGGTTGAAAACATGAATGGAATCTAGGAGTTTTGATGTGTACGAGTTTCCAGGACAGTCAGAGTGATAGCTGAAAGCTCCAAGAATAATCTGGTTGTCAACTATCAAATTTCAATACTCCAGAAGATTAGAAAACTGCTCAAAAAAGAGAGATTCAGTCAGCTTCTTTTTGCTACTAGGATAAATGTGGTCGAGGCAGAAAAAATGGACTGACCTTTGTTTCAGTCTGATTTTTGTTTGGACTAATTCAAATGATGTGTGGCAGAGATTAAGTTAAGACATTTTATCATGGAATTCTTTGTTATGACAGCAATTCCACCTTCACGAGAGTCACAGGTGGGGGAATGACTTGATCAAGTAACCAATGGGTGTTAGATCCACACACATGGGCTTGTTGCCTGATGTATTTAGCTATGTTTCTGTCAGGACGAAGATGTTGATATTCTGATCGTTGATAAATTTAACTATTTATGTGGGCTTTTCTGGTGGTCCTATTGATTGGGCATTGAATAATGCAATACGCAATGGTATCTCTGGGATAGTTGACACAACGGTTGATGAGTTAATAGGGATTTGTGCCAGGTTTTATTAATTAATGGCCAAATGTTTTCATTTTTAGCTGGAAAGGGCAAAAGGGAGATTACTGGAATTCTTCTTTCAATTCTACTCTGGCCAGCTTTGAAACATTTCTTTTATGAGTCTCAGCAGCAGTCTTTCCAGAATCTGGTGCAGTGCCCAGATAGGCGTCAACCAAAATCTGATGATGCCACCCTCTGGGTGAAATGGAGAGGAGCAAGACATCTATATGTTTGCTAATTTGCATAGATCCTTTATAACCCTACCCTTGAAATTACATTAGTGATCACTGTGAATCCTTTCCAGAAAACTGTAATATCGAAAAAAGTGCTCATAAGGGGCTTTAATAGTAGTCTTAAGCTATTTGATTGCAGCAAGGAACAGCCTAAGCCTACCTGGTGAAATGATCAGCTTTGGTGTCAAACATGTATTTCTCCATAAATGTTGAAATGTAGCTCCATCATTGCACAAACCTATACTCATGCGGTTTGCCTTAAAAAACTTAATGGACCTACTGAGATGACTGTGTATACCTTGTGTTCTTCCTCCATCTCAACTTGCAAATATCTTGATCTCAGGTCCAGCATGGAGAAGAACTTGGCCCCTTGCAATATATTGATGATATCATCAAACTTTGATATCATGTAGGCGTCCTTCCAGGTCTTGTAGACAATGCAGAACATAGGCTGTTACCTCGTATCTGGACCAACACAATATTAGAGGAGTAAGGACTGTCAAGATACTCTGATTCCACTAGCATCTTGCATTTCCTTAATTTGCTGATGCACCTAGTCCTACATACATGCAGGTATTCTTCCATATGGTTGTTTGAAAGGTTTATTAACCCTTTAACTACTACAGCTGTTGTGCAGTTTCACTACTGCTCAGTGCTATCGTATCAGTTACTCAGACTACTGTGGCTGATTGCTAGGCTGAATACTAGAGTGTCATCATGTTTAACTACCGAAATTGACAGTAAATTTACAAGGTATTTGAAAGATATATTTCTATCAGCAAATAATTACCAAAACATTGTTGCAAAATGCATATAGCCATTCTATTTATACCAATATAACAAATTTTATCATGAAATCAAGTGAGTGATCAAACTCTATTGTCCAGCATGCCTACATAACCTGCTTGGTTGCTTGTCCCTACAAATTCAATATTTCTGACAGGTTAGAGTCTGTGGTATCCTCCCCCACCCCCTTTAGGGTCATCAACCATATATTGTTTGTCTGCTCTTTGCCCTCTCTGTAAAGTGCATATATATAGTTGTTTCCTAAAAAGAGGAGACTTAAATATTTTGTCAGGTTTCTAGTAAGATGGAACACAATCCCCTCTCTCTCATTACATCAGATATTATCACATGGTAATTCAATAGAAACTAAGGCTAATATGGGTCATTTTGCAGCCTGACAACTCGTAAGCAAACCCCTAGTACAAGAAGATTAATGTGTCACGACATGTAACAGGCTATTTAGCATCCCTAGATCACTGACATCAGTTATAAAATATGCAGTCTTCAGAGCATGGTGTATTGTGTATAAGTGAAAAGAAACTGATCAAATTGGCCGACTCAAATTTTTAACCAATCTGTAAAGGTTCTAGTGCTAACCCTTTTTGGGGTGGGGTGCTTCCAATTTATTTTAATTAATATAGAAGACCCACCCTGGATTGTTTTTGTTAGAAATTGCAGCAGTGATAGAGAGATGCAAAGCTCTGAGCCCCCAGTCAGTGGTGCCGACAGTTAAATTAATCAATAGACAATTAAAAATTTTAAATAACAACAATTTAATATAATTCAAATAGTAATCTCTCAGATACAATTAACCTAATATCATCTCACTCCACCAAGTGACAGCCTAGTTCATCATTTGAATAAGTGTGCAATTTTCCCTTCTGTCCTGAGTCCTACTCATCTGTATGTTTTCCTCTTCCTTTGTCTTCCTCCGTTATCCCGTCTACTTCTCCTCTGTCTTCCCTTCTCTCTTTTGTCTCCCAGAGACTTGGACCACAGCTGGGGTAATTCCCTGTGGTCCCTCAGACTTTCTTCTATCTTCACTTGGTCTTCCAGAGACTCGGACCACATCAAGGAATATTTCCTCTGGTCCCTAAAATGTCTTCCCTTTGTCTCCCTGAGACTCTGACCACATCTGGGGTAATTCCCTCTGGTCCCTAAAAGCTTCAGTTTCAAAGCTTTATGATTATTCTCTGAATAAATTTGCCATCACGAATGGTCATGGAGTAGGTAATTATTTGCTTTGTTCCACCAAATTTGAAACACTACTAAAGTTTTATTCTCAAGAGGATATATTTAAACTTAAGATTCTAATGTCTGGCACACCTAATGATCTGACATCGCCCCTCCTAACCATCTGTCGAAGATGTTTATGATAAAACTAGACGACGCATTGTTTGAACAAGAAATCACCACTTACTTGTGAAATAGGTTACTTAACTGCCTTTGGCAAATTAAACCGTGTGCCTTGAGTTTTATGACTGTTTCAATTGAGCTCGCTGGACACCTAAGACATTTTGCCAGCATGAAATTATAGCCTTAGGGTTTAACATACCGGTACCTATGCTAACATCTGGTTTATCCTGTGCCATGACACAATCAGAAGTTAAAATAGTGCTTAGTCTTGATACTCATATTTTGCCTAATGGAAAATAAAGTACAATATTTGTAATAATAATGTCATTTTTACAAATGAAATGCAGGTGAAAATAATACTGATCAAAATGGCTAAATTTTGTACCAATATTTTTAGCCAATAAGAAGATCAAACAGTGTCAGGTGATTAGTCTTTATTCCCCTATGAAATGATCATGAATAATTCATGAACTGGCATGAACTGTTCTTGAACGGTTCATAAACCATCCATGAAAGTTCATCAAAAGGTTCATGAACCATTCATGAATGTGCATGAACTGAAAATGGTCAGTTCATGAAATTACGAGTTCATGAACATTCATGAACCAGTACATCACAACTGTTCTTGAACAGTTCATGAACCAATACATCACAACTGTTCTTGAACAGTTCATGAACATTCGTGAACTATTAATAAAAGTCAAATTGGTTCATCATCATTCATGAACATATTCATGAACTATGATGAATACATTTTCTCTTGAATGATTCATGTCTTCATAAACAATTCCTATTTACAAATAGTTGATTATCTGACAAACTCACAAACAACTATTTCATCCTGAATCATCACCTTAAATGTGGGGGTTATAAAACAGAACAAATAAAATGCAATATATATTATCTAACAAAACAGTATTCAATTTCAAATAATTTTCTAATATTTAACAAAGAACGTGTATTGTAAATTGGCATGTTATATTCTTTTTTAAATATTTGGATCTTTAACATTTCTGCAGCATTCACTATTTAATGTCTCTTCCACCTTGCCCATAGAACCATCCAGTTTTCAAATTTTCCTCAACAGCTCACAAACTTCTTCATCTATAAATTTTACTTTTCTGCTGATCTGAAGATAAAGTTAGTTAATTACAGATAACCTATGAGTAACTTTTGTCTTGAGCTTTTACTAGCACATTATTTTTGTACACCACTTTATTTACTGGAATTATTATGATCCAACTCAAAACTATTTCATCTCTTACACTAAGTCTTAACACAACATTTGAGCATTTATATTGGAAAATTTTGTCACTGCTAGTTTTAATATTTTAACTGAAGTTGGAGTCCTGTTTTAATCAATAGAATATGACAGACTGTTTTGACAACATCGTTACACTAAATATCCTTATATTATTTCATGCTTTCAAAGCTTTTTGCCATTTTCTATTGATCAAACGTCAGACTTGTGTCACATAGGTTCTTAGTATGCATCCACTCCAACTTGAACTTCACGTGTTTCTTATATCTGCTTCCGGTTTCATCCCGTTGTCATTATTGTGTATAATTTGACACATTAACTATTTTAGTTTTCTTGTTTTAAATTACCAAATTACATCAGATCATAGAAATTGTAATGTCAGGGAAAAGAAAACGATATCGATACCAGGTCTAGTATCAAGATCAAAAGGGGGGTGGGGTGTTTAATGATTTTCAAACTTCGAAGAGCACGTTTAAATTAGGTCTGAATAAAATCATGTATCATTAGTTTGGTTAAAACTAATATGACATAAAAGCCAATACAATATATATTTATATAACTTTCACTAAAATAAACACAAAAGACCAAGAAAAAAAATTACTCACCATAATTTTAACAATCCTAGCTGGGTACGCTTTTCTGCCTAATTTTGCTCTCACTGAATCATTTCCTTCATAATCGCTTCTCAGCACTTCTACTTATTTAAGAAAATGTTATTGAAAATATTCTCATCTATACATTCCATGGGAATCCACAGTGTTTTGTTCGAGGTTTTAACATGTTAGAGTCGACAATTTACTTTTATCCTACTTTTTTACAGGAAAGGAGAAAAAACCAAACCACTAATGAAAGCAGAAGATTGGAACTTCTCAGAAGACGATTAATGCTGAACACAGATTTGGTAATTCTTTTTTGTCACTGTAGGTAGAAATAAAAGGAACTGAAGCAGCATAAAAAATATTATATTGTTACATGTAACTGATTTGATATATACATATATTTGTTTTAATTTATTATTGTAAGTTTTAAATTCTTTTTTTTTTCATTACATGCTATTGTAATGTAAATATATTCACCAGAAATGATGTTTTTTTCAGAAAATTGGTTGGCTTGGAATATTCTTTGCTAAACTAGAAATGTGGAAATAGATCCTGACCTTGATTCAGGGTTAGTGGCAACCACATAAACAGGTTTTAATTAAATTTAAAATGATTGATTGTTGCCAAGGTCAAGATGGGACTAATGAATTAAGAGGTAAACAGCCTTTTATTCTTAAAATAAAATGATTGGTTTTCATTGGGGTCATGTTAGGAGTATGTGATAACATTTAAGTGACTTATCCTCTCTTTTTTTGATTTCACAATTTGTGGGTTTTTTTAAAACTGCATATTAGGATATGATGTAATATTTGCTTTTGTGAAATATTCTCAGTTTTGATCTTTTACAAATGACGTTAAGTCATTTTTTTTTCTTGTAGCCAGTTTTTGAATCCATATTTATTTTTCTTCAGTTTATTTGGATTTTAAAGGATTAATTTTTGTTACTTGGGGAAATATTTGATGCGCTCATATAGGATTCTTGGACAAAGACAGTTTATCAAAATTTCTTTTTATTTCCAACACCCGAGTGTTAGATATTGTGTTTTCTACAAGGAACTGAAGATAGAACAAAACAGACTTCAACATACGTCATCGTCCTTCATCTTGGATTTTCCAACATTACTTAATCTTGAATCGAATAGAGCATTTGATTACATGGACTTTTATTATTGGTAGATTAATCTTTGATACTTTTGGATTTGATTCTTAAAACTGTAAATTCTTTTTCTGTTTTTACAATCTTATTCCAATGAAATAAACTATTTGTTAAATTTTACAAAGCTTTTTGTTTTAACTCGCGATGTTATCATTTATTAAAGCCTAAACTCTAACAATATATAACACGCCCTGTTAAAACATGAATTCAGATATAACACGGTCGTGGCATGGCTCCAAAAATTTTAGGTAATTTATTACAGGTATTTTTCTCAAAGACCAAAAAAAAAAAATCTTTTAAGTATGAAAAATAAAATACGTCAAGAGTTTAATTATCATTCTCATACTCGTCTAAAAAGTGTGAAAAAAAACAGGAGGAAATCACACACAAAATCAAATATAAAATAATCGTTGTATGGCTCCTAAAATTTCAAAAATTAACAAATTTCTTCTAGTTTTGTGCCAGAATAAACATCAGAAATAGGAACCAATTGCTGGGCCTACTGAGAACTTTGATCTTTGTTTATTGTTGAAAAATGACAGCTCATAAGTGTCAATATTATTATTACTGATCCCTGAGCAATGAAGCCATCGTGTCTACTTTGTGTTTGTCTTGAATGCATTCCGAATACAATCGTTGCTCTAATAATCTCCGATATATGTTCTCTTAATTTCATACACAGCTAAGCAACAGCCAATGCGGGGGTTGATAAAAGATTCTCACCAGAATGTATAAATCAATTAATTTAAGTACATTGTTTATCATCAAAGTGAACTGCCAAGCTAAACTTGCTCAAATCAGGGGAAACGATTTATACAGCATCAAAGAAACAAAGCCACCAACATGTATGCATGGCTTGGCGGTGTTGTCTTATGCAATCTGTTGATTAGTAAATTCGAATTCTGCAACTGAGAACTATAATTGACTTTGCCAAGAGCAAACATGACATTAGCAGAAAGCAGCTAATAATCAGAGTTTTTCAAAAAATAATAACTATTGACAGATGAGAAATGTAATGGTAAAAAAATGTATATGACACAGAGGTCTTGGAAATGCTTAATTACAAGTATTTGAATGCAAATATTTGAACTGGGACACATAAATCACTCCATGCAGGAGTCCTCCGTATGCATGCAAATAGCTGGGAGACAAAGTTAGTGTTGATTACTTTATCATTTTAGTTGTGCTGATATTTACAGTGCCATAATTCAGTGGTTAAAATACAGCCAGTTCTGCCTGCTGTATTTATTAGAGTACATCAAAAGAACATGACGCAATAGCTGGGCGGCAAGTTCAAAGGACTTTGAGCTTGGGTGGGAAAATGTGCTGAATTTGCAATGACTGAATTCAGAGACAGAAAAATCCTGAGATGTACATGTAGTTATTATAAGAATACACTTTAGCTTCCATTATTTAATCTACGGACATGTACTATTTCATCATTCATTATGTACACCCGTTACGTAATTTTTTTTTTTTTTTTTTCTTTTCATTGAATTCAGTCACATAATGATCTGTGACAAAATTATTGAATATTTTACATCTGTGTGTGGATATTTTCAATGAAAATATTTGTATTATGGATTCAATGTATGTTACAAGATTCGCTGGTGAGTACATGGTGTTGATACTCTTTTCATGCAATAGATTATACATGTATATGTAAATTAGACACGTGTATGTACCAATGCATGGTTCTCTGAATAAAGTAATATAATATATCTGCAATTTCTGTTACCACAGCAAATGTTTTTCTGATTTAATATATATTGATAAAAAATGGTAATCGTGCCATGCATTTTCCCACTCGTCTTTATGTAACCCCCCCCCCATATTAAATCAAAATATGTGTTGGTATTGTACATGGTTGGTTATAACACGGTTCGGTTCATAACACTGTTGGATTCTATCGCTACCAACTACCGTGTTATAGCGGGGTCCCACTGTACACACACACACACACACACACACACACACACACACACAGTATGCACTAAGCCAGTGTTCATCTTGCGTGTATCTGGTGCAGCATGCATACCATTATTTCTCCATAACAAACCCCCATTTATATAGATACAGGTTAAACTGGGCATTTAAAAAAATAAATAGACAATATATATTTATGAATACATGCCCAGTGGCATCAACAACAAACCCTTTCATCATAAACATACGTACCGTATTTTGGTGTGTATAACGCGCACCGATGTATAACGCGCACCCCGATTTTCGACCCAAAATAAGTGGAAAAACGTAGTTCTGCCATATAACGCGCATGTGATATAATGCATTTTAAAATTGTGACTACCGGTATTTCGCTCCGTTTTCATAGTGCAACAACAGTTGGTCATTTTAGATAGTTAATGAAAAAGTGGCAATACTGATATTGTATCTTTCCGATTTTATTGTTGTCCCTTAAAAGGGCCCTTTAAAGGTTCGTCTAGTTGACGCAATCTATTGCATCAAATCCCTCAAATTCCTCTTCGTCGTCATCACTTTTGAAAAGTCGCTGTATGTCCTCGTCTGTCATCATTCCTGGTGTTGCTGCATAATAACTTTCATCATCATCTTTGTCCTCGCTCTCTGAGTGGTCTTCATGTTTGGCATTGTCCTCCCACAAGATGTCATCCTCTGTGCCATCCATTTTATTTGAGATGCAGCACTTTTTGAAGGCATGGATGAAGATACTTGGATCTAGCTCGGTCCATGCATCCACTATCCACTGGCAGACGTCAGTCAGCTCGAGTTTCCTCATCTTTCCACATGGTGTAAATGTGTGTTGGTCACCAGCATACCACTCATTCCATTTCCTTCTGAGCATCATTTTCATCGGCTTGTTGATGCTGACATCTAAGGGCTGGAGCATCGATGTCATACCACCAGGAATTATGCCCAGAGTGGTTTGGTAGTCCGTCTTTAGCAGGTCCTTGACATGATCTGACTTGTGGCATCGGAAGGCATCCAGAACTAATAAACTTTTCTTGGTGTAACCGCCTGGCCGTTTTCCCCATACATGTTTTATCCAGTCATTCATTAACGTTTCATCCATCCATCCTTTTTCCTGACACCTGACGATAATCCCCTTTGGCCACACTGCACCCTTTGGAAGTGTCTTCCTTTTGAAAATAACATATAGAGGGAGCTTTCCGCCATCCGCGGTACAGGCAAGCATCACCGTAAAACGATTTTTCTCGTTGCCAGTTGTGGTTATGCTGACGGTGTTGGCCCCTTTCATATGGACAGTGGTGCTGGATGGAAGATCAAACGTCATGGGCGTCTGATCAGCATTTCCTATCTGGCTCAACTCAAACTTAAGTCTCCTGCGCTGTTTAATTATGAATCTCTGGAATTCCAGCAGTTTGTCTTCATGATCTTCTGGCAGCTTCTGGGCTATATGTGTGCGTCGCCGAATTGACAAATCGTTCCGTCGTAAAAATGCGTAAGCCCAGCTCACAGACCCCTTAAAGTCGTCTGTTTTTTTCTGTTTGGCAATCAATATTGCCTGAAAGCGAATCTCTGTCGTAGATATTGCAATTCCCCGTTTTCTTCTATCCATGACCCATTCAAGGACTCCACTCTCCACTTCCGGATACTTTGCACTTGTCCCTCTCTCTGCCTGTTTTGTTCGTGGCATTTTCTTCAGTCTTTCTTTCATTCTTCTCCACTCCCTAATAGAAGACTCTCCAACATTAAACTCCCTCCCAGCGGCTCTGTTACCATGTGCTTCTGCATAGGCAATGATGATTAGCTTGTCTTTCGAAGTATACGAATTTCTTATACGACCCATGTTCGTTTAGATTCAAGATCGAATTCAATATGATATGTGAAAGTTTAGGTCCAGTATTTATACTTATTTGAATTATCATGACACCTCTAAAATATAAACATATGTTCAGGCTAGAATTTACCAAGACAATGCATTGTAATTATGTATTGTAACAAAGAAGAATCGCATCAAATATTGTTATTTAAACTGAGAAATAAAACAAAGAAAGAGTTTAGCACATCAAAGCTTTAGTCGGTACCAAGTACCTTGAAAAGACCACGCCGAGTCAATGAAGCACTGATCACCATTAAAAACACCGAGCTGAATCAATTAAAATACTGCTCACTGAGGCAAAGCATTGTAACTATGTTGAGCGCATCAAAGCTTACCTGGCGCCGATTACCGTGAAAAGACCACACCGAATCAATGAAGCATTGAAGCCATTGATCACTGTATAATTGCAAAGATATCTCAAATACTATGATTTAAGATGAGAAATAAATCTAAGTAACAAGCTTATTTTCCAAAGAGGGAAAAAATGTTTTCCGACTTCATACATTGATTATTTTGTTCCACAACGTATTAGTGTTCCCGTAAGAAAGAACCTGTAGTCGCAAAAAATATGTCCCCAACAGATGCTCTGATGAGAACATTAACACTAGTTGAATTCTTCACATATTATATTTCAATTCAACCAATAATAAATGAAGAAAAATTCGATTAGATCAACAGTTATGGAATACGGTACTGAACATTTACGGAGCAAGTACGGTAATCCACACAGTGGTATTTGTTCCGCTCCAATGCGGCACTTTGCACAGCTTTTGAACAAATTGCCAGTCGTTATGTACATGTATTTCCGGCCGTGGCACAGAACACAACTTGACACAGTGATGTGAAATGAAACCAGTTTATTTACATAAGCAATCAAAGAACAAGACTATTTGTAAGCATTATTTATTTCTTTAATACGGCTAGTATTGGTAAACATTTTAGTTACAATGCAATGTACAATGGATTTAATATTTCACAAGTAGTGAGTGCCTTCATCCTCTTCAGATCGACCTGGAAAAAATCTTTTTTTTTTTAGTTCTTGTATACAACGCGCACCCCTGACTTAAGATAAGAAAATTAGGTAAAAAAAAGTGCGTGTTATACACAACAAAATACGGTAATTATTATTTATCCTTTTATCATTTTGTTGTTGTTTTAATATTTAATGCCATCTTTTAGCACACGATATGCTATAACATAATGGCCAGTATTATTGATGGAGGAAGAACCCGGAAAAAAAACCCGGAAAGAACCACGACCCATGATAAGCTACTGGCAAGCTTTCTCACATAACCACATTGCTGAATCTGAGACTCAAACCCATGCAGACAGAGGTGAGATGGCAGTGATCCATAACGGAGAGGGCTTTACGCCACTCTGGGACCCAGCTTTATCATTTTGTTGAACACAATATTATATAGTTCTAATGTACGTATGTGAAAGTTCAAAGTTTGCTACATTGGATAATCCATTATTGTGCTGTCCGATGCAATGCGAGATTGTCAAACTGGAAGACCATCCACAGGTGCGGGAAATTAAATAAACAATAAGTCAAACTGGAAGACCATCCACAGGTGCGGGAAATTAAATAAACAATAAAATCACAGAAAATGTTCAGTTAAAATATGCTTGTATTCTACCCCCACTCCCCCAGTGATCTATGAAGAGTGTTAAAGTCATCGACCATACTTGGTTAATTATTATGGTTGTCTACTATCGCGCCTCTTGGTGATCAACAGAGAGTCAGAGAGCTGATGCCTCCTGGTGACCAATGGAGATCAAATAGCTGTGATGTTGATATTAACAGACCTCATTAATCAACCTTGACCACCAATCTTCGGAATCGGTTTGTTTTCATTTTGAAAGGAACAATTTTGAATAATGCAGTTATCCGAAGCAACTTAACACATAATAATGCATGTTCGGACCAGGAAAATTCATGCAATAATGCGAAATATGCATATAGACG